>JALJVW010000062.1:9486077-9986945 GCA_024865655.1 Emberiza elegans
TTTTTTTTTTTAATGTGAAACAAGCACTACTGGAAGAGGGAACATAACTATAATTAAAATTATTAAACTAGTGGGGACTCTGAATTTGTTCCTACACGAGGAATGGTCTTTAAGAGTACAGACTCTACTTCTTCTTAACTTGTTAACAGACTTTATGATTATTAAAGTCCAACTAAATGGGGCAGCATATTCTGGTACAAACATGATAATAAGAGAAGATGGGAACCTCCAAGGCAGACAGCAGTTGTCACTTGATAAATGGGTGAGAACATACAAATTACCTTCCGGTGTTTACAGAGTTCTTACCCTCTTCTAGTTCAGTGCACTCTATTGAAGATTTCAGAGAGGTTAGACATGGACGAATGTATGCCCAATCCTACGTTTGTGTGTCTGTTCATAGGATTTTAATGGACAGATCATAGGAATTTAACTGATTCAAATTGTAGCATCTCTTTTCCTCTTCTCGCTGTCTTTCCTCACTCCCCAATTAATTAATTTCTCTAGAACTATAATAACTTCAACAAACACCAATAATACTTTGCTTTCAGACACCCTACTGTTCTTAATGGGGTGAAATTCCATTGGAACTCAATGGATGTTACTTTAAAAAATTAAAAATAGATTATACAAAGCTACTCACAATATTTAACAGGCTGCTATTGTCACTAAGAATATATTTGTAATCTTAGAGCTGGTGGCAGCAGGAACATTTGATTTCTCAATTTTTGTGATTAACATCAGTAGGGAATATTTTGCCTTTTTTCCTGGCTATGTCTATTTTGCAGACTCTTCACAAGTTAACAAGACCATTACTGAAGAGTGATCTCTACAGGTTTAGTCTTCAAAGCACAGTAAAACTTAATTTAATCACAGCTTCAAAATATCATACAATAAAACTAATTTAATTACACTTAGCAATGGCCACTGGTCTCATTAAAATGCTAATGAGGCTTATAATTATTAAATTCCTTAATGATTGTTAATAGAAATAAATGACAAAATAAAGCTTAAGCAGGAAGTCAGAATGCCCTCAGGTAATTTTTCTTAGTGACAGTTTTGAAGGATATAGTTTCTTTGCAGCATTCAGAAAAAAGCAGATTAAAGTTTGAGGTAAGAGGATAGAAAAGAAAATAATGCAGTTATAGAATGCACATGTGGCCAATCCACTGTCTTCACTTAAAATATTTAAATATAGCCGATATAAACCTTCCTTGTCAGAAGTATTTTTGAGTATTTGTTTTCATGTCATGTGGCAAATATAGAAAAATTAAATGTATATCTAAAACTCACAAAGAAATCCTATTCAGAACAAATATTTTTCTCACCTTATTTGTAAAGCACTGTCATAATATTGGCATCTATATGAAAAGAATCAAAATGGGACCTGGAAATACTGAGAGACAGGGCTAAAAATTACTCTGCATTCTGTTTCAAAAATGAGAAATATTTTACTTAAATCAAAAGCAGCGTTTGCACATATAATTTGCAACATATTCAAAAGATGCTGTTCGTGTCTTCTAAAACAAAAACACATTTCAAAACCTCAAAAGGCAGTTGTTGTCATTTGGCCAAGTGTAAAGCAGGCTCCCCTATCCCCAGACTTTGATAGCTATTCCTTGCTCCAGGGCTGTCAGGCAACAGCAACGTGAGCAGCTCCAGCCCATAAGGCAGGCAGCAGCGCCGAGCTCAGCCGCAGGGAGCTCACTGTGTGCTCACTGTGTGCTCACTGTGTGAGTGCTGAGGAATTCCCTGAGCTCTTATTACAGGAGTTCCAGAGCCAGCAGGCAGCCAGGGAACTCCTCCCAGAGGCTTATGAATAGTGACAAGGAAGAAAAACAAAGGACCAAGCAAATGAAAACCAGGCAATGATGACTTCTTTTAGAGTCTTCTAAGGTGACTACACTGATAAAAATGCCCATTGAATGGCATTTTCTAATCTTAAAGTACATTTGGGCCCTCAGGACATAATGCTAAGCTATAGCATATTCCACACATGCACATTATTTACAACCAAAAAAGAAAGTGGAAGGCACAGTCTTACCAGACAGAACCCACCACTGGCACTGGAACGCCCACACTTTACTTTTCCAGCAATCAGGCATCATTAAAAACCAAAACACAAACCCTTTCACAGCTTTAGAAAATAAGTCTCCCTCCTGCTCATATCCATCTTTTATAAGATGCGTACATATATTATTATTTTTCTTCATTCCCATAAAGCACTATTTCTTGCTGAAGTACTCTCAGTCATCATTCTAATCAAGAGAACATTGTCACACACCAACACCTTGACAAAGCGGAGGAAAAGGTTAAAAAATCAAAGTCTCTGTGCCAATAGAAAATTGACTAAAACTCATACACATTAATTTAGCAGTCTAAATCAGCATCTATTAAAAAGAAAAATATCACTATGGGAGACCAAGGAAGTTAGAACTCACAATTTCTAACTGTTCTACCCTCATCTCCAAAGTGTTATTTTTTGTTCATCCACCCTAACACTTCCTATGTCAAAGCTCACATGACATCAAAATGTAGCACTGAATGTCATTTTCATCTCAGAGGTGTGTATAGTCACTTTACACACATATTGTCATATTTTTCTTGCATTACATTTTTGAAGCACTGAAAAATAAATGGGCTTGGGTATGTGCCTAGTCAGGAGCTACCAGAATCCATTTTGATTATGCTGGACTACAAGCAGAGTTTAAGTTATTCTACTGGAGAAAAGTATTAGTTAATGAAGACTTCTCCAGGATATCCTACTGGACTGTGAATATTTCACTCACTGACTTTATTCATTTATAGCAGACAGCAACTGGAATTGCTGTGGTCTCCTTTAGCAATTCAGATGCAGAGAAAATTCATAAACATAGATTTATTCATTTGGCTAGAGGTTATCAGTAACTTTCAGATATTTGGACTTTAACTTCTGAAGGTAAATGCTAAGAAATCGTTTGGGGCACATCACGAATAGCACATTGCAGTAAAATTAAACATGCATGCTTTAGCCATGTCATATTGAGGTAGCTGCCCAAATAAAAAGGAAAGCTTTAACAAGTAATAATTTATATCTTGTTCACAACAGAATGAAGGAATTAGACAAGATATAGGGTTTCCCTTTCATTAAATTTCTGAAGTTAATGTGTTACTTCATACAGTTTCTGAAACTGGAAAAATAAAAAGAAGAAAATGTGATTTCCCAATCAGTTGTTAGGAAAAAGAAAAGAGAGAGTAACATAGAATTGTTGAAATAATATGGGAGGACTTAGACTGGATAATCAAAAAAAATCTATGGGAAGGAAGAAGGATCAGAGTGCAGACAGAACTTTGGTAAAAATTTCATATGTGATACAGGGAGGAATAGGAACATTGATACCTAAGGTGTCCTCAGCTGAGGAGAATCTAAGCTGATCAAACAACAAATTCAAGTGTTTATAGCAAGGAAAATTTTGTTCTTGTGAGCTAATATACCTCCTGCCACACACAAAAGCAAACTGAAACTTTCCATAGCTTAAGAAAAGGGCAGTGAAGATGAAAACATTAAATATTTTGAAAATTTCATTAGCTCAAATTAAAGATGAAAAATTTAGAAGGTGGTGTTCATTTTAGGACTTAGGAATTTGAACAGGTTATTCCACAAGTATTAAAAAAGAAGCCTGAGGTGAAGACAGGGAGGGCCCATCTCATAGCCAAGGACTTCACCTACTTAGAGGCAATATAAGGTTCTTCCTGCTCTATCATTCTGGCATGTTGATTTCTAAGGAAGCTTCTCTTGGACACACCATTTAATCCAGTGCTATGTCTTTCATCTATCACAACATACTCGCTTGGCATTTCCTAAAACACAATTTATGTATAAAACCACTTCAGTTATTGTAAAGCGTGTCTTGTGGCCAGTTTATCTTCCTTCAGACGCCTTGTATAAAAGTGCTGTCTTTCGTAGTTCAGTAGCATAGGAATGGCAGCACAGGATCCATGTGGTGAGAGGAAAAGCACACATAATGATTTGATTCTAAAAATAGACTCAGCAAAGCTGAGCAGTAATAGATTGCCAAGTAATTGCATTCTAAGTAAATATATGCAGCTAAATCATATTCATTTATGTGCAGAAAGCTTCTATAGTAATTATGACTCCTCTAAAAACCTATTTAAATCATTTGTTTCAAATCTTGGATGAGGCACATGCCTTTGCATTGTCCAAGTGCAGTCCTTTGCAAAGGATTCAATTCTATTCTAGGATTTCACATCTTAAGAAATTAATAAAAAATAAGGTGTTGCACATTCTGTCAAGAGTAAATAAAATTAAGTTCTGTTGGGGCATTTTCAGGGGAAACTATATAAGAGATATTATATAATGATATTTTGACATAAAGAGACTAAACACATTACGTATTCATCAGAGACCATACATACAGAAGAGTACAATATTATTGGACTCTATTGATTCCAAGATTTACAGCATTACTATGAGTTTTTAAATATGAAGATATTGCCACTACATGTGACTTACATCATTAAAATAAGATTAGTTTTCAGAAAATGAAGAAGTCTTCCAAAAACCTGCAAATGTTGAAATTGAAAGATACAGAATGTAGTAAAACAAATGGTACATATTTTTATTCCTACTGAAAAAAAAAGTAAATAGTTAAGAAAAAGTAAGAAAAATGGGAAAAGGGAGAAATTACAAAAATTGTAGGATTTTTTTGCCCTCTGCCCAACATATAATGACCAGTCTTTTTCTAGAAAACTGGAAGTTATGAAAGAACACTCAATTTACATTTTGCACTAGGAATTATTCTGTAGCAAAGACAAGGAAGTATTAAACTGAAGACTAAATTCAGAACTCTCAAAACACACAAGCCTGCATGTATTTGAGTGCTTTCTACCCAGCAGCACACACTTTAGTTTTGAAGTCATGGATCAAAACCCTACTTTTGAAAGCACTAGACCAATACAGAGCAAAAATATCTGTCTTCAAAGCAAGGCAAGTAAAAGTGCAAAGGAAGAATGGAAATCTGAGGAAAAAGTAAAAAAAAACCCAACCCTATTAATATACATTATGCTACATCAGCAGCCTAATTATTGTCAAGTAAATACAATGTGGATATTTATAGAAAAGTTCCCCCATGCAAAAAAAAAAAAGAAAAAAAGCATGGAATTGATAGTTTGAAAATGTAACAAGAAGGCTGAAAATGTAACAGAAGTTGGCATCATAACGTGGTGATTATTTTTGTATTCATACAAAAAAAAAAACCAAAAAAAAACAAACAAACAAAAAGAAAACAACCAAAAAAAAAAGTGTCTGTCTGACATCCCTGAGTTCTCACTGGCCTAGTTTGCACAGCATCCCACAGCTCCAGTCTGGAAGCAGCATGCCTGCATTGCTCTGTTGGAGCCCATGAGCCCTCTTGCCTTCCTGTGTACATGAACACCTTCTCTTTCAATTTCATTTGTCGCTACCTGGAAGCTGTGCCTATCCCCTCACAGGTCTCCTTATTGCTTCCAGTGCTGTTTCCAGTTCACTTGAAACTTACTTGTACCAAATATCCACAAGATCCGCTTGCTGCAATTGTAAACCTGTCTCCCAGTTTCCCTGTAACTCTCACTCACTCGAGGCTTTGTCAGAATGTTCTTGGCATGCTGACTCGGAATGACTTTTAGTCAGTGTCTGACTGAGAATCAGGGAGGAAGGTGTCAGACACTGATAGCTGTCCTATAACTGCAACTGAGAAAGGAAATATATTTGTATCATGGGGCTGCTGTTGAACAAGAGGAGGGAAAGGAAAGACAGAAGGCATCTTTCTCAGACAGCCCTGAGACCAATTTGTACCATAGGTGTAGAAAGATTTTTGTATTTTCACATCCCCTTCTAAAAAACTGGTTCAGACTTTCACATCTGTTAAAACCAACATTTATATTCAAGACAGTGTTATGAAGAATGCTTGGTCATTTGGTCATTTGTCCTACAAATATTTTGTCTGCAGTTACTTTTTCATAACTAAAAATGGCATGATGGCATGACTGTGTTTAACATCAACATTTTTCATTTCTTTATTTATTTGTCAATGTTGAAAACCTATTTCATTGTAGAAATTCTTCCTTTATGTCCCTATATAGATGAAGGTACACTCTAAACTACCATCTGTCTTCTCACATACATTAGTCCAACTCTTCAACTCATTCTTTTCTCCCTGTATAACATTTTACTCCTGTTCCTTATCAAGGAAGGTCTTGAAATTTGTGCTATTATAAAATATTATGAGCTTGCTTCTACCTTTTTATCATCCTCCATGAAAATATTAATCAACTATCAAAGTCTGGGTAGAATGCTGCATAACTCCTCTTCAGTGCAAGATAAGAGTCCAGTGTGCTCTCACCCTTTAATCTTTAGCTCAAAATGTTAGCCATATTAAGTTGCTTTAACTTGCATGTTTGCTAATATTCTATCAGCAGACACTTTTGTTGTGTTCAGTGAGGCATAACTACAGTAATTGTTTTGTTGAAGACTGGATTGACAAGATCTAGCTGCTTTGTCTCATCTAGAAATTGTTTCAAATAAATGCTTTGTATACAGATGTGTGCATAATCTCATTTTATTGCAATTTACTGATGGGACTCCAGGTCTAAATTCAGATATAGCTGAAAGCATTATTCTTTTATAGTTTAAAACTGTATTTCACATGTCTCTCATTTCAGTGGTTTTATGGCAGAACAAAAACCAAAACAATGGGTAAATATCACAGAATTCAGGTATGAAAAACATGCAAGTGCAATTTCATGCATCTGTGTGTCTATATATACTCTTTTATGATTCATATTTTGAAATAGATCTTTTAAGATATCCAAAGAGGAAACTCTTATTTTGAGAGTTGCTACAATATGTATAAATGCCTGCCTATAGTACTAACATACAGAAAATTAGGATAGGGGCAGAAAAGATGGGATTTGCTCATCTAGCTTAAAACAAGCATCAAAAAAACATCCATAGAAAAATCGGGCTCTGAAATGGAGGCTTCTGTAAAACAACATGCAAACCATATTGCAAAAATCCCATTATAAAGATGATCTAAATATGATTATGTCCAAATTCACTACCTCTTATGAATACTTTGGGAAGGTTGTTTTTGGGGAGTTTCTTTTTACTCAGCACAAGAGTATATGAAAAGCTTTAATTTGATTTCAAATTTGAAGCTATTTCCTAACACTTGTGAACATACTAATTTTTACCATGACATCTTGAAGATGCCACAGTCAAACACAGCAATGATATTTGAAAAAGACAGAGTCAGAGAATCACCATGGTTGGAAGAAACCTCTAAGACCATTGAGTCCACCTGTTAACACAGCACTGCCAGTTCCACCACTAAACAACATCCCTAAGCAAAGTGTCTACATGATTTTTGAACATTTTCAGGGGAGGTGAAACTTACCCTGGGAAGACTACTTCAATGCTTGACAACTCTTTCAATGAACAAGTGAATAATATCCAGCCTAAACTTTCCCCAGTGCAACTTGAGGCCTTTTCCTCTTGTTCTGTCACTTGTTACCTGGAAGAAGAGGCCAACTCCCACCTGGCTACAGCCTTCTTTCAGGTAGTTGTAGAGAGCCATAAGGCCTCCCCTGAATCTTCTCCAGACCAAATGGAGAAGAGAAGCCACTCCTCCCAGGACCTGTGATCCAGGCCCTCCACCAGCTCCACTGCCCTCTGGACACCCCCCAGCCCCTCAGTGTCCTTCTGGTAGTGAGGGGACTGGAACTGGACACAGCGCTCGAGGAGTGGCCTCACCAGTGCCGAGCACAGGGGGACAGTCCCTGCCCTGGTCCCACAGGCCACACCATTGCTGATCCAGGCCAGGATGCCATGGCCTTCTTGGCCACCTGGACACAGCTGGCTCCTTCCTTCTCAGCCACAGTCAAGCAGCACCCCCAGGCTCTATTCTACTGGGCAGCTTTCCAGCCACTCTGCCCCAACCCTGTACTGTTGATGGGCTTGTTGATACCGTGGAGCTTTTTGGTATCTTGAATTAAAGTATTTTTAACTTTAGATTTCCTAATGTTGCTTCTGTTTAAATACTTCACTCAGTAAGTGAGCAGACATCAGCTTGGATTCAGATGATAAATTAAAATGTGTTATGTAATAGTTGGAGAAAACACAGTAGCAATAACCCACTTACTATATTATTTCATGCTTCTATAGATAGTGAAGAACAGTATTTTTTGTTTTCAAACTCTTTTATCTTCTGTCTTTTCTAAATTTAAGCTTGGCTTTACAGCACAGCATAAATAAAAAACAGTACTATGTTCCTCATTCATCAAAGTATTGAACATGGATTTATGTCAGCAGTTTCATTCAAGTCTATGGGTTTATGACAACGTTAAAAAGAAATATATATACACGTGTGTTTCTGTATAAGTCAGCATCTTCTGCCAATTAACTTATGAAAAACTTTGCTAAGCATTGCTCCTATTACAAACAAAGAAAAATTGTTTGGGCTTGCTTTTGCTTTTTTTCTTTCAGGGAAAGGGGGCATGGGAAGAAATCTCAACTTCGCTCTAGTATGTGTGACTCCATGAGTATGATCATTTTCTTGGTATCTCTGCAACAGTTCCAGAATCAACTGAGCAGAGTAAAAAAGCACTTTATCCATAGGCACTGAACAAGGGCCTACAAACTCATTCTTCCAAAAGGAAACTTTAACTTCCACTTTTTAGTTCCTGGTTGTAGCATGAGGAGAGGGTTGTCTATTTATATACTCAGATATTTTAAATTAGACACAATATATAAAATGTCACAGATTGAAAATCTAAAAATTTGGTGTTTCTTTGCACATTTAATGTGAGGCAAGACATGAACAGCATAAGATTAATTCAGTATGAGGGATTGTTCAGTACTGCCCTTCACTGCCAGGGAGAGAAGCAATCAATTCTAGCCCATCCTGCCAAAGAACTAAATTTTCTAACAGTTGGTCAGAAAATTAGGTGAAAAGAGACAATGATCTCACTTTTGGCTCCTAAAGGCAAGGAACAAGCAAAAGCAAAGCTCTTACTTACAAGTAGGACTTAGTGAATAAACAGGGCAGAATAAGGATGAAAACAAAACCATTAGAATATTCTTTTAAGTGATCCTTGAATAACTGGAACACACTACTAAGAGTATGGAAACTCGCACCACCAATTCTTTTACCATATTTAGACACTGATTTGACATGAGGAATCGAATCTATCAGTAGATCAATGACAGCCAAGCCAGACATTGAAGACAGGTGATGCCATAAGGTATAGTTTAATACCTGCCTTCTATCCTGAGTGCTTCATTAACATCAGTTTTTTTTAAGGATCACAAACCAGAAGATGTCAGACCACAGCTTACGAGATGCAGTCAAAATACAGGAATTGTTAAAGAGCAGCCCAAGGATATGTTCAGACACAAAGTGAGAAATTACTAATGTTAATATAATACTTCAGCTTTTCTCATGCCTGAAATAACCCTAGAGATAATTATAAGAGAAGAGATTTAAATAATCATTTCCCTCCCACACTTTTTATTCTGCTTTGACTGAGAACTTCTTTACAGACACTTGTCTGCTCTCTGATTGGACAAAATCTAGCTGACCTTAATGTGAACCTTCAATATTTTATGGGAATATAAACAGTAATATTCTAAATTACTTTCTCATAGCTGTGTATCATAATGCTGTTTAACTTACCAACTCCATACTTATTTCTGCCCTATCTAAACCTGAGATTACTTTCACCACTATTCCAGTATGATATCTGACATGTCTTTTTCACATAAATATAATCAAATTATAAAACCTTTACCACAAAACAGATACAATAATAGGTTTGTTCTTAAACATATCAATTTTTTATACAAAGTAGCAAAGACTACTTTGCTTTTATGAAGTTAGCATATCTCTAAAACTAAAACCTTTTTTAATTTGCAAAGAAAATGAATACATTATCTATGGTGTCTATACATTTTGGAACATATTCTGAAAAGTATTGAGAATGATCCAGATTTTCAGAGGATAAACTGCCAATTGCTTCTCACCTACAAAATAAGTGATCATTGACAGCAGGGGTGATTCATGAAGATAGCATTTCACTGTGATGAATGAATAAATGAAATATATACTGGTCAAGCAAAGTAATAAAATAAAAGATAATTAAAAAGAAATACTCACTCAATAGTATTTTCTGAAGATAAAGCAAAATCCCAGTAAGAAAAACCCCAATCAGTAGGATATACTTCCTTGACTTAGCATAAATCTAAGTTCTAAGATGGGCTTCTTCAAGTCTAATGACCATAAGAAATAACAATAAAAATTGGAACTTGTGTGATTTTTTCCCCATGGTGAACATTTTGTGTTCCTTTTTTATAAATTCTCAAGTAGCACAAGAGAAAGACTTTCTCTGTCTTATTCCCCTATGGTAGCTAAAATTATAATTTACTTTTGCAGAACTAAGTACCTGAAGTTCCTTATATGGTCCCTATCCTCTCCATATTTTTGTTAGCAAAATCCAAAGGGACTTGCAAAATATTTTTTTTGTGCACTCAATTACACCTGAGCATTGGGTGGAGCTCACAAAATGACTTTATTAAATTCATTCTCAGATATTACTCTGTTTCTTACTTTCAGCAGCATTTCCATTTGTATCCCCTCCAAACTACTGTTCATTCACAAGCTTAATGCCAACTCTCCTCCAAGAGGTTCCACTTTCTGATCCAAAGTCCTTTTGATAGAACCCAGCTGTATAGCCTCGTCTGAGAAAATTACTTAGTTAAGCAGAAGAACTTCGTCAAAGACCACAGAAAACAGCCACAGATGGTAAGAAAGGCAACCATAGGTCTCACATTGGGAGTTGCTGAGCATATTGATGCTTATCCTACAGGTCTGTTAGTCCTGGCTAGATAATGGGTATATCCTGCTAGCATGGTTTCTTTGCAAAGCAAAAAAAAAATAGAATACCATGGAACAGTAAAAAAATCAAATAAGAAAGCCCCAAGTATAACTTTTAAGCATGTTACTGGAAAGAACAGAAAAAGAAAAACCTGAAATAGTACTGAATATTGAAAAGAATCCATAGATTTCAGCCAAACTCTCCATGGAGCACATCAATGTTGTGGCTCTGCATATTTGCTAGTGACATGACTTTTGGCACACTATCTCAAAGGCTTCTGTTAAGATTCCCAGGTTGGGGCTGCCATATATTTTAGGAGTGTAAGTGTATCACAGCAACCATTCTTTCTTAAGGTATTTAAGTGAGGCGGTATTGCAAATAAATTCCAGGTATGGCAGCATCATGCACTCTTTTGGTTTAACAAATATTTTAAAATAAAAATCCTGTAATTAAAATCCACACTCCAGTGACATGAAATAATCAATAGTTTACAAGTTACTTCAGTTCTATTGCAGATACTATAGAAAAGGCCAAGAGTTTAGGGCTTTTTATCTGTGTGGGAAAGAGAAGTTTATTTGTTATGAAATAATTATATTTCTTTTAGAAGTATAGTACTATCATTGCTACAGTGTTGTTCTAAGTGATAAAATACAGACCTACCCAATGCTCCTATACTTCAGCAATTGGAAATCAGATTTATTTCATGCAAATAGAGGGGCAAGTAAGTTACTGTTCTTGCATAAAAAGACTTTACCCCCCCCCCAGCAATATTTTACATTATAACCGAAATCTGGTGATCAACATGAGATAATAAGAGATTCCTTGATTTACATTTCCATCCTCTGATTTTTGGTCTTTTCTCAGCTTGAAATGCTTTTTTTGGCACTTAGATGACTCTAAATCATCTTCCACAAGTTCCCACTTAGAGTAACATCTGTCAGGATTTTGTCGGGCAGCCAAAATTGCCACAGCAGCACGTATTGCTTTAAGCACTAAAATCATCAGACAAGTCTTTTATTGGACTAGTAGAAAGCGGTGGCTTCATTGAAAAACACCCCACAAACACAGACTGTAGGATGTAGTGACAGCAAATAATGCTGCCTTCCAAAAGGTTCCATCCTTTGGTTCTTCCAGTGTGGGAACTTGATCATGAGCCCATCATCACAGCTATGTCATGAGACTGTAAGATGGCTTTTATGATAAGCTTCATATTCCAAATCATATTTAAAATATTTTAAAAACCCAATAGTAATGCACTAAGCCACAAAAAGGGGTGATACAGGAGATGAACTAATTTTCCAAATGTAACTCAGAATATTGCCACTATTTCTCTTATTCTGCAATAATGAAATTTATAATACAATAAGTCAAGTAGAAAAGCATTGAATTACATGGATAAAGTACATATCTTTTTGGTGATCATCTTGACTAGTTATGTACTGGATAAAAATAATTTTCAAAAATTAATAATTCAGTAAATATTTCAGTAAGATATTTTAAATTTGAAAAACTAATGATAAAAAGAAATATGCTTTTGAATTAACAGCACAACATATTAACTTACAGGGTACTGTAAGTGTTCTGTGATTTCATAAAACAAAGTGTTTTCTGTTGCTCAGAGAAAAGTTTCCCTGAGCAACAGAACAGCTTTCAAAGTGTCTTACTAATATAAGTTTCCTGCAACTTCAAGCACTCCTTGTCTCCAGAAACACTGATTTCCACAGATTGCTTGTTTCAGACAAGTTCAGCAAAGTTTATACAGCAAAAAAAAAAAAAAACACCTGTCAAAAATGTAGTCTGCAAAAAGTATACATTTAGTTTCAAATGTTATATTTAATACATGAAAACTTCAAATGGGACTCTAGAGACAATTTTGAAAAAAATGAAGAAACAAAACTGTACTTGTAATGAGGTAAGAATACACTTTTCAGTGAACTCTGGTGATCAGTTTAGATCCCCGGATTGCAAACAAAACCTAATACCCCTGGTAGTACTTTGAGAAATGAGATCACTTCTTTCTGTAAAGGAATTTAATATAATTACCATTTATGAAAAAAGGTACACCAACTGAATACTCAGCTGCAGGATCAGCTGATATAAATTTTATCCTTGTTACAACTGGCTTTCATGACTTTGTCTCATTTAGAAGGTCACTCTAGAGCCAGGTAACTCTCAATGTTATACTGGATGCCAAGTTTTATGAGAACTAAGCATTAGCCTCAAGGATTGAAAGGACCTTCAGTTCAGTTTAGGTGAATTAAAAACTGTAGTCCAAAATGTGGACATAATATCAACTTAGGCTACTCTAAAGTTAGATGAGACACAGGATTGATGGGTTGCTTTTGGTCTTAACTGTCCAAATTTCACCTAATCTGTGAAGTTGTTACTGCAGCCCTTCCCCAGAGTTTCTGTTGAAATGTGCTTTGATGGAGCAGTATTCTGCTCTTCATCCATAAAACATTTCATCTTCAAAACTACATCAGCATCTAGTCCTTGGGTTACAGTAAATCCCAAGCGTATCTACAAACATCTCTACATACATATGATGGTATGCAAATGATACACTTTTCATTAAAGAATAGGCATTTCTTTTTCAACAATATCAGTTTATCTCTTTTTACATTCATGTATCAACTCAGAATTTAAAAAGTAAATGCTGAGGATTCCCCATGGCCACAGCTCTCCTTCCCTCTGTGGAAATCTGTTTCTAAAATAACTCACATTCAATTACACAGGTCACTTGTGATGGTGGCTTTTCTTGGTGTGCCTGAAGAAAAGTCTGCAGTATTTGAACCATGAAAAATTATGCACAGTGTTACATTTTAAAGATGTGCCAGATTAACAGAAGGTAATTGGGGTAGACTGTGAATGGTACCAGCTGCTTATTTGCAAATGCTACAGACACCATTTATTTTTGCTTAGAATTTGTATTAAGTCCTTTCCTAACAACTATTATAGCTTATTTTTTCTATGTCATCCCCAAGCCAATACTTCTTATTGCTTGCTTTCTCTTGCACTAATTAAACTCATTCCTTCTGTTACATTTACAACTGCAACTCTTCTCCTACCATTTTATGTAAGCAAAGGAGAAACATGAAACACTGAGAGAATGTTTAAGATGACTCTCCTCTTTGTAATATTCTCCCAGATTCAAAACCTGCACAATTCCAGTATTATTAAGTCTATCTAAGTTGAATATTAACAAAACTACTTGATAATATAAATCAGTAAGAAGCTTATATTGAGTAGTGTTTTGGAGGGAAGATTCCACAGGCAGCCCCTCCTCCTAACCAACACACATCATTGATTATATTTGCACAACTACTTTGAAGTTACTCATTTGGTATTAGTATGGGGGTTAGAAACTAGCACATGACGAGAATGATAATGTAAGGCATTGTACTTTCCTTATAGCTACATGCACAAAAGATGAAAACTGGGACATTTTGAGAACTTCCTCTGGAAATGATAAAGATAGTTTTGCACACAGTGAATTTTCTTGACTCAAATCAGACATATTAATAATAAAAGATTCTATTTGACCACATCTTGAAGATGCTGCAACCTTGACTACATCTAACAATACCTACCACATCAATAAAAGCATCTTTTAGGTAAAAAGAAAAAAGGATCACTATCAGATAACTTTCTCACTTCTTGTTTGTACTTGAAACTATTTGAAACCTATTATCTCAGCAGATTATCAAAACTCTAAATTATAAATCTTCCTTGATTATCTCAAAGATTTTTATTTAATATAAATGCAACTGAGAGGAATTAAGATGTCCTGTAATATTATATCAAATATGCAATTTGCAATGGCATTCCTTTATTAAAAATGCCAATTATAATTGCACATAAAATTTAATTGAGGTCATTACCCTCTTGACAAGTTATTTCTAAATTCTTTCATCTAATAAGATTTGTTATTTTAACATTTTCCACATCAATGCTTCTTTCACATCTATATACTTATCTATTTGTAAGGGTAATAGAAATTACCCATCATTTGATTGTATCATTGTGCTATTAATAAAAAAGCTATCTATTTAACTGCCTATCGGGGAGATGATACTATCCTTTATGTGTAAAATTGTAAATACGATCCTCTTAAAGCCATAATTCATTACACCATAATTATATTTGTTAAAATATTAGCAAGGAAAAATAATGCCAAGTTATGAATGAATTCTTAGCATTGTTTTATTTTGCAGACTTGATGAAAATGCTGAGGAAATATATAATCTCAAAACAAAATTTCTTGCATTGGGCTTACTGCATTATTGCCATGTACTTCCCCAAGTTAAATGTCTTGCCAATTCCTTATGTAGGCAAACAAAGGAGGTCATATTAGTCACTGAAAGATCTCATCTACTTGCTCCTATTTCATTCAGAAATAGTGTATTGGTCAGGACAACTACGATTATTACCTTGGCTGTTTCCTAAGCCCCATGGGATGCTTTGCCTCATGTAAATGCCTGTGGTGGAGGGTGCCTCGTCTGAAGGGCATAAGGGTTTTCTTTTTCACAATAAACTTGCCTTAGGTATGTTTGCCACTGACATGCAAGTAGTCAGATACTGAAGACAAAATTAATTTTGTTTTCAGTCCTTCAGATGTTGAATACATTTGGGAAGGTCATTTATGCTGAAGTTTAGTATAAACACAGCTCTAGACTAAAAAAAATATAATAATTCTACCTTCAATCAACCTAATCTAAATATATTAATTCATATTACATTATTATGCATTTAAACCCCAGGGAAATTAAAAAGAGGGAGGTTTTTTAAACTGCATTTTACTAACCATAGGCATATAAAAATAGGCAACAAGAAAAAGTTTGGTCTCAGTAAATAAATTCTGTCTGGTACAGTTCTTGTACTGTGAGCAAGTCACACCTTAGTGTACACACACCTAGTGGAAACCAGTGCTTCAGTGTAAAAAGGGTGTGCGATCACAGAGCAATGCTTCAATGTTACATGCTGGGCACTTCCACTTGCAACACAAAGTGCTGCCACTGTTACACTCTCCATGATAAAAGAGGCTGTGAGTCTCCCCCATTGCCTCACAGAAAAGTAGGGCAATACACTTGTTTCTTCAACACAGGACAACCTAATTTTATCCTTGCGATGGGGATAACTGAGTGAACAAAGTAATGGGGTCTTAAGTGGACCAAGTGGAGCATATAATTGAAATTAACATCCCTTTTGAAATTTGCACTTACCTATAATTAAGATCTTAGTATGCAAATAGTGGCTTATGACCTAATATTCCCTATGTGTCCCTTTCCTGATTTCTATTTAAAAAGAGAGAACTATTTCCTCTTCTAGAACAGATGAAACAAATAAACCCTTCTGCCTGTCAGAATCCCACAAAGCAGGATGGATGCACAGAAGTGCAGTTGGCTAAAGCTTGCGACTCACCTGGCTTGGGCTGGATTAGCTCATTCCCTAGCTAGCTATCACCCCAAAAAACAATGCCAATGGAAGGTATCAAAAAAAATCAGAAACGTTTTCATGAAGTAAAAATAAACACACTGATCTATGATAAACAAAATAATTACACCATGACCTATTTTATTTGCATAAATTTCCCTCTGGAAAAATCTAGTCTAAGCTCACTTACTAGGTTCAAGGTTCTTCCTCCTCTGATCCAGTGATACCACTCTGCCTCTTTTGAGGATAGAAGTTCTAAGAAAAATAAAATCAAAGGAAAGTTGATGAGTATGTTTATTGAAAACATACTTTAGTGCCTTCAGGTTTTAAAATGTTAGTCAAAATAGGTAGGAAGATGCAAAACTTACCTTTGAAGGCACAATACCTGCCAGGTGTGAGAACCAAATGCACTAAAGATGTTTTCTTGCATCCGGTGACTTGGTTTTTTAATATCTTTCTGAATTTCTACAATTTTTTTTTCTACTACTTAAATATATCTAGCTTTGGTAACAATAATCACTCTGTATTTTTAAAATGGGAACCAGTCCCCATAATAATCTATTGACTTCCAGCTGTATCACAGTGAAGAAAAAACACCTCATCGTTTGCCAACTGTCAGAACTTGATCAAGCATATCCTAACTGATAATGACAGAAACTTGCATGATCTGTTAGGTATGGAACATAAAACTTATGTTCATTTCAACGACTCTGTGAAGCCTCATAAAATTTTGAGAGAGTTACCACTAAGCTAATAATATATTGCTGCATCAATTGAGCCAAAAAACATCCATAAAAGTGTTCCTTTCACATGCTCCAAAGCCTCCTGAAGGGAGAGGAGGGAGAGAGGAGAAGGAGAACTGCGTTTTTCAGTGCAGCCTAAGTAATGAGGTCAGAAGGGCTGTGTCCAAACACTAGTATCTGCCTTCTGAGGAAACAACTTACTTACTGGGAATATATGAAATTAGAATGTTTGAGTGTCACAATTACTGATTTGAACTAACCAGACACTTGAATATAAAGGAATTTTCCTTACACCATTGTGTGATTTTTTTAACGTGCCTCAATGCTGTATACAGTTTTACTATCACAGGTTTATGAGGAACAACTGAGTGAGGAAGGTGACATTATATCTCTGCTAGATTGCCAAATACAGTGGTTACCAACTATATATAGAAGGTAGTATTTCAACAGAGAATATAACAAAGCAATGAAATATATAGTCTCTCTACCAAAATAAATTTTTTTCATCCAGTTGAAGGGACAATTTCTTTTTACTTAAAAGTATTTTTATGCTATCAAATCTGTATTGTCTTTTACATAAATTAATTAACATAAAATATATTCAAAACAGACAAAAATTTACAAACTCAATTACAAACTTTAGTTTATAAAATCTTAAATATTTACTAAATTTGAGAGGCTCATTCCACAATTCTCTCAGAGAAGCAAGTAAAAAGATCCAAGTAACTTGCCTATCCAGCCCTGGTGTTCAGATCACTGAATTCTGCTTCATTCCAAACTCTAAATGAACAGTGCTGAGGTAGTTTTTGGCACAATCATTGAACTTTATCCTAAAATACAGTGTTCAGAAGATAAGGGACTTATCTATGCTGAATTTTATGTCCTGTATACTATCAAACTTAGCATTACTAAGACAATTTGTATAGAAAAACTCCTCATGATTGTCTAGTCCTCATATTTTATAAAACCCATGTTAGTTGCAAACACAATGATCCAGCCTGTACTCTTCAGCTGACTGCATTCCTTCTCCAGTGAATCTGGGACATGATTTCTGATTATGATTTAGAGAATGATTTAGTGAGTCCTGGCATCTCCAGCACACAGTTAAAGAACAGTGAATTATCACTGGTGTCACGGTCTTATGCCCAGCTGGAGGTGAAACACCATGCAACCACTTGCTCAATTGCCCTTTATTCCTTCCCCCCCATCCTGGTGGAATGGGGAGGAGAACCAAAGTAAAACTTATATTTTGAGATATGAATATTTTGATAATTGAAAATGCAATAATAATAGCTCATAATAATTATAATAATGATAATACAAAGGGGAAAAGGTCCAAGTGATGCACAATACAGTATCTCACCACCCACTGACCAATGCGAGATCCCCCCCTTCCAGAACTCAGATCGACCATCCTTCCAGGGAATATCTCTCAGTTTATATACTGGGCATGACATTCTCTGGTGTGGAATATCCCTTTGGTCATCCCATCCCAGCTATGCTCCCTCCCAGTCTCTTTTGTGAATCACTGGTGAATAATTGGACAAGGAAAAAAATGTCCTTGACCTAGGATAAACTCTACTTAGCAAAAAACCAAAAGATCAGTGTGTTATCAACACTATTCTCATTCTGAATCCAAAACACAGCACTGTAACAGCTACTGAGAAGAAGTTAACTCCATCCCAGCTGAAACCAGGACAGTTGGCTAGATGCTGATGCTTCCCTATGTCCCTCAACACTGACCTGGGGCATCTCTCAGAGCTTTGCATTCAGTATTGTACAGCTGCCAGGACTGAAAATATCATTGGAACAGGTTCTTATGTGGCAAACCCAGCAGGCTGATGATGACCACAGTATCACAGCAATTCTGCATTAAATCAGCCTGATGGTCCCACAGCTGAGACACAGTGATGGCCAGTGACTACTCAGGTTCTGTAGCTTGAGGGCTCAGATTTAAGTCGGGACATTACTCAGGGCAGGTCACATAAGCCTCAAAAACTACCAGGTGATTTTAGGACAATCGTGAAAGTCAACCATGTGTTGGTCATTGCCAGAGCCCATTTTCAATTTGAAACCCACTCATAAATATTGGCCAGCATGTCCAGGATCAGCTCCTTGTATCTCTCCATCACGCTTGAGGTCAGGTGTTGCTGGGGCCCTGATGGTGGCTGGTCCCTGCTGTCAAAAATGTGTTAGCAAAGGGGCAAGGCAGGGCTGTGTGCTCTTGAGGGTTTTTTTAATACTCAGCTAACAGAAGGGTAAACTTGAGGCTTTGGACTCAGCTTTCTGGTAAACTCTGCATTACATTACCATTGAAGTTAACTAAACATCTACACACAAAAACAAACCCTTCTAAAAGAAGTACGGATACTTGTTCTCTTTCCAGCTGAGTTAGGTGAGAATCAGGATCAAAATTGCTTGTTCTACTCCTGACCTATATATTTGTTTGCCTGCCTCAGCAATAGGACAGAAATGCTTTTAACCAGAACACTCCTTGGTATTCTCTTGCAATTTGGATTCAGTTTGCTCTGGGCTATGAAGCATTCAGAGTTCAAGTCCCCATGCCAGGTTATCCTGCTCCAGCTGCTAAGTTAGTATGAAAATGAAGTGAACATAACGCCTGTTGCAGTCCCAGAGGATGTCTAAATGAAGACCGACAAGAGAGTGACAATTCCTGTTATCCCCATCTACTTCCAGTGGAAGTTACCTTAGCACTATCTCAGTTAAGAGTAAATTAGAGAAGGAAAGCATTTGAGTAGAATTGATTCCTCTGATAACCTCAGGTTTTCAGGGTCTGCTCTCTAACTCTAATGGGTCTGCCACTAACTAGATGAGAAGTTTCAGAGCATTGTACACTGTGCAGTGGCTGTGTGTGCTGCCCACATGCCCTATGTCAGGAACATCTGACCCTGCTCCTGGATATCCCAGTGAAGCATTGCCTCAGTTACAGGGCAAGTTTCTCAGCCATGACTATCAGAAGTACACGCAAGCCTGGAATACCACTTGCACTGACGCTTCCTAAAAGAGGTGATGTTTTAAGAAAATGACACTCATGACCTAGGTACTGAGATCTGTGTTGGCTTTTATTCTAATCTTTCAATTAGTCTCACCCTGAAGTATACATAATGCTCTTCCATACTTTAATCTAATCTTTTGACATACTGGTGCAGAGATGAGAGGGGAAAAATGCACATTTTTTATTGAATTCTGAGACAATATTTTCTCCAAGTTTGTTTTCTAGTTTGCAGATGCAATCTACTTTGGAGAAACCATGAATGGAGAGACAATCTTTTCTCTTAGTTTTTACCTTACAAAGCAGATAAACCTCAGAAGGTGTCTGTGTCTGACAGACACTTGCTTTAAAATAGAAACAATTCTTCAGGATAAAGGGGGACAGCTGAGCTTAAAAACCATCCACACAAAGCAAGAAACATATTACAGGAGCTTGTTTCTTTCCTGCTTCAAATGTTATGACAAGTCACTTTATCTCTCTTGTGCTTGTCTCTACACATGTGAATAATATTTTGCTACTTCACAGACATTTTTAGAAGTGGAATTAATGCGGTCACTGAATTGGAGTAGCCTGTCATTGTTTAAGTTTGTTACATTGCTTCAGAGAAGAAAAAAAAAGCAGAATCAGCAGCAACTGCACCAGCAACAACAGTTACAGCATGCAAATAATAGATGCAAAAGCACAAAAGGAATTAAACAAAATCTGCAAGTAATTTTTAAGGAGTAAGTGCCAGTTTGAAGTACTTAATATGTTTTCTGATTTGATGGCAATGGGAATCTCAGCTGAGGGTGCAACTGGAGCAGGTGAGAGCCATCTGACAAATAAAGGAATACAAGCAGGCTTGCTGAACTTTGGCGGAAGCACAGGCGGAGCTGCAGGGGAAGGCAAACACCTGTCTGCCTTCTACGGGTGAGTTCAGATCTTCAATAGCTAAGAGGAAACATGGCTACACCAGAAGTACTATCAAGGAGACAGATGCCTTCCCACTCAGACAGCGCAGGATGTGGGTGGTATGGAAATCTGGAAGATCTGTATTCGAACATGAAACATTCATACAAGAACATCCTGCTTACAGTATAGATCGCTGCAACTCAACAATATAATTGAATGGATGACTCCTAAATAGCAATGTTTTGTCCTCCTAATAACCCAAAATTTCACTTGTTTCCATAATTACATTGCTATCAATCTTTTATTTATAATTCCATTTTAGTCAAGTCTAATTTCACATTAAAGTAAAACCCCTGATCCAGGAAATTCCTGTTCTATGTATAAGAATGATTTTCCTATTTAAAAATATAATCACAAATAGATCTTTATACATATTAAGAAATGAGAAAAAATAATTGGATAAGACAATAACTGGAAGCTAAACTACATATTTAATAAGATTACTAAAAGGAATGTGCAGGAAGTCAAATATTTGTTCTACAGAGCTATTCACCATATTACTCTGGAGGTAAATACTAGCTAACAGTAAGGAGGAAAGAAGTGTGATTGTTTCAAAATTAAGTATAGCTCACTTTTTGATCCCAAGAACTAGAAGAGGGAAGAAATAAATATTTCTTTCCCTTTTCAAAATATTGTACTTCTACTATTAATAAAATATAAAAGGAGATCTACTAGGAGCACAGGCCTCTTTTTATTCCTCATGGGAGAAGAGAAGAGAGAAAGAAGGTAGGCTGCCAGTACATAAAAGTGTGTATCAGATAAGAAAAATCCTAGTCAATATATTTTTTCCTGCAGTCGAGCTATTTTTAATACATACAGTCCTGTCTCTTTCTAGGAGACATGTGTTATTGGAAAGATTAGTTTTGCTGTACCTATTGCTTCTGCCAGCCTGCATCAAAGTAAATTTAGAGATGTGCTGACAGTCTAATACTTGCTATCAGGTTCTACCTGTAGATAAGAGTTGAAAAAAATCTGTTGAATTTTTTCACAGTAGTCAAATGCTACTATGAGGGATATTAAAAAATAAAAATAATAATTAAATTTTTTTTCTCATTTCAATATACACAGTGATAACATCTGAAGTTATTTCCCATAAGTTTTAAAATAATTACTTTTAAACATAATGTAAAATAAAAGTATCTGAGCTATTGACCAAAGCTAATGAAATGCATTTGCATAAACCTGATTTGGAAGATTTTCATTCCTAAAGGTGTTGGGATGGAAAGCAGCAAACATTAGCTGGAAGAGAAAAGCAAAGGATGAGTATGCAGAACCCTCACTATCTCAGAGGGGCTCAGTTCTGACTTTTCCTTGCAAAAACAAAAGAACAAAACCCTTTTCTCCCTTCCGCTTCAATTTCAAACCAAACCAGATTAAACAAAAATACTGACACCTCTCCCATTTTAGTTCTTTGGAGAAAATGAACATGCCATATTTTTCCTATTTCTCAAAACAAATCTGGTAAGACTGGCATGCAATATGAATGCACACACAACTCCTCCTCCTTCCAGATCAAAAGTTATTCTTCTCCAAAGGAATTTGAGGGAATGATCCACAGGACATGGCATAGCTATGCTTATGGTCTTCATTTGCATTTCTCAGTTCCATTAAAACATTTGCTTAAGGGTGTAGTATTTTTGAGAAGGAAGTCAAGGAACTGTCCAGAGAAATTGTGGATTATCCATTTGTTGGAAGTGTCAGGTTGGATGGGGCTTTAAGCAACCTGGTCTAATGTGAGCTGTTACCCATGGTGGGGGTTGCATATAAAAAATATCTAAGACATCAAATATCTTGTTGTCCTATGATATCTCATACAGGCAATCCAATTTCATGTAGACAAAAGGACAAAGTTCCTCCAGTTCATCAAATTATACCAGGTGTTGTAGGGGGTGTCTGATACTGAGACCAACAGCGAGCTAAGGAGGGCAGGAAGAGTTCTAAGGACTCCTGTGCAATCTATAATGAATTAAAATACACAGTTTCAGTGGTGACTCAGGTGTTTGAAGGACAGCTGATGTTAATTTTCAGCCTAGACAGAGAAACCATTGAAATTGCTGTCACAAAATTAATGAACTCGCTTTTTACTTTTTATAGGGAAGCTCTAGCCCATCAGAAACATCTAACTTTGCATGGATTTCCTCTCTTCAAACAGGTCAAGAGGCAGGAAGGGTCAAGGTAGTAAAAATTGTTGCAGAAACTTCTCACCCAGAGAATTCCTCAACTGAGATCTGAGCCCTAGAAAGTTTTTTATTAACTTATCTATTATTGAAGAGAAGTGTAGGCAGTAGGAATGTCAGGTTGGTAAAATTCCTTTAATTTTTTATTGTAGATACTTGCCTCATCAGTCACTTTTGTAGAGTTTCAGCACAGTAGGGTTTAATCACTGAGGACTGTAAATAAACTTCATTGTTGTACAACATAATCTTGTACTTAGGTTTTACTTGTGTTAGACTAGAACAGAGGCTTCATACCTGCAGGGCAATTTGATACTCTGATCAGAGCTCTAGATTTCTTTTTTTTCCTTCTTTAATTTTCCTAGAAAAGTATTTCTGTTTCTATTATTTACTGTTAATTATGCATGGATTCTAAAAATTAAAAAATTGATTTTTCAAAAATGCTGGTGTTTTCATCAGGACAACAGAACATATACTTTTATAATCTGTTTGGAGAAAATCAATGTAGTTCTTAAACCAATACAACACATTCCTCAGCGTGCCCTTGGGTTGACTTGCATGAGCTGTAGTCTAAATCCTTGTTTTCTCCAATAAGAGGGATTCAGAACATTAGGCAGACCATGCAATATTGTGCTGTATAATCTTTTCCTCAGTGGTTAGTGTGCTGTGCATGGTGGAACTTAGACGACTGAAATGCTACAAATTCAGATGAAGAAAAGCGTCACATTTTACTTTAATCTCTCCAAGTGTCTCTGGCTTTTATTGGCAACAGAGTTGAATCTCTCTTATTTTTAAAGCTCAGTGTTTTTTTAGTCATCCAGGCACTGCTCTAGTGACAAGACAAATTGGTCTGGGTAGCATCTTCTAAAAAGCCAGTTTATCTCCCCTGCCTAGGAATATTCTTGTCTGTTCCACCTCAGATGCTATGGAAAACTCAGGACCCACTGATGCTAGCTTGAATGTCACAGAGTTACCAAGAATAGTGGAAAATCAGTTTCTAAGATGAATAGTGTCAGTGTTACAGAAATAGCCTAGATCTACAAACTATTGCTTATGCAATTTAAAACCCTTTTAAGGCTCAGCCTTAGCCAAAAATATTTCTGATAAGGAAAGAAACCAGTAAAAAAACCAAACAAGAAATACAAATGTCTTCCTGGATCATAAAGAGAACATTCACATTCATTCTTCTTAATTTTCCTGTGTATGAATTGTATCTTTCACAAATAGCTCTCCATTATTTCTCTCAGAACTTATTTCTGTCTGATGTACAGGTTACTTATCTATAGACAACAATTAATAGAATAGACTGCAATAATGTAACACTTATGTGTGATTTTTTAAATATATGATGTTTTTCCCTCATACATTTTCATGTCCTTGCTCTCTGAATTTATTTTATCTTCAGTGTAAAAACAGCCACTGTTTCATTACATGAAGGGTGAAGGGTCTCATAGTTACAATTTGAAGGAACAATATTAGCAAAAACAGCCCAAAATAATAGGGAATATATTTTAGTTTCAATCAAGAATGTCAAATAACATCTAGAAAGTACAGGATAATATCTGAGAAGCAAATACTGCAACAATACTGCTTGTAATAAAAAATAGTCCGAGTTTTATGATATTTGAAAAGCAAGTCTCCTCACCTCTACTTAGAATTCATCAAAAAAAAAATCAGAGTAATACCTAGCAGTCCAATTTCTGCAGCTCAAGACCAAAGGAAATATGACTAGAAAAAAAAAAAAAACCACCAAACATATCCAAAACATTCTTAGGCATGGAAGGAAAAGGGTATCTGGGAGGCCTTGACACATCCATTCTTGGATCTACTCAAACTTTCTGGGTAACACCTTGAGCTACTTGACCAAATACTGCCATTGGCTCTGCTTTGAATAGTGTCTCAGTCAAAGTCCCCTTCTGGCTGAAATTATCCAAGATTTCTTTGATTCTAACGTGGAGGAAGAGGTGGTTTTAAGTGCTAGGCTGTGCTTGTAATGTAAATACCTACAAGGTGAGCTGCATAAAGAACCTACTCCTCATTTAAGTAGCTAGAGGTATCAGAGGTCCTGCTGACTAACATCCCTCTGAATGAGATACTGAAAGGTTTCCTTCTCCTCTATTTTCTACTTAGGAAACTTCTAATCACTTAGAAATGGAGTAACCTTCAAAGCCTATCCAAGGTCACCACCTCCATGAGAATCAAAGAGGAAATTTGTATCTTGCCAACCTCCCTTTCATGAATTATGTGAATTATGAATTATGAATCAAACAGAAGATCCACCACATTTTTTTTTCAACAGCAAAAATAACTGATCTATTTACAGCATTTGCACTGATACAGCATCACCCAGAGAGGTGACTCAAAACAACTTCAACAGTTCATGAAAAAAAACCTCTTGGAAATAATGTTGCATGCTTCTCAATATTCTTGGATGGCTGTGAAGACAAGAGAATCTTTTACTGACAGTTTTTTTGCAGCATATGGTCTTAAGTACACAATTAGTGACACCTCACCCAGTTAATGATATCTTAAATTATACTTTTATATTGGTTGTATTTGTGTGCTTACTGCTGGAAGAAGCGATGCTCTTTAAAACATCAAGGTTTACAGAGGAGATGGAGTTGCTTTATTTAAAACACACACACAGATATAATGTAAGCTTACATATACTATCCTAATGAGCTACAAGCTGTATTATGGATATTTAATATTTTATCTCAATTTAATAAATTACAAAAAAACCTCACACGCACCTCACATCAAGAAGATAAAAAGGTTGGCCACTGACTCATCTGACAGAAATAAGAGTAGAATTATACAACAATATTTTAGTTTAAACCATCAATAGACAGTAATAGACAGTGTAAATTTTCACATATGAAGAGAAAATCTGTTTGTTTCATTTATAAATAAAACAGCTACAGATTATATATACAGACACATGAAGCTAGCATTTTTCATACTTTAGGCTTAAATCATGTTATTGAATCATCCTTCAATTTTATGCATTAATGTTATACATTGTTTTGTAGGTGTGATACTGTTTATTCTGAAATGTACAGAAGACAGAAAAATCAACAGTTTTAGAAGTGAATTCTGCTATTAATATTTATTTTAGAAGTGTTTTCCCATTTTCCTTAAAATAATAGAAAGAATTTTCTTAACTTTCCAATGAGATTCAAATGAGGTTTGCTAAGGGGGAGTAAACAAACTGTGTTCATTAGACATGAAAGTTTTCTTTGAGGACAGCAATGTCTAGCTATGGATAAATTAAAATGATTGCAAACGTGCTATCATAATTATTATGACTATTATACATCGGCAAAGTGGAATGGTGGAATGACCAAAAGTATGCCTACAAACAAAACCTTGTAGCTTTCTCTTTCCTTGGTAGAAACTGAAGTGATAAAATATTCACTGAAGGCTGGAATTACCTTATCGTGGATGGAATTGTTGTTGTGGAAGTAGGACCTCGATCAGCTCTAGGAAGTAAAGACATTAGCTGGGAAATTCATGCTTACTATAAATTGTAACAAAAATACAACTGTTTTGTGAAGACCTACACCTACACTGCAGATCACCCACATCTGGATAAGAATTCCAGTAACATTGAGAATACGTAGCTTTGAGGCCTACAAAAATACCTACAAAAAGCTGAAAAAGGGGTGGCAAAATAAAAATATAAAATGTTTCTCAGAGAAAACATAGTCTTGGGACTGTAACATAGAAAAAAGCCAAATACCTCTATGTTTTGTTTTGTTTTTTTCTTTTAAATTAATTCTAAAACCTTTCCTGTAAATTGCTATGTGACTTTTTCTTACAATTAATTCTGGAGTCAAAGTTAAAAATAAATCATGCACAAGTATGCTATCTAATTGGAACACGCAGCTACAATGTTTGACCTTGAAACTTTTTGGTAGAAATAATCAGAAATGTAGGTGGTTTGACAGAACAAGCTATGCTCATTATCTACTCTTTCTCAGTGTTTTATACTTGTTTTTTGTGAGTTCAAACAGAGAATTGATTATAAAAAAGTGGGGATGTGTCCTATCCATTTGTGTTGATTAAGTTTCGAGATTTTCATAATACATTTTTCTGAGCAAACCTTATTTGGAGCAAACACGTCAACTGCTTTCTCTTGTAAATCATGATTCCCAAAGCATTTTATAGGACTTTAGAATTATTTTTGTGTATCACCTGAAAACCTTTGGATCTTATTTTCACCCAAGTTCCAGAGTTAAGTATATACTTCAAAAAAATACTTATGTGTCTGTCTCTCCTGTATTCCACACTGTACGTGCATGTGTGTGTATGGATAGATGTGTATAGAAAATGTATGTGCTTTGCAGTGCCAGTACCTACTTCTTACTTACAACTCTATCAGATAAACTTTATAAATAAGTATCTCCCATTTTTAACATAAAATGCTCTTTTGAAATAGGGAAAACTACATAGGAATGTGAGAGTCCAAAAAAGAAAACTGGTAAGAATCATATTTCACCTTCTTATTATTACAAAAGCAGCAGTTTAAAAACATAATGTTATTAATCTTCTACCTTGTAAGAATACAGGAAGTCACCAATCAATATAAATAGGAGTTTACTAGTATATGATAAGTAGTATATTATGATCTTTCAGTTCTTTCAATGGCTGATAGATTAATAAAATGCCTATTGTCTGAGAGGTGAACAAGATGTTTGGTCAAAAGCTCACTTTGGCAGTGTAGTTTCACTACATCCAAATGGATGCCTTTGCTCTGCTTTATACGGGGGAAAAAATCTAGACATTCTATCTTTTTTTTAATACTTAGAGTACATAGAAAAATGTGTTTTATGTGCATCTTCTCTCACGACATTGTATTTCTTGTTTTCAAAACATAAGGCAACCTAAAGCTTTAAGTCTCTCTCTTCTCCTTTTTTTTCCTGCTAAATCACTCTGCAATGAAAGCACAGTGCTACCACGTGCATGCTGAAAAGCTTTTCCAGGTGACTTGATTGTAAATGAGAGTATTTGGGGATGGGGGTGGGAAGCACAGATGAGAGATACTGATACTGAGAGTTTTCTTATTGCCTAAATTCTGTGCCAACATGGTGTCAACATGAAGGGATTTATTCTATCAGACCTTCTTGTTCAGCTATGCACTTCCTGCTAATTAGATCAATATCTGTGTCTATTAGGAGCCGGTTTAATATTCTTAATGAAGGTTCATTTAAGGTTCATTCTGGTTACAAGGTAGTTCTTTTCTCATATTTTACAGAACTCCTTTTACACCCAGTATTCCTTTGTAGGCTGTAAGTGATCTTCATTTAAGATTTCTATTTGAAATCTGGAGTAGTTGACCACTAAGCAGTGAGCACAATGAATTAAAAATAGTAATAATGCTCAAAGAAATTTTATTTTTCTTTTATCCCATTTAGATGCATATGCACTTTCATTTCCTTCTGGCACTGCCACTTACCAGTGGCAAGTCCACTTCCTGAACTTGCATGGAAATATATCTAACACTATGGCAAATCATTCTCTCTAAAAACATATCCCTTTCTTTGATTTCAAATGGGAAATCTTTCTCTGCTATACATCTGACTAAGGGAAAAGTATGTCATAACTGGAAAGTAGGACAAGGCACCTGAAGACGTCCATACATTTAAACACCTAACTACCAACAAAAAGAACTAGAGACATCAAGTTCACCAATTTCATTTAATTAAGTCAGCAAAGTTTGAAGGTGCTGAAATTTTTCATAAATCAATTTTGCGTTAAAAAGTTAATCATGGCCTTGGTTCTGACACATACAGTCGAAATGTGGCTATTTTTTAGCACCCTTAATTTGCAGTCAGACAATTGTTCAAGAGATTAAAAAAACTGGATTCAGTTTTTAGGCCTTAAACATACAGCTGACATTATTTACCACAGATCAAAGAAAACTAGTAGAAAAAATACATCCCAGAAGTAGTTCTGCTAGCAGAACAGAAATATCAGTGTATACTGGTTTTGTTTTAGTGACTCTTGTCATAAACTACCACAACGCCATTTGAAGCTGAATAAAATCCAACTACTTCCTGTGAAGAGATCAGTTAAACTGTCAGTTTTAGAGCTGGTCTTTGCATGATTGATATCAAATTGATGCTATCTTAGGCAAATATTCTAAATTGAGTAGATTTTATGTACTATCATATACTATTTGAGGAAGCTTCACAATTCTAGTTGCATCATATAAAAAAACCCAAAACTTGGAAAAATTACAGAAAAGACACTACCTAAAAATTTATTTTAGAGGATGGAGGCATCCACATCAATTTATGCTGACTATTTATTTTGTTTTACTTTGTTTAGCAGGGGGTAAGGCTTGAGAGCCATGAATTTGACTTTTGATTTCCATGGGATCCTGTGGTCCTTTACAAGAAAGAACACATTGCTGCAACATAATTTTTGCAATATTTTCAGTCTGCATCTCTTCATTTGCTAAGCACTAGTTTAACCACTCACAGACATTTGTACTACTGAATTTTGTCTGTTAGGAAAGATAAGCCTAATGATTTCATATAATTTTAAAGATTTTTGGATATTAAACATGGGATGTGGAAGTCCCTGACTTGAATTCATCTAATCCTGGTGTCTAGCAGCCTGACTTTGATCCCTCAAGACACAATTAGAAATACCATCTTATTAAAATCACCAGATTTTTAATATTTATTTATATAGGGAGAGAAAAAAATTCTGCAGAGGGCTAGTCAGGAAAGCATACATACATTTTTACTGTTAGTTACTCAAAGTAATAAAATGTTTTTCACAATGCCGAAAGTGTTCCTGACATGTATCAGGAAACAGAAGAAAGACTACCCAAATCTGTCAGTCAATATAAAACATTCAAGACCCAAAAGGTAAATAAATTGTTTTACCTAATCTACCTAATTATTTCAGTTTTGAGTTTTTTAATCCTTTCTGTTGTTTACAGAAAGATCCTTTATTATATTCTATGTACAATTCCCAGAGTACAAATGAAAGAATGTAAGTATAACATTTTACACAAAATAAAATACAGCCTAAAATGTGCCAAACATGAACACTCCCTGTCCTGATATCATTTATCCAGAAAACAAACAGGAGAAGGTGGCAATTTAAACACCACTTCATTAAGAGGAAATAAATCTACATTGAACATCCTACCTTCTGCAAAATTCCACTTTGCAGCCTGAACTGAAGCACACTAATGATAATAACCTCAAAAGCATAATGTTGTGGGTTTTTTCAATGATATTTCCACTCCCTTCTGAAGGATAAAATAAGGCTGTGTGAGTAAGTCTTTGCTTGCAGAACAAAGATAGCATGTAATAATTTTAGTACTTCCAGGCTGGAAGAGATAAATGTATTTGCAGCACTTCAGCAAAGTGCTCTAACTTCACAGCAAATACAAGCTCTAGGAAATGCATTGTTTTCCCACCTTGATTCCCTAATTTGCAAGAAATTCCTATGAAAAGAGTAAAATTTAATATTTTTCCACCATGAAATGATACAAATTTTTTTTCTACATTACTTCTAACAGCATTAGAATGCAACTTCTCTCTTGCCTCAGCATTCTAACATTAAAAGGATTCATATGTAAAACACATGTAATATATTACTTGCTCTTCATACTTCATAGCTTTTAGACTGCCAGCTAGTTGTAAAAAAAACGTGGCTGGAAAGAAATATTATGGGATGTTTGGAAGAACCATTGACACTGTAAATGGATTGCAATGTTAGCTGCCCACTTATATGGACCCTGTTTTTTTTCTTTATAGCTACCATATTTAATCCCACCTTTTACAAGAAAAAATGAATTTTGTCATTCTCTGAGAATTTAGGGGAATTTAGTTTTTCTATATTGTGGCACTTGACACTACTGAAAAAAAGACATCTAAAAAACTCCAAAACTTAGTTTGCTTTATTTGATAGTCATGCAATTATTTTTAAGAAAACCTTGCCTCAAGACCTAAAATCAGTTTACTGGGCAATGTTCATTTCCTATAAGAATGGCTTACTACAGTGGATAACATCCATTTATTGCTTGAGTTTAATTTAGAATTTAATTTCATTTTAATTAAATTCTTCCTACATGTTGAAGAGACCTATATCTAACCTCATTCAACTTCACAAATGACTTTGTGTTAACAACCAATTTATCATCTTTCTCCATAAGGACTATATATACAGAATGAATACACAAAAGCAAAAGGTGAAAGAAAGACAAAACCCATTCAGCAATACAATGCACACAAAGGGGGGAAAATTTGTCTCCTTAATACACCTCATGTAAGTTAACAGAATTTATGACATCTGTATATATAGAACATACTGCTTAGTATTATTTAAACATACTGTTGAAATAATGGTGGGTAAATAAAATCAAAAGCCAGAGAAAAATAATGACCTTTAATATTTATTACATTTAGCTTTTCTTATTAGCATCATTGATCCTTAAAACTTTGCTTAAACTCCAAAGAAAACTCCCTATTCTAAAACATGAGAGACAGCATCACAATGCAGTTGAACAAATAAATCATGTATGGCAGCCAAAGAAGAGAAAATGTAAAACAACATTAGGTGCATGTTTTTCTTAGATCACCAGCAATTCTCACAAGTTGCCAACTGCCATCATAGTGTTACAAGTTGTTGCATAAACATTGAAAGAAACAGTCTGAAGTTTATAAAATTATAATCATCATGCTTCAAGCTTTTATCACATTTTTATCTTTTACATCTCTCAAGCACTGAGATGGAGAAAGTTTAGAAAAGTGTGATCCAGCTTTAGACTGCATCAATTCCACATCTATAATTCTGTTTAGTATTTTTTTCTTTGCTTTTCCTCTCAATCATACTTGTTTGGCCTAGACTATTAAGTATTTACTGTAAGTATTTACCTAAATCTGAACTTTATGACAGGAAGATGAAACAACTGAGAATGATATTAAAAAATATGAAAAACTGTTGATAAACTTGCAGTAAGGAAAATGTCCCAACAGCACAGATGACCCAAACCCTAAAGAGGCTTATAAAGTAAAGGCCTGAAATATTTAAAGTGTAAGAAGATGGATGGGATGTTGTTAAAAACTACTAAAGGTGTTTTCATGTCAACAGTATCTAACTTTAGCAACTGCATTTTGAAGTGCCTCTGCATCAGAAGCCCTAGGCCAGACAAGATAAAAGGAACTTTAAATGTCATGAATGGGCTAATTTTAACAACTGGATCCTAAAATCGTTTATTTACTTACTCTCTTCATACCTTAATCTCTTGGTTTTTAGCATTTTGCAATCATTTCTGGAAGATAAAAAAGGCATAAAACTAGGTTCAAAACCAGTCATTTCCTCACTTCTCTTTCATGAACCCAATATAATGTGCCAATTTACACTCTGGTTTTGTTCAAATTTTTTTATGTGACTGAAGAGTTAAAAAAAGTTTCAGAAGTACATATGAGGCAGTCTGAAAGAATATCTCTTACTTTCTTTTCCAGACCCCTTCATCACAGTCTCACCTGAGGCTTTGGGTACTTCTGCAAAGGTGTGCAAAGCCCTTGAACTGGATGGGTCAGCAAAGAGAGGGAAAGAAGGTGACTACACTACAAGTTCAGCTGTGGGGGAGACCAAAGGAACAAAATGTTAAAGGAAAAAGTAACAGATTACCTCAGCTACAGGACAAATAATGCTCCCCTCCAATAACAAGCAAAAGAAACACAGACATAATACTAAGAATAAAGGAATCTTTCCAAAGCGCTATGGAAAACTCCCATTTCCAAATCAGGAGCTGTTGTCTTGGGACATGGAAACGTCTCTCTTGTGGAAGAGGAAATGGTGACAGGTTTTTCTCAAATGTTACCATGTGTGTCTTGTAGAAAGGGGAGCCTTGCTGTGCAAGGCAGCCCACGGGAAAAGAGGCGGCTGGTTACAAGGGTGAATAATTCTGCTCTTACACATCTAGGTTAGTTTTTAATCTCTGAAAGAAATGCACAGTGACATGGCTGTGAGTGCAAAAGAAGAGGACTACACAATGTGCCTAAATGGGTTTGTAGAAAATCACAGAGTCATGGTCCATGGTTCTGCATTACAGGAAAAAATAAACCAGAACTTACAGAAACAAAATTGGACCAAGCTGCACAGAAAGCTAAAAAGAGGTTCTCTGTGCTAGGACTTCTCCCAGAATGCAGAAGACAAGACAGAAATGTTATAGAGGATGAAAAGCAGAAATGTATTTTTGATTCATACAGTGAAAAAAGAAGTATAAAGATTATCAGAAAGGGGTCAGGAAGGGAGGAAGCTTATACAGGAAGGTCAGGGTTCCTTTCAACTATTATGAAATCCAAGTTCCTGCATTTTCACATCAAGAGGTCAAATCAAGATTTAAAGTTAAAAAAAGGAATGCCAATGTATATTTAAGAAAGCCTTCTACCAAGATGTGCTGAAATTTGTTGTACTCATGATGTGCTCAACCACCACAAAGTCAAAATATTCTGTATCCTAAACAAAGGTTAGGACAGATGTTTGAAATACTCGAGCAAGAAGCAACAGAAAATTGTCAGAATACACTGACAGTGAAACAGAGGAGAGTGAAGCAATGATACATAAGATATTTAAGAAATAAAATTATGACATGAGGATAGCTGCTCTTACACAAGGCTATTGACAGAATAATCAGATCAGAACCTTCAGGGATGGATGACAACTATTGGGATATTGGTACTGGAAGGCATGGTGTATGCAGGTAAGACAGAAAAGGATATTATTATTGAACAGATGCTCTTTATCAGTAATCATAATGTGCACACTTCAACATATCCTTGTAGAAATAAAACCAAAGCAAAATAATAATAATAATAAAATCATTGTGGTTATACTTAATTTTAAAAAGGGACACTATAGTAAAGTGTGAGGACTTATTCAGAAGGAAAAAATACAAGTTTAAAGCTGAATGTTTAAAGGCATTGTAGAAAATGTACAAGAATTAAATCCTCAAGATTCAGAATAACTACAACAGTTCCACAAAGAAATAAGGAAGGTCCAAAATGAAACCAATATGTCTACAGAGTAATGACACAGACGACAATGAGAAATCAGAAGAAATAGTGAAGCTGTGGCTGAGTTAGGAAAGGACAATTATAAGTTCTCACAGTTTCAGTGAAGAAATGCAAATAAGACAAGCCATTAAAAAATTTGCAGAAAACGTAAAAAAAAGCACAAAACCCAGAAGTAAATCCTTGTTAAAGCACATCAGAAACAGAAAGCTCATCACAGTGCCTTTAAGGTCAACAAAGGATTAAGGTATAAAACAAGCACAAACAGCCAAATGGATGTTTTGCACCTGTGGTTACCCAGAGACTGGGGAGCGGCATATATGGCAAATCCTTTTACAGAGCACTTAGAAAATAGAAAAGTGAAGCTAAGGGTCAATGGAAGAGATCACAGAATAAATATATGAATCAGTAGTAACAAATTACTTACATCAGACAGCATTTACTCAAGTTCTAAAGGAACTCAAGGATGAAGAACCTTAACAACTAATGACGCTGTGTAAACTTTCACTTAACACTGTCTTCATACCAGAGGCTTTGACAATAATTATCCTGGTGAGAATTTTTAGCAGAACCCCAAGGAAGACCTAGAAAACTGCAGACCATTAAGATGACATTTGCAGCAAACAAACTGGTGCAAATTACTCTAAAGAAAAGTATTAAAAGGCACCCAGATAAATAAGATTTTATGGACAAGAGTCAGCATTTGAAAGGCAAGGAATGCCTAGCTGTCACAGACATGTTTTATGAAAAATCCTTTCCTTAGGATTTTTTCTCCTGAGAAGCTGAGAGGCCTCAGAAACAAAATGTAAACAGAAATTATCTGCTGCTGTGAAATGCAACAAGTAGATCTGTGATTGTCTCATGTAGTTGTTTCTAATTAATGGCCAATCACAGTCCAGCTGTCTCGGACTGTTTCGGTCCGTCACAAGCCTTTGTTATCATTCCTTTTCTATTCTTAGCTAGCCTTCTGATGAAATCCTTTATTCCATTCCTTTAGTATAGTTTTAATAGAATATATATAATAAAATAATAAATCAAGTCTTCTGAAACATGAAGTCAGATCCTCATCTCTTCCCTGGTCCTGGGACCTCTGCGAACACCACCATACCTAGCAGATTGACTGGAATTTTTTAAAGGAATGGACAAGCCATAGGATCCATCCCATCTGATTTACTTAGGCTTCCACAGGATGCATAACTTCCATCAGCCACAATTCATCAAAGAAAAATCAGGATCAGGCTGTTGTTCAGAGAAAAACAGTCTCTCATGTGGAACAGCAATTTTATGAAAGTATGACAAGAGGAAGTATGGATTAATGGTGAACCATCACAGAGAAGATTATTACTAATTGAGTTCCACAAGAGTAAGGATTAAGACCTATGCCATTTAAGAGACTCACACCACAAATTACCCAGGAAGTGACTGGTGAGGTGACAAGTCCATGAAGTTATGCAGGATCATAATAACAAGTACTACCTGCTACAGAGACAATAAAATGGAATATACAATTAAATGGAGAGAAGTGCAGTGCAACATAAGGAGAGGAAAAAAGTCAAGCTCACCCTGCAAAGTTCACAAAGAGTTTAATTATGGGTAAAAAATGCTGTGGCCATTCCCTGAGTAAACAAAATTCTCTCTGAAACTTCTTTTGTCAGGCAAATGCCTGAAAACACGTTTGTTGAAGACACTCTGTAAATCTGGGAACCTAGAGATCTTGCTGAAGCAGCTTTCATCTAGAAAGAAGGTGGTGGGGGGTACTCCCTGCTATGAATAAGAGAAGTTCAGTTTAGTTAGAGCTAAGGATCTGGTTTTGCTTTCTATTGCCCTCCTCTGTGCCTGAAGGTGGCAGCATCAAGATGGTACAAATTTAGCAGTTATAATCAACCAAAACGTCAGTTACTCCTAACATTAAATTTCATATGCAATTTAAAAATGAATAGTTCAACTAACTCACCCTGAAAGGGAAACATGGATTAAGTGCAATAGGATATACTAAATAATTTTAAATAATGTCTTGATTATGTTCTTGGAATCATGCAAAATAGTTTTTCAATAATAGTTTTTAAAGAATAAATGCAAGTTACTATGCTTTAGATGATAGATTTTCTAAAAATATATTCATAAAGTAAAACTCAAAACTTAATTTAATCTTGTATTTATTACATCTGTTCATATCCTGTGGCATGCCAGCAAGCAGAGAGCATCACCTATTAATTTAATTTATCACTTTTAAGATCTATATATAATGTAAATATTGCTTCATCTCTTTAAGGTCTTCAACTGAAGCATAACTGGCATCTTTCATATGGTAGGAGATTTGATACAAAATTTTGGGAAATCAGACACGAGGCTCAGCACAGCTGAATAATAACACATCTGAGGTCTGTGAGCAGTGAGGAAACACACAGAGTCACTTTGGCCATATTTTCTGCTCTAAAGTGGTTACATCAAGACTCAGCAGAAAAGTAACAATGGAAAAGAGCTTTAGCACTTATGCCTTTAGTTTTTTACGAATACAGAAACTACAGCTTCCATTGAAAATCCCCTTCCAGAATAGACCAGTCTTGACTACGAACTTGCAACAAGATTTTGAAATTACGCTAAATTGTGCCACTTAATATCACATTAAAAAGGGAGAACAATTAGGTAATTTTACAGATGTTTGTATATAATTCTAGAAGGTATTAGCAAAACACTATTGTACAAATATGTAACCACAGACCATTATAATAAACATCCAAATGGTTTTTTATCGGGAATATTAGGACATGGTATTGGCAACCTGCACAACTTCCATAATATTTTTTAGTATTCATTACTGTAATAGTAAACATACCCAGAATTACCACCTGACATTTAAATCACAAAATAATTCCCTTTAGTAAGGCTGTCACTTCAATTCCCTCAAGCTTTATTACCATTATTCATTCTGTATGAAAATATCACACAGCCAGGCTCTTATTTAAGCTAAAAGTTTTGGAAATATTTAGTCCTGAGGGCTTACAAACCTTCCCAAAGAAAAATGAGATACAAACTTGATATGGTGCCTATTTAAAAAATGTTATTTAATTTAGGACCTCTAAGCTTTAAATCAAGGACTCTAACTCAGCAGGTAACTTCAGCGCTAAGGTGTTTCATGTGAGCTAATTTATATGTAAGCTGGGCTGCAGAATTCTTAGAGAGTTACCGATATTCAATGCTTTTATAAAAAGAATGTTCATTGAGAGGAATATTTAATTTAAAATATCAAAAGATTAAAACATTATTGCTATGTTTTCGGACCTTTCAAAAATTCTTCCACACCCAAAAACCACAAACACAGAATCCCTCAGAGCTAGGAGGAATTCTCTAGCCATACTAATGACTGTTCTTCCCATAAGTATTTCCCAGCTATACCCACTGAGGGAGGAGCCCTGGAAAAATTTGGTACTAATGGATTGTGAATTCTGAGTTTACCACGAAGTAGATTAAATACATTCTTTATAAATAAAAAATATTCCCTTGGAGTTTTTTCAGGCTATTATAGTTTGCCTTTCCCTGCACCTCCTCAAGTCAAGGAATGAACACAAGGAAATCAGCAGTAAAAATAACTGATATCATTGAAATCATAAAGTCAAGCACTCAAGCTGAATTTCTGGTTTTCAGCACAAAATTAACTAAGCTACATTGCTAAGACAGAATATCTTAACTACAAGATCACATACATTGTTTCTTGAATGATTCCATTTTTCCAGGACACTGAGTAGACCTTCCGTGGAATCAAACCACAGTAGTGAAGTTGCTCACTCTAGGACCTCTGCCTGGCTTATTATGGAAATGGAAACAATATAATATATAAAATAAAACAGAAAGAAAAAATACAGCAAGAAGAAAAGAATAGCTTCCTGGCTCACACTCTCAAATTCTATTCTATGGAAAAAGTTTTTCTTCCTGACTTCAGCAACTGAGAAGAGCAGATTTCTCATGCTTAATTATTACTGCAGTTTTTAAAATTTTTATTACTATTATCTGATGCAGTGAAGTGAAACTGCTAGCAGAAATGTTTCTTTCTTATACATGAAATGGAAATGAATTGAAATTTTCCATAAATAAAGCTTTATGTAACACTCAGAACTCAGAAACTAAGCAGTAAATGTTACCCACATTATGGACATTTGTGACCTTTCACTCTCAGTAATTCTGTTTCCTTTCTACAAATTGGGGTTAATTCCACCCCTCCTCCAGAAGGATGTAATGAAGATTAATTATTGTTTGTGAAAAATTCAGATAGTATATTGATGCACACTGCTGAAGAACACTTGAGGAAATTAATCATTTCTTCTTTACAGCAGGAACTGAATAGACCAGAGTAAATAATATATGGGACAATGCAATGAACAATTAGGACAAGAGAAAATATTGAAAAGCTGCTTATTATCCAAGCAGTATTTACTTTGTGTATTCAATAAGAAAGGGATCCTGTAACTAAAGATTGCTCTAATCCAAATTCAAAAGGTACAAACCAAGAGTGAGCAATAATTCTGATTCCTCCCCTTCCTAATTTCCCAGTTCTTTGCAACCATAATAATCTTCCCTAACAATGATTTTACTATATCGCTATTTTTATTTTAACAGATTGAATTTCTGAACCATTTTTAGATCCAATAATTGAAGACAGAATGAAATATCTAATTACCATGTTAAGAAGCCATATTGACTCCAAAGAAAGAGATAGTGTCTAATTCACTGTCAGACTTGGAATCAGAGCCAATAGAAACCCACTCTTCTTTGCTGGTGACTGATGATTATCTCTCCCTGTCCATGAGTGATAATATTGCAAAAAGGAAAATATGCAAACTCTAATTTTTGCCTCAGCAGACTACAAGAGAATATAAACTATATTTAAACTGGGATATAAAAAAAATAAGCATATAATTAGTGCAGCATTTTAAATAAAGTGTTTTTAATTACTGTAGTCAAAAGGTGAGACTTATTTACCATTGTAGGGAGCACATTTTTTCCTGGACTCCTGTTGTTACGGACATTAATACATTATCTGGTAATCTTCACCAATTATAAGCTAGTAGTATTTAGCAACACACAGTGGTGTAAAAAAGGTTTTTAAATAATCTTCAGTAAATGCAAGTTTCAACTTTTGCTCCAATTTTCAGGTTTCTAATAATAGAGCATTTGAGCCTTATAAATCTTAGAAATCTAATTAGACAATGTTAAGTTCTCTCTAGCTGAAGCCACAGATGTTTCATACTGGGAAAATCAGCAAGCCCCAGGGTTTGTTTGGTCTAGTATAGTGTCAAATTTTCATGGATAATTTAATAGCTAATAACTCTAATTCTTTCCCGTAAACCAAGAGATGATAAATAGTAATTGCTCTAAAGCCATAAAATCAACCCTCCAGGCAAAAAAAAAAAAAAAAACCATCCAAAAAACATTGAGGAGATTAATTTCTGGTACTTAATGTTTCTTTATTACTAATTGTCCCTGAGTTGTATATATCTTACAATATGAAAGAAAATGCAAATAAATCCACTGGATTCATACAGCTGAGAAAGAAATTACATCAAGGATACTGTAGGTATCTTTGATCTATTACACACACTGATTATATGGTAGTGAAATTATTTTATTTCTTTTTCTTCTCAGATTCTAGTAACAGTTTGTAGGCACATCCAAGAGTACCTCCAATAAAATTGCAGTTTCTATGTAAAAAGTGCTATTTGTTGTTTTCTCTTTTTTTAAAAAAATGCATTTATTTCTCCTTTGCAGAATTATAAAATGAAATATATTTTTTAATATTTAAACAGAACCAGACATGCAGAAATAGTTATCCAGTTTGTATTTGAGAGTATGCATTTTTTGAGAAGACAACTTGATATTTTTCTGAAGAATGTCAGAGTAACATTTAGCTGCATTTTAAAAGGCTGACAGCAGGGTGGGCTTTATTTGCTTTTATAAAATCATTAGCCAGGTCACTATGTGGAATGAACTGGGTGCACTGGTTCCCCAATGCTTGATTGCAAAGATTTCCCAGACTCTCGAGATGAGTGACCCCATAAATATGATGGGTTTGCAGATATTCCTCCATTTCCTACGTTCCCTCAGACCAACTGGTAACAGCTTTTTGCTCTCCTTTTTAGTGCAGAGGAGATGGCTTTAGTTGTGAGCAGAATGGAAACAGAGTGCTGGCAACAAACAAAGAATGGCTAAAATGCTTAAATATGGAAACTCAGCAGAATTCAGAAAACAAATTCTGAAGACATACTACTGTACTTGAGAATAGCAGTTTATCTAAACAAAAGTTATCTGGAAAACCAATGACAAGGCTCTTAGAAAATTATGCTACCACTGGAAAAATATGGCTGTGAATATGCAGTCTTTAAAAAAAATGGATTTCAACTGGTCATATATTAAATGATAAAAAGACAAAACTAGAAAGTTATAAACAACAGTTATTAATCTCTGTTTCTTGTTACTGCAATTTCTAATTACTCAAGAGAAGAGTACCACAGATAATTTTAAAGACAGAGGAAAATAGGGTGAATTACAAGGTTAATAAGAAATAATGTTTAAAGTTGATTCATTCAAAATTTAGAGAAAAAAAAATCCAAAGACTGTCTAGGGTTTTAAAATACCTAGAAAAAGTTCACTGATTATCTTAATTCAATATTCATATCCTGCGACAGAATCAAACAGCTATACAAAGGTGTTCAAAACATGCAAAAGAAATGCATAATAGTATAGAGGATGTTCTAATACCATTATTATGTATATTAATATTTAATTTTAAACAGCATTAGTAGTTACTGTTTCTCAATTTCAAGAATCAAACTCTACAGTTCAGAAAATGATGAAGACAACTGCCAAGTACACCAAAAACTCCCTTAAGAATAGAGATCAGAGACAATGAGTAACGCTATGAAAATATAAAATATAACAAACCAGAGAATTTAAGCAGGAAGTTCTTAAGGAAGTTAAGTAGGAAGTTGAGTACAAAAAAAGTTATTTAAATAATTGAATGACAGAAATTATTTTAAAATTTATATGACAAATTTTTAAAATAATTTTTTAGATTTCAGGTATGCATACACTATCTAGCTGCAGAAAAACTTCTATTTGCACAAGATAATCAATTAATTTCCCAAATATATCCGTGCTCACTGATCTCATTTGAGAATGCAAAATGCAACATTATTCAGCCCCTGTGCCAACAAACAAAAACTCAGTTTTTCCTTTTTTAAAAATCTAGATGCTGTCTATATGATTTTGAGATATTTGAAAGGCAAAAAAGGATTTTTTTTTGTTTCTAGTTCAATTTTAGTTAATCTTTTTTTGTTTTCTGAAAAGTAGCATGTTTGCTAAGCTGATCTTCCTAGGACATGATGAAAAAATATTTGAATATATATATATGAAGATGCACTGGATGGAATTTTTAACCTGGGGAAAAGGCTAAGATCAATTGCTGTATGATACACTGATAGAAATATTGTCCAGGAAGACAAAAATTTGTTGAAATATTACTTTGAGCTTGCTTTGACAATGCTCTTTTAGTAGTTGGGGAAAAATAAAGCCATAAATAAAATGGGGTGACTCTTCTTTCTGAATGTATTCTCAAATGCTGAATTCCCATGTCAGACTCAGAACAAAGAGCTGTGGAGCTGCCACAGAAGCCTGGAAGTCAGCCGCCAGGTCCATATACCCCAACAGATAAGACAAGGACTTTGATCATGTCTTTTTATTCATGGACATTCTGCATTTATTCTCACAGTAATGAATTTGCTAGAAGTTATTCAAGTGCTGTGCCACTTCAATGGGAAGTAATTTCTTTTTTTCCTTCCAAAGCAGAGGGATCTATCCCACAACACACCCAGGAATATTAAATAAGAACTTAGTCTATACATACTTAACATCTAGGTATCTTAGTATGCTATTAGTATGAAGTTCTACTTCTTTTCTTTACAAATCTTTTTGGAAAGAGAAATGGACTTACTGGCATGCAATGAAATTAAAATCAAATGGAAGTCCCAGTTCTGCAAGACTACAAAATAGTCTACAGGTTAATTTTTAAAAATCTGTGATGCTGTTGTTGTTATATTTTCTAAATGCTCAGCCTCAAAATCATCTGGTTTATGCTAAGAATTCAAAACCTCTAAATTATTTTTTAATTAAATCTAACTTGGTAGATTTATCTCTTTGTGCACTACATTGCCTGCAGGTTTAGGTACATAAATAATTTACTGGTTTAACAACACATGACAGATCAGCTGAGCTGTGGGAACTGTGTACACAGTGGATGAGAAGCAAATCCAGTTAATTTGGATGGCAGCTAAGGGACAACAAAATACCTTTTTTACCTTTTGCTTAAGATTGCACATACACAGAGCTGCTGTGCCCCTGAATACATCCAAGGTAGCACAATATCTGGCTTCCTTTCTCTTGAGAGAGATATTGTGCAATCAGTTCTGTTCTGGTTTTCCCTCTTACACAGACCACATCACTTTACATCTCTTCAGATCTTGCAGAAGTAAATATCCTAACCTGAACACATCTGCTTCCCTAATTTCACCTGACATTAAAAGGAAAAAAAAAGTATTTCTGTGAGAAACAGATTACTAAAAAAGCAATAGAAAGGAAGGCACAATGTGTAAGAAGTCTAATTCAAAACTGAATCACAAAGAACAAAGTTAATTACATATTTCAGTTTTTCCCTAAAAAAAACTGTCACATTGCCTATCTTCTGTAGTTTTAAAAAAGTCTCTGATCATTGAAAATATTTCTTTTTTGGTAGTCTTCTATTACAGCTAAGGAACAGCCTTCTAAAAGATGTATGCATTGCTCCTATTAGCCTACCTGGCTCCCAGAAGAACTGTCTCTCCAGCTGGCTTCTGATTCTCTCTGCTTTAGCTTAAAAGTATTGTTCAGGAAGTTATACCCAAACCGGAGCAGACTTAATCTAAAGTTATTTTAAAAGCTAAAATAGTTGATATATCAAACAAGTTTGGGGTTTGTTTGTTTGTTTGTTTGTTTTTAGTTCTGGCATTCATTTATATTCTTTTTATTTCTCATCAGCTGTGTGTGTGGTGATGTGGTGTCTTGTAAATCCTTACAATTCTTCTTGCATATAGAACACTCTACTGAAGTGTTGCCTCAAGATATTTTTTGTCACACTGATGACGTCTAAAGAGTTTCTAAAAAGTTATGTATCTATGTATTTTAAATAAATAATGATGTATATTCGTATAAAAGTTAAAGTCGCCCTGAATTACTCTTCCTCAGCATTTAACATCGTTGGCCCTGCTGTTCCTGGAGACGCGGATTTCTAGAATGGATGGCAGTCCATTCATCCTCATCCACTGCTGACATGTGTGGGATGTTCCCCCTCTGCAGAGGGACTGGAGAGACAGGATATACCGCAGGGCCAACTGACCTCGAACTCACCTTGGAAAGAGGACTGCACAACATGCTGGGTTTTGGACACTAAATCTGCTCTGCCCTAGGTGAGGATTGCCTGCAAGCCAAAGGAAGGACATGCCTTACTCCCCAGCTAAGGAGCTGTCACCAAATGCCCATTTGGATTTTCATTCCTGAAAGACAACTCTGGCAGTAATCCCTCATCACTTCTTTCATCTTTCTATAAATTGTATCAGGTATCTTTGTCATCAGAAAAGAATTAGACAAGCACTTGTGCAACTTAGGTCTAGGATAAAAATTTTCATGTCGTAAGTTGTAACAAGAAAATCCAGTCAGTTAAACGAAATAGCATTTTTTGTTGGGTAATTTGCAGGAAACAATTTGATTGCTTTGAAATTATTGCTCTAGAAAAGCTTATTTCTTTGTATGCATATTTTAAAACATAAAACTAATTAGGAAATATACTTCATGTGCAATTTTAAAATTTAAAAAAACCCAAACCATAATCATTATTGCTATAAAGCATTTTTGCAAAACTGCACATTCTTGTTAACTGTTAAAGGAAATTATTCTTCTACCTTATCAATTTTGTGGATTTGAAAAAAGGCCTAACATCAATTAAACCTAGCTGGCATAATTAGGTTATCAGGTGTTACACTATACACTAAATGAAAAGTGAATTTTGAGTTATCAGTATCTAAAGTTTTTTGGGTTTTTTTCTTTTTTTATGAGTCCTCAGAAAGCCTGATAGCTCTGCAAGATATTAACTGCCCTTTGCTCATTCCACATATCTCTGACTTGGGGAACTTCAGAAGGCACCAAAAAACCATCTCTGTAAAAAAAAAAAAAAGCTCCAATCAAACCAAGCTCTTGCTGGTAGTCAGGGTGTTAATGGGCACAGGGCTGCAAAAAGTTTGTGTTGGAGTTGTTTAAGAACTCTTTTAACTATTCATGCTCTCAGCCTGTTCTCCTCATTCCTTTTCCCAGCAACAGCAGACAGAAGTATCTGGCTGCACAGACCTGGAATATAATTTGTCCCCATACCAACTGTATTAAACTACCAAAACACCATGCACTGGCACATACATGTTTAATCACATGTCTTTGAGCAATTATAAATTCATTTTTAAAGCTAAAAATTTTCTAGTTTTCTTAAAGCTTTTCTGATTTTTTTGATTTAATTTTTTTACACAGAGATAGAATAAACAGCAACAGATCTAAGTTTTAAAAGTCACAGTAAAAAAAAAGCTATAATACTACAGAGGGTGAAAGGTGAAATAGAGCAATTTGCCCAATTTCCCCAGCATAGCTTTGGAGTACCCTTAAACTGCTCAAGAATCAAGTGGACCTAGATGTGAGAAACTTGATTCAATAAGACCTGGTCTGAGCACATGCTTGAACAAAAATTCTGGGGCTCCTTTCCATATTCATTTACTCTACAAAACTGTGGAATCATTTGGCTGTGTTTCCATTAACATTATTTTACAAGATCTGGAACTGCAGAGATAGGGTGAGGAGGACAAAATTGTAAGACTTTAGCCTTGCAATGAGTCCAATCCCCAGAGAGATTTTTGGTTCCTGCTCTCAACACTTCTATTCAGTTTCTCTTGAAGGCAAAGCACATAAACACAAATTAAAACCAAAACTCCTTCTTTCATTCTAATCAGGAAGACACATAGTCTATGTCCCTCTTTGCTGTCATGAATCTTAAGATACCTGTGGCAGTTACTTCTGCATTTGGCACCCATAAAGGTGAAATTAGATTTTAAGCAGAAAAAGAAAGTGATTTCACTACCTCTAAGAGAATTCTAGAAAGTTTTCAGGCCATGAATGGTCATTTCACAGATGCACCTAATAAAAAGCTTTCGCCTAGTATCACATCCAATTGGGATTCACAAAAAGAACCATTCTCCATCAGCTTGCATGGTTTATGTGTCTTCTGTTCAGTATCCTAGCTCCTGTGAATACTCAGTCCCCATGTAGTTTATACTCAGATTGTAATTTGTGACCAAAAACAAAAAACAAAACAACTTCAGTGAGGAAGCTTTCTAACTTAAAATTACCCTGATTGAGCAGAACAGTGGGTAACACTATGCTTTTCTCCTTCTCTGATTCCCCCTGCTCTTCTGTCCTGTTTCTGCCTGTGGCAAAGCCCAGCTCCCAGCCTGTTGCGCTGCCAGGTCCCATCCCTACAGGAGCCAGGCAGTTGGATCCATTGGGGGTCTGGCTCCAGCCTGCTTCAGCCACATTAAACCTGTTGGATTGTGAAATCATCTAACAAAATCCAACTGCTGATCCTCGGCTTTGTCAGACATACTCAATAGGCAGAACCAAGGAGAGTTGTCTTTTCTTTTTGTTATCCACACAGCATTATCAGCAATTCTGTGTCCAACATAGTCCATATTTTTCGAGCTTCAATATATACTCAAAATATTTAAGTTCACATTTTAGGTAATGAAATGATGTCCAATTATCTTATGAAGGCTTTCATTCATTTCTTAAATTTATTTAAAAAAACAGCAGTGAAAACAGCAGTCAATTCCTGGCTTTTCAACACAACAACAGAAAGAACTTCACTACTGAAAAAACACCATGGATATCACAGTGCATAGCTTATCAGCAATCCAGCTAAAACATAATTTTGAAATAGAAATTCAAAATTATATAAAAGCTATACAGTACCTCAGTAACTAAAAAAATCAATAATATATACATTTTTCCTTGTCATAAATGAGTTCTATATCTCTAGTTATATGGTCATCTAGCATACAGACAGAACTCAAGAGATAATATATCAACCTCCAAGAATATAAATGCAAGCTTTGCATTTTCACTTGATGATACAAGTAGTTGTACACTGAGTTTAAATCTATTCTTTTAATAAGAGTGTATTAACATTGGTGGCACTGTTTCTTTGCTTTAGCCATGACCTTCAGCTGTAAGCTTTATGAAGCCTGACTGATTATTCTCGTCCACAAGATTGCACTTATCTATAAAGGAATCCTGTATTACATTTGTGTTTGGGCTGACAAACTTGTTTTTCCTAAGACATAAAAATTTATTTGATGATAATGTCTAAATATGAAGAAAATGCACATAAAAGCAATGTGATATTCTAATTTGGTCAAACGGGGTTTTGTTTTGCTGTAGTTTACACACAGGATATTTCAATCTTTTCAAACGCTCTCATTTTACAAGCCAGAAAAACCCATGAAAACAGAGAATTGTTCAGCCAGCACTTCTGTCGATCGTGTTGTGCCCTGTGCTGATCACCACAATGTCACATCAGTGTTTTGCTGTTGCCTTCAATGGCACCAGGCTTACGCACAATGCTCGTCTGCACGAAGTGTCCCCTGCTGGCTGGCACAGCTCGGAAAGGACTTCTGTTGCCAGCAGCTAACAAGCTCTCCCTTTATATCGAGTGCTACAGGCCCACGTGTTTGAAGTGGAGGGATCAGAGTTCTTAGATCTCACATTTGTGAAGCTTGTTAAAGCTTTTTATTAAATTCAGCTAATTTCAGAACTGCAGGATGGTAAAGTTGTTCTGGTTTTGCAATCCAATGATACAGTGTTCTTTTTTTTTTTTCTATTTACATAATACTTTTGGAAGCTGAATATGAAAAGCATGGTGCTTATTTTCCCAATATATTCTGCAGTCCATGCCATGCTGGTGTTATTTGTTGACAGGGGTTTTTTGGACTGTCTCAATTTAGCGTAAAAATGTCTTACAAGCACATCTTTTGATTGCACTACAAGCTGATATAATAAAAATTAAAGCAAAATGTATTGAAAAAGGCTTAGATACAAATCAACATGGGGAAACCAGATACAAAAATTTTCTGCCATACAGAAGGCAATGCATCTGGTGTTGTATTGCACGAAAAGATTTAATTCTTAACAAGTGAAATCATACTGTCACTTGCCGAAAAACAAAACAATAATGCTCAGTAAGAATCACAAGAGATGTGCTCAACAATACCAGTCACTGAGACAAAATGTCAAAATAGCATAAAAATACACAGACTATACTTTTATCACTTTAATTACTTCATGAGATTTCTCAGACAATAAAGGGTGACACTACATTTTTACATCAGATATCTTTTCCAGAAGGGAGGAGCAGGGGATGGAAGAGAGAAAGAATTATCTTTCTGATATTTTAGAGAGCTGATTTTAAAATATATATGTGCAATTTCATTACTGCAAGCCAAAACTTCTTAAATAAGGTACATGCACAAAATTAAATTCTTTTTATAAGGGTTTGAAGTTCTTCTTATTGTCAAATATTTTAAACTGTGTCATTGACAGTGCAGACAGCTGTTTAGTAATTCAAACAGGACACTGCTCTGTGAATGTCACATCAGGATATTGATATTTTTCTGGCAGCTCAGATATTCCCAAACTTCATATTTAACATCATGATGAGGTATTGCCTTATCACTGTGTAGTGTCTACAAATAACAGTCTAAAGATCAGAAAATATACTTGGATTTAATTGCAACTGATATAAAGCATGCTCAGATATTTTGAATTTCTGTATTATAAGAACCAATTATGCCAAAAAATTCTTTTTCATACCAAAATTTGATTAAAATCTGCTTTGAATTATACATGAGAGATCAAACACACGAGCCCAAGCTAAAGAAATCCATGATCTGATGCTGCGCTTCAGCATCACGAGGAGGAGTGCTGCTGTCTCTCTGAACTGCACACACCCAAAACAGAAGGGTGCCTTTGCTGGTTTTGGGAACCTTGCTGTACCTCCCCTGAGATGTCTGTAGCCAGTTAAAAAAGAGATAAAAGGTTCTTTACCTGCAGTTATATGTGTGCATGGTAGTAAAACTTTCCAGTCTTAAATCTTTTTAACAGAGTTCCAAAATTCATATTTATGTGAAGATATTAAACCTATTTGTTACAGTAACCACAAACTGCACACACACAGTGTTTAAGTGTTCTTTGGGCCAAAAGGTCTTCACTTCAGGGCATATTTGAAAAAGTTGACACCATCTAAGATGGAGCTGACTAATCCTGCCTGGTAGCATGTATTTTGAAGACAGAAAAAACTTTTCAGCAATATCCCTAATTTTATCTTGTCTAGCTAAATAAGCTATGGAGCAAATCTCTAGGGAAAGGAATGCATAAAGCAGAAAGAAAAGAATGAAAATTAAAACAACATCCAGAATAATAAAATATCTTCTACTAAAGAATAAAGTGTGAATTTAAAAAACCCCAACAAACTATCAACGCATCACCAACTTATATCAGCACAGTATATAACACATTACACAGCTATGCAAATTTTATTTTACATTTGATGTCTTTTGCTTACTTGAAAGCAACATTGGTAAGCTTGAGCTGCAGCTACATATGAAAGAACTGATTTTCAAAGATGGAGGTGTTACTGGGACTAGTTTTCACTATCTTCCATAACACCAGGTGATGGCAGGTGAAAGTGAGTTGTTAATTTTTGAACTTCAATCTTGTATCATTTTGCTCACAATAATGAATTTAATGAAAATATTTTATGATTTTTTGTTAAGTTACATGTGAATGAAACAGCCATCTCTATTAGTTAAATATTAAAAAATAATTAATAGAATATTAAAATTTAGAATTATTAGAATATTAGACAGATTATTAGAATATTTAAAATCTTTGCAAATCAATCTGCCTGTGGCCAAAATGATGTTTAAACTCTGTGCAACAATCAAAGCTACAGCTGTAGGTATTAGAGGTTCTCTCAGTCTTCTACTGCCATGAACCTAATTATTCTGCAACAAAACCACAATGTCCTGCACCAGAAAAATACAATAGCTTGCTGAGTTGTGAAATTTCAATTTCTCCAGATGAAATCTTTCACACACAGTTATTCAATATATAATGCTAATTCCTGTATCATCACTGCCAGAACTGCCAATCTCTCGGTACTTCATGAAGTTTAACATAGAAGCTTTCAAATAATTAACTCCTCTAAAAACTATTTTATAATATGACTTTCTGAAAGAGAGATGAAAAAAAATGCCTCTCTTGGTTATTTATTTCAAACTCAGATTTAAGTATCTGTTAAGCAGAAAAAAATCAGTAGGGAGATACCATCTATGTGTAAAGAATTGAAAGGTACAAATTTTAACCTTAGGGTCAGGAAGATTATTAATCTGGGTTTACCACATCCTAGAAAAAAAACTGGAATCACTGAAATGCAACAAAAATGCAAATCAGCATCACATCTGTCTTAATGGCTGTTTCTTAAAATACATATTTTGCTCTTTCAAGGAACATGCACAGCTGCTTGTCCTCAGTAAGACACTACAGGTTCCAGATTCTGCATGAGGGAAGTCACTAAATGCTTCTCAGGAATAACAATTCAAGCACATCCCTGTGCTGAGCATTTCCTGGCCTCACATCTCTCTGCCCTGTGCGTGGATATTCAGGTGTGTTACTCTGAGACAGGCTGCAGAAACCAGTCAGGGATACAAAATTACTTATTCTAGTCTCTGCGATTTTTTTTTTAGGAGATACACTGTCTCCTAAAGGCACACTCTGCAGGGCAGACAGTAGAATTTTCTACAAATATGAAAATACAGAAGTTTATTTCACCCCTCCAGTCTATTAGTGCCTGCCTTTTAATTGAAACTGTATTTTACCAGATAACATGTAAGCAATCCACATCACAGTGATGACTGGAATAGTCAAAAGAATGTATTTGTAATTTAAGTTTATAAGTATGTAAGTTTCAAAGGTTATGATAATGCTTAAACAATGTATTAAATCTGAAACTCTACATTCAATTAACCATTCACTACACAGTTTAATTCTTAATGAAAACACACCTAGTTCAAATCTAAGATGTGAAAATTTTCCCTGCTAATATTTGGGATGAAATTTCCTGAAAACCATTCATCCAAACCATACTTTGCAATCAAAGCAGTGGCTGTGAAATCTTTAGGTATTTCCAAGAAATTACTGCAACTGAAATTCCAAGATGAAAACCTTTTTGGTATGTTAACACCACACTTTTAGCATTTATTTTGGATTAACTTGTTTAAAAGTTGTTATTTCTGCACTGTACAAGCACTGTTTCTGTCATTCATAAAGATCAAGATGGATGGTTGACTGAAACATAATGAAAAATGATCTAATTTGGAAGAAAGAAGCAAACAGTATTTATGATCAGAACATCACTCAAAGGAAAGATGATGCAGCAAGGGTTAGATATGAGGATTTAGAGCTCCACAGCTTTCCTGGTCAGGGCGACTGCCATTAAAGAGGAATGCTCTCAGAAGAAAGGTTAAGAAAAATGCAAGAACTTTCAGCATATTTTTAAAACATTTAGGAAGCTTATACAAGCCAAGACAACGGAGATTAAATGCCAGTCTAGAAGTTAAACTAACCTTGATACTGAAGTGTGAAAATGCATATATTTTCACTTTCCTTTACTAGTTCATGACAATATGTAATAAAGGCAAGTATGTTATCAATTCTATGACTGCAAAAGACATGGAACATTCTGAGGATCAGACATTAATGCTAATATTGATGGTTCCTAATTCTCACATAACAAAGACCTTCAAATTCCTAATAATAAATCAATGGAAAAAATTGAAGTGGTTTCTTTAAAGAATGTTTATGTGATTCTAGATGTAATTTAAAGATCAAAATTCCCTAAATTTTTGGGTTTTGTCCCATCCCACCTGTGGTAACTTTTCACCAGCTCTGTGCAAGTAAATTACAAGTATTCTACAACAATGACAATCAAAATGACGTTCTTCAACCAGTATTAGCATTTCTTCTCCACTTACATTAGGTGTAAGTTCCCTTCTTAACCTTCAGGTATAACTGTAATTATAACAACACCAATGAGACAAATAAAAAGCAGCCTATGGTGTCACTAAAACAAGAATCACCACAAAACAACAGAGTACATAGTTAAGCACCTTCCAAACCAAAAACTTAAATGAACACTTGGAGCGACAATTCAGTCAAACACTAAAACTACTAGATAAGATCTATGTGAGGTATGTCAGTAGGAGGGACAGTAGTATTTTTTATTAATCACAATTTATGCAAAGAGACTATAACACTCTTAAAAGTTATTTCAACATTTCTGCTGATTCTATGTTTTTTTTAAGGACTATTCCTTTTATACTTATTTCTCACTATATCAAAATATTTAAACTGGATCTGCTTGGCCTTTTTTTTGCTTTTGAGGCTCATCTCAGTGTTCCTAAGCTGCTTGCTGCAGCCACAAGTACAGTTTATACTGATGCTTCCTGAGTTAGGCTGAGCCAAAGCCCACACCAACATCCATTTCAGACTTAACTCATTTGAGAATTTCTTATCTCAAAGACATGGCATGCCTTAGTGATTTATACTCTTTACAGAAGATCTGCAACTCTTCTATTCTGTTTGGAAAGGAGACTAATACCACAGAACTTAAGAAACAAAGTGTGGAAAAATAATTTGCCCACACTTGTAATTCCGTGTGATCACAGTTCTCCAACTGCACATGAATGGTTTCTACAACAGAAGACATACTTCTGAGGTGAGAAGGTAAGACAGACCTCCAATCTATATGAATATTTAACTGTAGAACACTATGCCAGGTTTTTCATAAATGAATGAATCATCTGCATACTTGTAAGATGAACTCTTTCATCTTTTTACAAAGTTCCAAATTCCAGACTGCCATTCATGCTTTTCTCAGTTACATGATCATGCTTGCCAAGAACATCCACATTCATCTGTCACACAGTACATCTAAAACATATTCTGCTTCTGAAACTCAGTGTTCTTGCATTACATCTAAGATAGACCTTGTGTCAGTCAAGGTAAGATTTAGACTTCAGTTTTAAAACTATCAAAATACAAATATAGGAGACCCATTCTAACTTTCAAAAGAGTTCAGAAGAAATAGAAGGTTTGTTGTAAATGATAGGTATGCACTACACAAGAGTATTAAAACTCATGAAAGTGGCAATTTTCTAAGTGTTCTTTCAAATGAAATTCATTACATCTGTACCTGACAGCAGAATTTCCAACAATTTTAAGTTCCAAAACACTGACTCATGAGAAGAAGGGAGTAAAAGGAAGGAGTAAAACTTTCTTTCTCACCTCTTCTGTTCCCCACTTTGTTGCTGTTGCTGCATGTGAACTTTTTGCTATTGTTCTGTATATACTTCTCACTTAGATGCTCCTTAAAATCCTTAATACAGAAATTTCAGAGGATGCAGAAAGTTAGTAGTGAAGAAATCCTTTTTTTTTTTTTTTTGCAAATAGCCTGGTTATAGAAAGGAATAATGCAAGATAAAATAAATAGAGATTATTGGAATGCATTCTTGCATTTAAATTCTATTTTGCATGGACACCTGTCGAACAGGCTTCTAGGGGTCAGGCAATCATTAATCAGATTTATATTTTCTAAGAGGGGGCATATGCTCCTCTCATTTGTCCCACACATTAGCAGCTAGTAAGTAGCAAACGAAATCACAGGATTGTAGTTTAGCTTTGTCTAAGATGGGTAATTTGTTAGACTGCAATTCTCCTGTAAAGAGTTATTTATATCTCACTGTCCAGTTGGCTGACATCTGGGGTTGCCAACGCCTGACAGTGCACTTAATGAGTTCACCAGTGTTTCCACTGGAACTGCTGACTTTCATAATTGCAACATTACATTTACTGTAGGAAAAAGAAGTGCAAACCTGAATGCAATGAATTAAAAAGGTCAGTGAAATAAATATTATTTTTTGTGCTAATACAGATAGTCAGTAAATGGTACAGAAAAAATTAAAACAAAACTTTCCATACATAAATTTTCACTGACATATGTTCACAGGAATGTTTATTTTATAACATTGTCTAAAATTTTTTAAAAAGTACTTTCCAGTCATGAACTTTTTAAACAGTTAGTAAATCACAGCCAAATTAACTTTAAAAATATAATTGTTTATCTTCTCTTTAAACATTACTTGAACTTTATATTCCTGGTCAGCAAACATTTGAAAATAATTCCATTGTTTGGCTGCAAGGTTGAGTGATTGAAAAACAAATGGGAAACAAGATTTGCACATTAGCTGTAGGCTTCCTGGAATATGCGTCCATGCCAAAGGACACTGTCTTCCTTTAACTGAGTCAAGGCTCTGTTTGAAGGGTACAAGAATTACTGACAAGCCTCGGATCAGACTCTTATGCTTCTACAAGTGCATCTGTGCCTGCCATCAGTACTGATGCCATCTGTACCTACTGAAGAAGGTAACAGCAGCTTAGGACTCTCTTTTTTTTTTTTTTCCCCAGAAAATGCATAATTTTATAGTGTTTTGTGCCTAATTAGCTAAAAAAAAATTAAGACGATATTCTATTAAAAAACCTGTCCCATGTAACTTCTACTTTTTCCTGTTTTTTTAAAAACCTAAATGTATTTATGTAAAATAATTGGTGCAGTCATAAGTGACAGAGTTTATTCTAAAGGATTATCTGCTTTGTCCTAAATGGTTTGTAAAATGTACCAGCAAATTTTAGCCATGATATAATTCCCCTACTCCCTACATCTACAGCATTTTAGCTATGATGATAATTTTTCCCCAAAATGCAGAAAATAGCAATAACCCTATCTATGGATTCTTAGCATTATCTTCTGTGTAATCTTCTAAAAATTATTAAACAATAGAGTAGAATCTACAGTTTGCATCACAAAACAATTTTTAATATATTTATGAATTCTTTAGGACCACCACTAACATGAAATTGAACATGGGAACAAATTAACTTTTGCAGATGTGCTTTGACAGCTCTAAATCCCACTCAAGATGGACAGCATATCTGGAAGCTCACATATCAAAAGGAAAACAATATTCTCCATTTAGGAATTAAACATAATATACCTATCTTTATGGCAGCAGTAATAAACAGTTTAGAAATCTCATGAGAAAAAAAATGAAAAGCCAATAAACAACAAAGAGTTCAACACTAAATTGTAGCATCTTTAAAAATTTTTTACCAAAGTTTAAGTTCTGCGATGAAGGTTTTGATGCTTTCTCATTGTTGAAGTTTAGTATGAATATTTTCTGTAATCTAACATTGACAAATTAAAAACAGAATTAGATTTTTTATATATTAACATTTAAAGATATCAAGAGCTTTGTTTGACATTGGAATGTTAAATGAAATCAGAATTCATAATCAAGGACATTTTCAAAGTCACTTTAAAACTATAATTTCCCACCATCATTTTGCATTATAGAATGGAATATTCATTTGAAGAAACTAAATATAGGATATCTTTTTATTCTTTCTCATTCTAAGGCTATCTTTGGTATCAAAAATGCTCCATTTACCCATAATTATCTCTTCACACAGTATTCCCAGATGTAGAACTCCCAAAATGAAATTTTACTCAAGTGCACCATGGTTGTGAGGAAGTTTGAAGTATATTAGAGATTGTGGAATACATTCTGTACTTTTTATTGAAGTATCTTATGAAAACACGTACACTGTGATTTAGCACTTAAGCAAATTACCCCAAAGACAACATCAATTTTTTTAACCAATTAAAAAAAAAGAGAAACTACTATGATTGATGGTATTGAAATTTTCCTATATATAGGATATATTTTTCCATTGTCACACTATTCTCAGTCTCTTAGGAGGGACAAATAATCTGTAAAATCATGACAGCCAATAATGGCTTTAGATCTATGGCACATTTTGTACTAAAGGTCTACTGAGAGTTCTGTACAAAAGAGTAAGAGACATAGCATCACTTAAATAGCAAAATATGCAAAGCCAAACAACAAAAAACCCCATGAATAAGTTTATAGAAGAACCACTCCCAAGTTAATATTACTAATGGACATGCAATTGTTGCACTGCACCTAAACTATGATTATGTCTCCCTTTAATCTCCTTGGCCTATAGAATCAATGTAATATTCAAGTACACTAATTTAATTATTTTTAAATTAGATTCTGCATATTTTAATCAGACTTAATATTTGAAATGGCTTCATTGAAGTAAATAAATGAGGGAAATAGTACTATTCCATAATCTACAGAATTCCTACACAGGTACTGTGCTGCTGCATCTGAAGAAAATTTTGCTAAAGACTGTAGAACTTATTAAGTGCCATAATATGTAAGCTTATTCAGTAAATGCAGATAAATAACAAAAGCCTTTTCAAAAAGAGAAAATACATGACAAAAGGCAAACTGTTTCTATTCAAAAGAAAGAATTAGGATAGTCAGGAAGTCAACCATCTGGACTTTACATGTCAATAGCTGAATATGAATGATTAGCAAGAGAAAGAAGCCTAATTTAGTGTGTTTCATTTTACAAGACAGCCATGTCAGAGGAAAGATTTACCTCATTATTAAAAGAAAACTGGTTAATCATAAAAAAGTACAGATGAAGTTACAAAAAAATATATATATTAACAGTCAAAAATGCTTAATCAATCTTTACTGTATAACTGGAAAAGTAAAAGCAGTGCTGAAATTTGACCCAGAAAATTAAAAACCTAAAGCCTAAAAAATTAATTGCAGAAATTAATAAAAACTGCATTATGAGTGACATTCTTGCACCTTTGACATAGATTTGGGAAACAAACAGGACCTGGCCTGTAAGGTAAGCCCCTCCTTTACATGACAGACTAGCTATGTGGAAGTCTTTAAGGCATCACCTCATTGCCTTTCTTTATATTTGAACAACTATAACAAACCACCTGATGGTGAAAATGGAAAAGAAAGGCAGATTACTTTTAATTAAAAGACTGCACAGTATTTTTGACTCAAAAGTTACAATAAAAATTAAAAACTAACGAATTCAAAAACCTGAGGCCACTGCTTTCTTCCATATTTTCCTGAGCAAAGTTCTCTTTTACATGTTCAATTGCACAGTTAGTGTGTGCAATTCAAATGCATACTTTGGATACTGTGTTCCCAAAAGAAAATCAATTATAAGTACTGCTTTTGCAAAAAAATTGAAAAAGAAATTTTATCAGTTTTTCTCATATTCATGTAATATATATGTATACCTCTGTCAAAAGGTCAGCATCTGTGTGTGTAGTATAAGACAAATGAGACACAAAATAAAATTCCTTTCAATATAGAACCTTCTACAGCAAAGGCCATTGCTCGCATACAAAATGTTCTAGTTCTCTCCATTCAACAATTTCTATGAAATTTGCTACAATTGATTTATTTAGAAAGGATTTTCTGTACATGTGAGTTCCCCAGGCAATTAATAAAACCAGCACACATCCACTACAGAGTGGGCTAACATTGTCTTGGTAAGGAGCAAAACAGGAATTTCAACAGCTCCCTAAATGCTCAGAAAGTAATATAGAGTTCATTGAAAGACTAGGGATTAGAAACCAAGCTGCCTCTTTTCACAGGGTGGTGTAAACTGTGAAGGAGAAAAGAGGCACAGATACTATCTTGTAATAATGTGGCTTTTAAACTGGGTTTAATGATGTGATTAACCTTTGTTCAAGGTAATTTGTCCCCAGTTTAGGGGAAGTTTTGTCTGGATCACACTGGATTCTATTTGAGACTTGCAGCAAGAGATGAGTTGGTCTTTTGCTGCAAGTCCTAACAGTTCATTATTGCCACCATTTGTTGTAACTCAGTATCCTTAGGGCTCTTCCTCCCAAATCCTTTGAAATGGTTAACCACTTATTCTCAGAACATTCTTTCTAAATAAAATATGAACACATGGTTAAAAGAATGGGAGAAATAATAATAAAAAAAATTTGTAAAGTAAGCTACCCTAATATATAATTAACAATGAAACAATCTTCTTTTTATGGGAGTTGTAATTAACTCTTGGAAAACTGCAGATGTCCGTGTAGTCCCATTTTAAAGGGGAAAGAGATGAAAAAGGTCCAACAGACACACAAACAGAAGCAAATATAATACAATAAGATGTATTACATAGAGCTCTACTTACAGTTTTCTTATTCCACCCCTCTCCCCAACTACTAGTGGATTTATAGCTGGAAGTCAAGAAATTATAGTATCTGCATATTTTGCACTATTAGCAGTGTTGTGCTATGGATAATGGGAGGCATTTGCACATACCCCAAAAAGCCTTTGTCACAAGAAAAATGAGGGCGGCACAACGCCAGAGGAAAATACTGCTCTAACATATTGTGGATATAAAATATAACCCCATCACACCGACTTAGTCACCACTTGAAAATACAAATGTTTGTATCTTGTTATTTGTGGTAACCTTAATCTTAGTCAGCTTCTGTCTTTGGTTTGATATTAAAGACCTGTGAGAAGTGACTGATCTTGCACTGCCATCTCAGTACTGTTCATATACTCAGCAGTCACTGTTGTTTTCAAAACGTGCTTCTATGTTGATAGTTTTAAGGTGAAGCAGTACTTCAGAGATTCTACCCACATCTTGAATGACTGTATATTTAAGTTGCTTTTTTTTTTCTAAGAGCTTTCTTTGTGAAATAAAAGCAGGAACACTTGGAGAATTCACACTCTTTATGCATAGAGTAAATCATTTAAATTATAGATGCTCTCTATGGAAAACAGAACATATTTAGACCTAAGGCATTAGAAAAGATAGGTACTTTAGATTTATATCCTCAATACAAGATACTTTGAAATTTTCAGGCAGAATATACTGCAATGTCTACTATTATATTACTGTTTCCTGTCAATGACTACACAGATTATTCAGTCTGCCCAGAATGAAATACTGGATGTAAGATCATTTCCCCAGGAGGAAGATAAAAAGCGGCTAACTTTCAACTCTGCTTCCCATTCATTCTGAAAGTTACTTTGTCTCTTACCTTGACATACTTTACCTTTTACCATTTACTAAATTCCTTCTGTCTTAGCCAACAGCTGCCTTGTGTCAGGAGAGGGGAGTGAGCATTTCCTTAAAATAGACACACCAAAATTTCACATTTGACTCCTAGCTATAACTGGCCATCAGGACTACCTGCTGGTACCTTTCCAGTCTCCTACAAGTGCATACTGCCTCATTTGCAGAAAAGAGCCTTGAGTGTGCCTGGACTGTACACACCTGTCCTGGATTTGACTGGGATACAATTTATTTTTCTTCTTAGAAGCTTGTAGTAGTAGCTTCATGTAGCTAGTACATGCTGTGTTTTGGGTTCAATCTGAGAATGTCAACAATCCACAAGTGCTCTGTTTATTGGGAAGTAGTGCATACCCTAAGTCTAGGACTCTTCTATTTCCATGCAATATTGGGAGAGCTGACATGAACCAGCCAAAGAAATATTCTGTTCCATAGAATGTCATGCCCAGTGTATAAACTGGGCTCAAAGGTGCTGGTCACAGCTTGAGGATAGCCTGGACACAAGTCAGTGGGTGGTGAGCAATTGTGTTGTGCATTGCTTGGCTTTTTCTTGTCTTTTCTCTCTTTTTTCCTCTCACTTTTATTATTATTATTATTAGTAGTAGTAGTAGTAGTATGAATGACTGAACTGTTCTTATCTCAACTCATGAATTTTAGGTTTTTTATCCCCAATTCTCCTCCCTGTCCCACTGGGAGGGGGGGTCATACATGTGCTAATGTGCTAATCAGTAAGCAGCTGTGTGATATTTAGTCACATTCTGGGGTTGAACCATGACGATACCATACGTGTGTGCGCATGTATATGTGTATCCAACAGAAAGCAGTTAGAAGTTGTCCACAACAGGCTATTTGGGACCAAGTGCAACTGCTTTGGGAGCAAACCTGAAGCACTCATGTGGAGTATTTCTCTGTTTGCTGAGTGGGAGAAGATTGTACCAACTTCCTCAGGCAGAAAGAGACCACCAGAAATGTTCATGCAATATCCGTAAGCAATAGTTAATCATTAGAGAATGAGTAACATGTAGTTCCTCTATTTGTAGATTTTGCAAACACACTGAAGAACAGTAAATTAACAAGAGCTTTCTGCATATGATGACCAAGACTTTGTAGAGCTGCCATGACTGTCACGGGTTTCAGTCTAAAGGAGAGCTACAGATTGAATTACATGCTGCAGTATTAGTCAGTGATACATTTCTTTCTCATCTATGTTTTTTTCTATAAACAAACAGGTTTGCGGTTTATGGAAAATATTAAACAACAGCAACAGTTTTCAAAAATATTTTTTCCTCCAAATTTACTGCCGTGATTATTTGCTCTCTCAGCCCACTATAGTTATGATACTACTCTCTAATCTGTGAATTTCAATAACATGCATCGTTATTTACAATGAAAGTAATAAAGACTTGAAATTACAACTTTTTGTATGCAGTCCTGTGAAAGTATTTTCATGGACATTTTGTGATGCTTTGATTTATTCTTTGATACAGAAAATACCTCAGTCAAAGGAACTACTGTCAGTCCAGTGCAAGACAGTAGCTGTTCAGAATGTTTAAAAAATAAAACTGTATTGGATTCCATATGTGATATGTATCCTCACCACCCCTTTTCATCTGCCTCTTTAATTCAATACATTGTCAAGAGCTTTTAAGTATTTTGATACTATGTTCTAGTAGCAATAAATATCTAAACGGATGAGAAGAGTAATAGCAGGGAGATATCAGCAACAATGTAACTTTTGAACTCAAAGCTATCATTTTTGGTGCTTACTGCTGCATTACCATTTTGCTCTGATTTAGCCTGAATTTAACAGTTTCTTTTCCCATCACTGCTTTTAAGAACAGCAAGAAAACTTTTCTGAGCCCCTTTCAGACTCTACTACCATTACTTCAGTAACAGAATCATGAACTTTCTTATCAATCATGGATGTATAGATATAGAGAGATATAAAAATAAGTTAATGTAGAATTTCACTAATAGATTCATTTCAGGTAGTCAAGATATCAAATTATGTTTTCAGGTTATAGTAATTTTAAAGGGCAATGATAAAAGTATTGAAATCCAAGTCTTCTTTATGCCTGAAGACAAAAGAATTATTGCTGTCTTCCTTAAGAAGTTATTTTTTGATATCTTTATTACAGCATTCCCTAATTCCAACAGAGGAAATGAACCCCCAGATAACTGGGAAAAAATACCAAACATAAAATCCAAACAGTTAAATTTAGCTTTCAAATAAAAGGTTTGAGTGAAAAGGCAGTACAGTAGTGAAATCTGCTCCCATGTTTTTGTATTACTCTAGGGAGGAAGAAAAAGCAACTGTTTGGAGAAACATGTGAGTTCCGTTCACAAACTATGGAGCTTTCTTCCTATTAAAGCATGGTGCTGAAAAGAGGAAACAGACTTGCAGAAATAAAAAAAATCATATAAAATTTTAAATGTAGAAAGTTAATCACTTCTAATAGTTCAAACTTACTTGCACTTAAACAATGTATTATTTCACCTATCGGGGACTGTGGTGAATTCCAATCAATGTAAGTAGCCTGTGGTCAAAGAGAGCTTTTATCTTTTATAGACTCTTGCAAAACTACAGCCTTTCCTGTTGCATCCTGACCCGCAGATTGAGTGCTTTGCCTTTATCACTTTGAGATTGGATTACTCACTAAACCCTGCACACCTCTGCCTACAAAGCTCTTCTGCCACCAGAGTGCAGAGGCAGGATTTATGTCTTTATACAATAAAATAAAAGTGCCTACCACCCCTGAACTGATAAGAAGGGGTTAAATACTAAATTTAATTAGCTCCTCATTTAGGGTCTTGCAGCAGACCTGGAAATATCCGCCTCACAAATTTTTGTTATTTTCTTGTATCTTGAAATTGATTAAAACATAAATTCTCATTTAACTTCAGAAATAAATACAGCAAGCAATCTCCAGACTTTGGTTAAGAATATCCCATTGATTTGTAATCTTCTGCCATTTGATAGATACTCCAGTTTTAGAAGGAATTTGATTTTACATTTATATGAGACCGTTTCTCAGTTTAAAATAGAAACTGATATCAGTGGATTCCCATCAACAGTTTCAAGAGGCTCATAGTGAACACATACATATGGCTTGGTCATTAGATCTGTATTTTATCTAACAACTCTGGAAAGTCTGAAAAAAATGTATCCAAGTGAAAAACATTGAGAAACAAATTCAGAAACTGGATGGAAGTAAATATTATAACAGTGAACTCCATGTCCAAATTAATTATTTCCACTCTGTAGCATTTCTGATCTGTAGCAATACATGAAGAGCAGTGTGGTTATGTGGACTTACAGAGCATGCCAGCTGTAGGGCTGACCAGGGCTGTTGGTACATGAATTTTAAGTCATTGAATGGAAAAATTGGAATTGAGACACTGGAGCAGCTTTTCACTTTTCTCTAAACGAGGAGTGATTTTGGAACACTAGCCATTAGTACACCAAAATTAATTAAGAAATAAGAACAAAAGCAATGATCAGAACAATAAAACAGTTTTTAGCTCCAAGGACTTAAACTGTCTAGGCAGATGGATGACATTCAAGCTGATTCTCAATTTACAACTGCATGAAATGTGTGCCTATGTGGGCACATGCTTTAGGAAATTGCATTTTTATGAAAAGTAATTCTGATGCACTTTACAGTTTTAAATAATCTGATAGGTTTAAACATGGAGTAAAACATAAAAACTGAAGTATAAAATCCTTACACAGGCAAGAAAGAGAAAAAAAAGTGGTTGTAATGAGGACATAGAGAAGACAACATGAATCTATCCATACATTTATAACTGATCTGCTCTGGAAAACAACCTTGAACCTTTGGGTGTGAAATGTAATTGATAAACATCTGTAAATAATATGGAAGAAAAAAAAACCCCACCAAACCAGCATGACAAATTCACATTAATTTTTCAACACAGCAAAGTGCATTAAAGTTTCAAAATGAAAGCAATAGCTATTAAAAGGCAAACAATTAAGACCATGACCTTATTTCTGCTGAAGACATAAAATAATCAGAAAACAGAGAACTGGAAAGGTCAAGATTTGAAATGATACAATGGAAACAGGTACCCTGTTTGGTTTCAGTGTCTGTGCAGCTACAGGTTTAATTCAAAGGACTTAGTCCTTGAAGTAGGCAATGAATGTGAGGAAATGCTATGGAATTCTTACCATGGAAAGTGTAAAAACGTACTGCTACCCTAGGTTGTAATTTCATCTAGAACAGCTGAGTTTTTCCAAGCTTTTTGATAAGAAAATCTTTTGGATTTGCATAATAGTATGATTGTGCTTGCTGCTTGGAAAAAGCTGGTAGTGTTACAAACAGGAAATTATAGTGATATAGGTTGTTAGCAAAGGGGTTTATTTTTTTAATCTCGCGGGTTTCTTACCATCCTCCTTAGCAAGGTATGCATGGTCTATACATAGCAAATATTGAATTTTGGAAAGTATGGTTTTCATAGACTTCCATTTGCCATGTGGTTGGCTCCTGACTTTTCCACCGGAACCTACATTTTTGTTGCCATCTCAAAGTTTTGATCTGAAGAAAAAGTGAGTCACAGTGACCAGCTGTCTTTGGACAGCTTTGTGGGGAAGAGGAAAAAACCAAAAAACATCAGAATAAAATAAGGTTAATGAAGAAACAATTGCATTTTCTGAAATTTAAAGGAAGGTATTCAAAGTGTAAAATATATTTGTAAGGTGCACTAGAAAGAGACATTGTTGAAAGATGAGTAAATAGGCACTGACAAGGATGTGAAATATCTAATTGTAGGATGGTGAAATATCCAGAAAATCATGTGTCTAAACAACTTTCTTGAACAGCAAGCCTAGAGGCACTGCTGAATAAAGTCCAAGAAATTTCCTTCTTAATAAAAATCTTGAGCAACACAGATATTAATCAAAAATACATGCTTCCAGGCAATAAGAACCAAACAATGTTTTAAGCAGATATCTTCAAAAATGGTACTAGCAAGGCAGCCTTAAAATGTAGCACAGAATATTAAGTCAAGTGTCTTCATGAGAAGTGCAAGAGCAGAGAGTTGGGGCAGAGACCCATTTGTCAGTGGTCTAAGCACATGATTCAAAGCCTACAATGTCAAATTTACGAGGTTACTCTGGCCTTTGTTCACAAATATAAACATTTCATATCTTTATTTACGGGAGGCATAAACTATTTATTTTGATTGCCCCAAAGCGCCTGACAGCTCCCCTAGTCTTTTGAGAGAAAAGAGAATTATTTTTCTGTTACAAATGTATCCGGGAAAAGAAATGAAGAGCAAGCTTTCTATCACTTAGACTGTGATTAACTTGCTTACAGCAGATTTTGTGTTGCATTTCATTTGCTTAGGGCTAGTTTCTGGCACTGTCAATTATACTGAATAATACAGAAATATTCAGTTATAGAAATTAAATGATTTGTTGCAGTGACAAAATCAGCATGCATAAAATGGTCTTATACTCTTGCTTGGCTCCCTCATGGGGGACAACATAATGTAAGGAAGCAGCACAACTTAAAGCTGAGCTAAGCTTCCTTTCTCACTTCTCAGGGGCTTTGCTATCTGCATTCACCATCTTACTAAGTGCTTGCAAGGTAAGGTAAAGCAAATGCAGGTGCTGAAAAGAGATGAATGACGTGCGATCAGTGACTTGTGCTTTAAAGTATTAGTGGCTTCAGATCTTGGGTCCTGATGAGCAGTTACCTTATTCAGATATGACATATTTTGAGAACATTCAGAAACTTTGATGGCTTTCAAGGAGCTGTTTGCATAATCCAAGCGTCTCCGTGCTGCAGTTCCATTGCACCCCGGATACACAAGAAGGTTTTCAAAGTCTGTGTGGAGATAACTGTACCATTCTTTCAGTGCCCAGATGTTCTCTGAGTAGGAAAAATCCAAAGCTATGTGACTAGAGAAGATTTAGAGTCTCTTTCTATTCTTTAGCCTCCAGTTGCACAATACTTGTCTGAAATGGCCTTCTTTGAAAATAAGACTACTGGATAAAATCAACTGGCATTTTTTTAAAGAAAGTGTGCATTTGAAAGATTACTTTCTTCACACATAGCACACTATTTGCTGAAAAGGTCTTGAACCTCTGTAAAAAATAGTTCATTTTGTCAGGAATTTTCAGAGACAAAAATACCTATTTACTCTGTAAGCACACAGAGAAGCCTGGAAGATGAAGCACAGTTCTTGGTAGCTCTGGGTAATCTATAATTGCTTCAAATATATAAACAGCAATTTAATCTTCGCATGGGGGAAAACCTAGAACAAGTATATAAGCTGCATTACTAATTCATTGAAGATTAAAATATTCTATTTAGATTAAATTAAGGCCTGTGAGGGTTCATCAGCACATTTGGACCAACCCTCAACTCCAGTTAGCAATCTGCACGTATCGTGACCCACTAACAAGCCTCACTTCTACTGTCACAGCTCCATAGGCAGAGGTAGGAGCGGGCTCTCAGCCGCTGGTGGAATCAGGAGGGCACGTACTTTGCTACCAGACTTTTAAATTTATCTTGGATCTTGGCCTATGAGCCAAGCTGTCTTCAAAATAAAGACTAAGAAATAAATGCTTTCTAAAGAGTGAAATAACATTCAGCTACTCTGACCAGAAATACACTGGATTGTCCCAAGTGTTGTTCCTGGTTGAGTAATGAAGAAATACATCAAGGTAACTGCATGCCAGAATGTGATGTCTCCATACAGAATACATAACCTTTCTCAGTGAATGTAAAAAAAGAAATCTTTGCATATATTAAAATGCAAATATCTCTATAAAATCATCAGAAGTCAAATCCTTTAATTCTGCTGATTCCTTAATAAAGCTTTTACCAAATCACATGGTTTCCTTTCTGTCTGTACCTGACAAATCAACAGGGAATGGGTAATTTAGACACACTGGAACAGATAAAGCTGACTAATACATGGGGCATGTACCAGTTAGAGAGCACAATAAAATGAATAAATACATACATGATATAATACATACTCTCTTAGAAAAAAGATTTCTCATAACAGATTTCTCTTTTTTGAAGACAGACCGCTTCTATATTTAGCTAATTTTTAATTCTGAGAAAGGCTAGAAATTTTAGATCCTTTTTGGGACATAGGGTCTTGGCTAGCAGAAGCTGCAGAAGAGGTATTGAGCTCTCAACTAAAGAAAACAAGTGCAAGACAAGAATGTTCACATTTAAACCATTTTCTAAATAAAGACAAAATTGTTACATTTCACCAATGTGTGATCTTGCCCATTTTAGAATTAGCACCCTTTGATTTCAGGGTCATTGGCATTTTCTGGTTTTATTCATAGTATTAAGATTTTGATGCTACATTTCTCTTTGGCTGCATTTAATCCTATAGCATTCTTTACTTTCACACTGCTGTCATTTATCTAGATGGCCAAAAATATCTCACTCCAAAAATATCATCTCTGGAAATTTTTATTACCCAAAAAAGAATATCCGATCATGAAATGGAACCAACTGTAAATCACATAATGGAAAAAAAAATGGTGACATTGAGAAGCAATAACTTGAAAGATTAAGTGCACCATTTAATGCCAATTACAAAGAAATAAATTAAACCAAATCTGTGCTGTGCATGCTATGGCACATAAAGTGTGACTAATCAATTTGTGGAGAATTTTCTATATATTTGTTACATTTTGTAAACATTTCTCCCCTCTGTATCCAATAAGAATTTCCATTTCCTCACAAAGTATTCTTCCTATCAGTTTCCCCTTTGAGATTCAAAAAGCAGTTATCGTCAAAAGTTTAAAAAGCTAGAAAATATTTTTTTTCTTTTTGACATTAAGCTTGAATAGCCATTAAATAAAAGTAAAATCTTTGCAGCAGCAATGAGAAATGAAAAATTAGGCCATGTTCTCATATATAGGCAACATTAATTTGTCTTCATGTGTGTGTCAAGTGTTTTCATAGACCTTGAAACAGAAGTACTTTTACATTTTCACATGCAAGGTACCCCATTTCCTGTGTCCAAGTACTTATATAATGGAATGATGTGCATGTATGAGGAAATGTGAAAAATGTAAAGTGCATGCATTTGATGCTTCCTCTGGCTTAAAAGATGTCATTATTGAATCTTATTTTTGGAAGTAATTGCATCCAATTAAAAAATATCCTCTAGTTTATGTCTATTCTCAATAGGATAAAAGATATAAATAAGGTTAAAGACATATAAAACGGTTATTTTTTCTGTTGTTGCGTGCTTCTCCTTGACAATATTTTACATTCTTTCATAATTAATATTTTATGTCAAAAGTAGCTTCCATTATTCAAAAAAACATTAAAAAAAAGAAAGTTGGTGTACAGACAGTACTATCAATGATGTAAAAAACCAAGGTGTTAAGAATTTCAGTTCTTTTCTCAGCAGAACCATCTTCTAGTGCTTGAATGAATAGAGAGTTCATTCTCTAAGGCAGACTTCTTTGTTTCTCTGATAGAAATGCTTTTTTGCATTTGTATCCACCTGAAGACATCTGCAACATCTCTATTTGATAAAGTGCTAACACACTATTGGTTTAGTCAAATTTCAATTTTCCTTTCCACCATTAAATTCAATATAGATGGCCAGTTATTTAATTCAATAAAGCAAGGCTAAATCATATAGCCTTTATACTTTGTTTGTAAAGGACTTTGCACAGTAAATGAAAAGGTTTTATTATTTGCACTCCCTTCAGTGGAGAAAATGTTCAAGTTAAATAACGCAATTAAAGGTGAGAAGAGAGTAATTTTCTACATACTCTCTCTGGTGATTTTATCAGTAGGAGCTCTAAACCTTTAAACACTTTCACAGTAGCAATCTGTTCATTTATCACTCGGAGGTTTTATTTTAGCAGTCATTACAACCTTCTTCAACACACTTCTTCTAAATGTCATCGGCCTATAGGAGGCCTGACATATACCTACGACACCAATTTTTAATTTTAACGACTTTAACAAACAGTAGTTACATTGTTTGAAGCCAGTGGGATTCCACAAGGTTTTGTTTAGAGCTTTAGCCTGTGATACCCTCGCTAAGAAATATGTGCCAGTTTTCTTCTAACATAAAATTCACAGCTTTCACAGAAAACAAAGAAAATACGAATGAGAATGTAAGTTATATTTGCTGTCAATAACTAATTCAACACATTATATAAACTATTCAAATAGAAAATTATTACTCACTGATACACAGATAAAGTCCTATCAGGGGATCATTATCTGCAACAGCTTACTTACATCACGAGACTGATGCTGGAGGCTGAAAATCTGATTTCCATTGAAAATATACACAAGATATAGGACAAATGTGAAAATTTCTCCATTACAAATTCAGATTAATATTGTACCCAAAATCCTTGAGATGCAAGCAATTTCCTTATCATTCTATCATTTATGACATTTAATTCTAGAAGGCTTCTAGTTTTAGTTCTAAAAAAAATTTTTAACTTTGGATTTTGTGGTTTTTTTGTTTTTTTGTTTTTTGAAGTTAAGACAGTTGGATGTCTGCACTGAAGAAAACAGGGAATTTAAACAAACAACACTGGCTAAAATGACTTTAGATAATTAGCCCTGTTATTTATGACAATCCCTGTGTAGCAATTACTAAAATACAAGATGACAGAATAAATATGAGTCATAAATCCCTGGAACAAAAGTCTAGACATTAAAAGGACTAAGCCAATACCCATTCAAGAAAAGGTTCACAGAAGTGCAATGGATTTGAAAACATCTGAAGTTAACAGACAAGAAATAGAGATAATTTCTGAAAAACCTTACTAATTCTATAAAGCAATCTTGAGTTTTAGATTAAGTTAGTTATAAACTTGTACTTCTGTATTAAAATTCTATATGTTTGAGGAGGGAAAAAATAAGTGAATTTCTAATGAAGAGCAAGAAATTGGGAGGCTTGTTTCTCATAATAACAACAATGATAATAACAGTAGTAGTAATAGTAATAATAACCAAATACAATTCTCATATTTTATTTGAAAATCTCAATAATTTAAAAAAGTTTTGTATGTCTATATTAATTTCAGTTGAAAGCAAACTTTTTCAGCAACAGTCTGAAAAGAAAATGGCCACAGAGGCCCTCAAAAGATACTTCCTAAAAATCAATTTAGATATCCTGGGAAATGTCTTTACCTAGTTTTCATAATTCTGTTTCTGTACAAAATAGATGGAAAAAGTAAAAATACACTTTAAAGGAAAGTATCAAAAGGAGGAAGCATGCACATAGGGGAATTGAAGACTACAATGTGTGTTTTTCCTCCTAATTTATCTCAAACTGAGACAGGATTCAAATTAAAACACGAGATTTAATTAAAAATAATTATTTTGAAGGAATGTTTTCATTTCTAGTTTCCTTTCCTTTAAAGCATAAATTCAAAAGGGTTGAAAATAAAGGGTATATTTTGTTCTTCTAAATGAATTGTCAATATCCTATTAGGAACCTAAATGTTAAGCTTTGGGCACCCATTTATCCAATAGTAAATACCCACATGTAGCTTACGTGGAAAGAACCCTCACACAAACTGTGAAAAACTTCTGATTTTCAATCAAAGCCAAAAAGGAAACAAGTGTGGCATGCTTTACTTATTCCACCATTAGAGAACATTTACAACATTTTAATCCATTTATTTAGATCTTCCAAGAACACTCAGTGTTCAAGTTGCATATTTAAAGCAAAAATTCTAAGCACATGATATAAAAACTCAAAATGCACATAGAACACTTACTTATTAGTGATTTCTAAATGAGGTTTCCTGACGTTAAAGAGAGTAAATAAAATAAAAAGGGACTTCATCTTGCAATGATGTAGTAGTACATATTTAACAAAACTTTTAAAAATTTGTGTCATTTCATATTAAAACAGGGACAATAGTTATTTCTGTATCAATTCATCAAGCCTCTTTTACTAATTAGTCTAATAAAAAAAATGTTATGTCAATAGAGTTAGAGAGATGCATTCCAGCTGATAATATACCAGCTCTGCACACATTTAGGTTTGGATTTTGCTTATGCTGTGATTAACCAGGCCAGTGAGTCTTCAGTTAGACGTAAGTTATGTTTGTAACACATCCCTTCATTGCTTTCTGGTGATGGTGTATTGGATTTAAGTTATTGAAACACACCCATTAAAGCCAAAGTACCAAATGCATCCACCAGTTTTAGTACATATTGAAGAATTTTGATAACTAAGAGGAAGTACATTCAGCACCCTACAGAAATTAAATTCTTAATCAAATATATATTGAAAACTTAATGTAAGGCAGACAATCATCAGGAAGTCCTTTTAGTGGGTTTGTAGTTGAAAAACACAAAAAAAGGGACAATTCACAACTTTGATATAATCAAACCTCCTGAACAGACTGTTAAAGTGTTACTGTCGTTCTTATAACAAAAATTAACCTACAGACTATAACCCCATAACCCCATTGAAGTTTTGGATGGCTGAAACTCTGAGGAAAATGAAAGCTGTATTATACGTGTGTATATACAATTATTATTGGGACATCACTGGCTTATTCTGTTCATTATGTTCTACAAACACCACTGGTTCAATTAGAAAAAGTGCTGTCTCCCTCTGGGCTCTGCCATCTTTGCTGCCATTCAACTGCTCTAAGCTCCATGGATAGCTTTAAACCTCATTGCAAAAGTAAGAGGAAGCTATTTCACATTAGCTGACTGGTTGTTGCTAACATAGCAGACAGGAGCCAAGAAGGAAAAGAACAAAAGGTGAAGAAACCTTCCTTCTTGACCTGTGATCCAGCTGCCACTGTCGGTGCAAAATATTGCAGAATGCAAGATCCGCCTGAGTTCTGAGCTCATGGGGAGCCTGGGGGTCATGCCATCCAGGAAAGATTGATCTCCCAGGGTCAGCCAGCTCCCACAACTCAGATGGATGGGGAAGCTGAGAGGTCTTCCCTGTCAGAGTAGCAAGACATTGCTGAGTTTGTAAGTGAAATCTTGCAATTATGACAAGAAATTGCTGCCTCTCAGGTGAAGGAAGGTTTCAGAACTAAATGCTAGATGTGAGACAGGAGTCCATGTCTTAGTGCTCCCACTGAGCTCAGCAAGATCTTCCTTCAGTTTAGCTGTAGTTATTTATAGGGTCATTTTTTCCCCCAGTTTTTCTTTTACTTTGGTCACTGTATATGGAGAAAAAAATTAAATATTGGGCACCTATCTTGTCTTTTCCTCCTGTACTAAAGGAAAATTAGTTTTTTAGACTAGTTACCATTGCTTTAATCTGAAAACACTTTTTTGGAGTCAAAATAAGCAAAGGGCAACTCATGCAAGCCTGTTCTCAAAGCAGAGGTGAAAGAATGATTCAAAAGTTATAACCTCCCTCACCTGTACATCTTAGTCTCAGGTAGTTGTCTTGGAAACCATGCTTTTAAACTATGCTGATAAATACTACGGGCAGGTGACGCATCCACCCTCTCCACACGCCAAGGCCACTGGGGAAGATCTGTAAGTGCCTCAGAGGCTGTTTTGCACAATCATGGTGCTTTGTCCAATGGAAGCATCAGTGCTGAGGACTATTAAGGACAAGACAGTCCCTTCCTTTCCTTCCTGTTACCAGGCCATAAATGGGCCAGACTTCTAAGAGGGCTCATCAGAAGTTGTATGTCAATAGGCATCCCTTTAAAGACATGTACAAATATAGATATACAACAATTAAACATCTTGGTAATGTCTATATCATGCTTCTATTGTAATTTGTCAATAGCTGCCTCTACAGATCAGTGCAGTGTATGATTCCATTTTGCTTTTTTGACCTCTATGTTGAGCCTTTATTAATGAATCCTATTTTATGCTTTGATGCCTTCATTTTCCTGTGACTTCCTTCCTGAACTAAAAGCATGCAAATTGATCTAAGTTGCTTTGATCAAGTGTAGTCATGAGTCAAACTTTCAGCCATGAGAGAGACTGTGAGTATATTCTGAATAAGCCCAATAATGTTTTTCTGTTATCCAATAAGTAACATGTTTGTGCCCCTAATGCTTTTATGTATTCCAGGTTTCATACTGCACACTCAGTGAGGCTAAATGTTGGCTGTGCATGGAGATAAATACAGAATGAATGTTTATAAATTATCTTACACCAAAATTTAACAGAAAAAAAAATATTTAAGTGCTAGCAAAATTAGGAGTACTTTTCTGTAACAGGAAATTCTTCTGAACACAAATTTCTTGGTAGAAGGAAAGTGAGGTCAGATACATATTTTCAGCTGTTATTTCCACTGTCTGAGGCGAGGGACTACAAACATTTTCTTACAGTTACAGTTGAAGCAAAAGCAATATATTTCAATGATATTATTCAGTTTTTTATTTGTTTGATACTTGATTATGGCAAGCTATAACACATAAGCAAACTTTCATATTTTTTCAGAAGATTAATAATGCTTTGTTTTCTCACAAACACCTTTCCTTGATCTACCTGTCACCTTCATTTTTTTTGCAAAAATAGAAGTAAATAAAGATGCTTGTGTTTGAGAGGAAAAACACTGAAACTAGGAACTGAATATACCCTAGAGATTCAGAAACAGGAAGGAAAGATACATAATAAACATGTGTTGCCTTTATAAAATGTCATTATTTTTGTGGGAATCATGGATTCTTTACAGGGCAATGCAATATAAACAAAAAAGAATGATCCGCCTTATAAATATGATCTGTGAAAAATATGAGCTGTGGGCATGTTTTCTCTCTTCAGATATATTAATAGCTGTTTGAAGTTATTCTGTGGTCTAAATGAACCATGTGAGTACATACAACATAAATTATATGGAAGACTAAGAAAAATATGAAGAATTTTTCAATAATGAACATAAGCAAAAAACATATTTTAAAAACACTGGATGCATTTAAATCAGGAGAGTAGGAAACACATTTTAGAAGAAAATCTACCTGTGTTAATGTAATTTATTTTTCTAGACCATGGAGGCTTTGAATATATGTCTACCTAAACATTTCAGTACAACACTACAGGATGGGTAGATGCTAAACATAAGACAAAAATTTAGTATTGGAGTTAATTTCCTAATAGTTTCCTACTTTTGATTTTAAGTGCTCTTAGGAGAGAAACACGGAGTTTTTCCTACATGGAAATATTCCACTTATTTTCTAAGACAATAATTCTCTTTAACAAACAAAAAAACAATCAAGAACAAAGTTTAAAGTATACAAAAGGACTTTAAAGCTAGAGTCTTCATTGGTAAATTTATTTTTGGTACCTGAAAATGCAGATGTGCTTTTAAACTGCCCTCTTCCTCTTTAAAAGCCACCATGTAACTTCATCCAAAATCAAGAAAATGCCATGAAAGTTCTACAGCAACAGAGCTTAGTACATCAGTAACAGAAAGAATGGCAAAGTAGCATACAAGTAGTAAATAAGATTCATAGCCATGAGAGCTGCTGTGATCTTGTGCCATTCCCATAAAACATTTTAGAACTTGAGAAAGTAAAAAAAAAAAGAAAATAGCCTGTAGTGACTGGTAAGGAATATAATTGTTTCTCAGGACCAGTTAAATTATGACTTAACATCTTAATCTTTGAAGAAAGATAATCCTTTTGAAGAAAATGTAATTTTATGAATGATTCTTTAATATTTTTTGTGCAAATTCCTCCATACACACTTCAAAAAATAAATGTTCTTTTTCTACCAAATTCTCTTTTGCTGCACTAATCCATCTATTTAAATATCCATCTATCAAAAGGGGCCTGAAAGAGGATCTAGGCAACTACAGGTAAGATGTGTGGATGTGGCACTTAGGGACATGCTTTATTGGTGAGCTTGGCATTGCTGAGTTGAATTTGATGGAGGTCATAGGTCTTTTCTAACCTAAATAATTCTATAAAGCCACTCATGTTTGACTAATTACCATGATATTTTTCTTCATATCTTTTTATTAACAAGTGTATTTAGCATCTATAATGGTGGATTTCATTCAATTTATTCTTTTTCATTAAAAAAAATCATTTAGTAGCAGTACTAGTATTTAAACCCCAGGTTGCAAACTGTTCTATTAGTTCAGCATAAGTCTATAACTGCATCAATTCACTAGGAAAGTTTACTCAAATTTCTATCTTGATAAATATTCATAAACTCACATTTATGCTACAGAACGTTTTCCCCAATAGTTACATTCCTACGGTATCTAAATCATGCTTAACATCGGGAAGAAGTTGGAAAAAGGCTCCATAAGAATGTAGCTCCATCAGGAATAATGCACTCAATGTACTATGACATAATTAATCAACCAAAGTTTTAAAAAGAATTCTCCCTTAAGAAAAAAAACTCAAACATCTCATTGTCCTGGCAATGCAAGCTGTGCTGGAAGGACATTTCATTATAGAGATATGAAAATCTGGCTTTTTTTTTCTTTTCCTGTACTATAAGGAACTAGAAGGCTGTTACCATTGAAAAGCATTCAGCCATGGAAGATGAAACAAACTGCTTCTTACTTAAGCTCATCTAAAGTGGTTGTATGGAAAATCACACTATGAAAAGCCAGTGTCCAAAAAGGAGACAGAGGAGTCCTGCAAACTTATTAGAATAGAGGGAGAGAGTCCACTGGGGCACACGCCTACGGGGTTTTCACAAGGTTTCAGAGGGCGCAGCCTCCTTTGATCCTAAACTCCCAGCCACATGTTGTCCTCTTCCTTTTGCCACTGGATGAGGCACTGGAAAGGTCCAGCCTTCCTGAACAGCCTACCACGTATTCCCCCCTGCCCTGAATGGGTCATTTTACCCCAAAGTTCAGAAGCTCAGGATTGTGCAGATGCACTTGCCCATTTCAGGAGCCAAACTGTCTGGGCTCCGTAACAAACCTGCTGTCTGAAGCTAGTGGAGATGTTAAGACCCATTTCAAAGATGCTAATGCCCATCCCTTCACCCATGGAATTGTTTGCAAAGACTTTAGCACATATGTTCCCTCACAGGGTAAAGTGTGCTATTAAGCTTAGAGGGAATGTTATGTCCATTGATTTTATGTCATGGTATTAATGCTTCAAGAAAAAGGAGAGAGACGAGACCTCCTCCAAAAGTGGACTGCAAGAATTAAGGTAAAATGTGAATATCTGAGAATAATAAGAATGGAAACATGAATAATTCTTATTAACTGGCCACCTCTACAATAGTTTCATAGGAAGCACTGAAGACATCACTAGCTTATTGCCTATGATAAGAAAAGTTTATAAATCAAGCTCATGTGCTCATCTTTATTTCTAGCTACCCTACCTTCATGGAAAGCAATTCTACACCTTCTCCTCAGAAATTAGAAACTTACTGCTGATTTCCAACTGAAAATATTGCATTTTTTATTTAGAAAGAAAAATATTCTTTGTTAGTGTACAGATTTATTTTCTCTCTGTTGGTTGTGGATATACTTTCTCAACTCATGCAGTGATTGTATTTCTTTTTTTCATGGCTGGTCATTGGCATCCTCTGACTCATAAAGACAGGTCTTCTTTTTTTTCTTCCTTTATAATTCCAAACCAGAAGGCTTATAACAAGTTCTAACAGAAATTTCTTTGTCACTCTCTGTGTAACACTGCACTTCACAGTATCATACTCCTGTGAAAAACATTCTGACAACAGTGTAAAAAAGAAAATAATAAGTGTTCCCTATATTGCGTGCTGTCCAAATTCTGATATGAGAGCATTACAATTTACCGTCTCTTAAAAAAAAATTCTGTTTAAAACCAAAGCTCTGACAGAATCTGTCATCCCATGGCTTTTAAACATGGACATCCTGCCTACTGAAAAACTTCTCACACCATGAGAATCACATCCAGCATTTGGAACACTTACATGCTGATTTCTCAGAAGGGGAAAAAAAAATCCTGATACCATCACTATTTCTAGAAGTCAAGACCCACTAATATTTTTCTGTCGATGGTAACGGGGGTGTTACAGAAAATTCCCAGTCTGACCATTCATGAGGCTCTCTCAGTCACATTCCCAACACCAGAGACTTCCATGGCTGGGGCCAATCCCACTCCACAGCGGTGTCTGCACTGACCCCAGGGGCTCCTGCACATCCCATCCCAGAGTCAGAGCAGGTTTCTTACCGGATCCATGCCAGGTTTGCCATGGCAGAGGCTCAGATGTCCATAAAGCCATTCCCTCACAGCACAGTAGCCCAAGCAGGTGTCCTCTGAGGAGGGACCCCGAACAAAGGATCCCCTGGGCTTTTAAACCTTCCCAGCCCAAGGGCACAAAGGTCTCGCTGTCCCTGCTGAGCCCTCAGCTCCTGTGTGTGCCGGGCCCACCTGGCAGTGCCACAGGTGCCCAGCTGTGGGAATTCAGCACATCCCTCTGGGATGTTGCCAAAAGCACCTGTTGGCTTGACTTTGACCCTTTTAGGGATCTGCCACCTGTTTGTGGGGACATGGGAATCACTTGGGTTTGAATGGTTCATTCACAGGGTGAAAAATGTAGATTTTGGGATTTTGGTACAGGGGGGTTTGGGAGACAAGATGGAGGATTCAGGCCCCGACCTCGTGGTCTTTTCTCCTTCTTCTTGTCATCCATTTTCTGTGTGATGTTGGCACTTGGGGATTGGCTTAGAGTAGAAGATCACTGTCTAACATAGGTGATGGGCATTGGGAGATAATTGTAAATATGTTATACGTAGTTTGTGGTATAAGAAGGCATGGCTGCCCCGTGGGCGTGCAGAATGCCTCAGACGATCCTGCTAAGCTGACCTCGTCAGGGCAGGAGAAAGAATTTTGTAGATAAGAAATAATAAACGACCTTGAGACCGCAAAATGAAGAGCTCAGACTCCTTCTTTAAGCACCAGGCTGGGAACAGAGACTTTCCAACAATTCTCGGGATCACTCAGACAAACTAATGTTCCCACACCCAGCCCTTTGTGCTCTCGGCTCTGCTCCCAGCGCCCTCAGCCTGGGCTGCAGCTGCACCCCAACACACCTGCACCAATGAGGTCCTCAGCTAAGGAAACATGGCAAGGCTGAGGCTGCTGAGGCTCTTTCAAAGAAATGGTCCAACAACAGAAGATATGTGCTAAGAGACTGCATAACCTTGTCCCGAAGACTTGGTCTGTGTGAGAAGTCCTAATTTTCAAGTATGTTGATCGTTGCAGCCTGTCTTGAAGGGATAGCATTGGAAGAAAAAGCAATTCCACCTCTATATATAACTTAGATTGGGACTCGGCATGGTAACATATGTTTAGGCTAGAAAAACATCAGCATATCACCATAGTACACTGCATATTCCTCTGTAAATTCAGTACAGATGAAAGCACATGTGGATTGCTGGTTACTAAAAACATCCTGCACTGCGCTGAGATTTAAACTCAGTGTATACCATTCCCACTTTATATAATATTACTGCTATTGTTTGGGTTGCTGTCTTGACATTTTATTCCAGCTACAATCCTGAAATACGTACTTAGAGCAGACTGAACTGCAGAGTTCACAGCATGAAAATTTTCAGTGCAAAAGCAAAAAACAGTTCTTTGATGAACATCACTCAAATGGTTCACATGGAATTAGAAAGCATTATCAGAAGTGCTGTAGGATTCTTTTCTGACAGAAAACCATTGCAGTTAAACAAGGAGAAATCAGAAATGCAGCACAATAAAAAGAAAAGAAGCAGTGAGCAAATGGAGAAGGTAACAGTGAAGACAGGAGGGTAAAAGGAGAACCAGAAATAATGAATGGAGAGATAAGCCAAGAGGGAAGCCACAGATACCAAGAATGAACACAGAACTATGCGAAAGAATTAAAAAAGCAAAAGAAGCCAAAGGGGGAAAAAAGTGTTAACAAGTGTTAATTAGGAATAAGAAACATGAAAAGATTATCACAGGGAAAAAAATGAGAGGCAATATGAGAAACAGAAGATGAAGAAACATGGCCTTGGGCTCAATACTATTAATTTAATTACTAGTGATCTGCCAGTCTCTGACTTTTCTGCTGCAAGGCTGTTCCTGCTCAGTGCTGACTCTCACAGAGTAATGTTAGCTTTCAATGACTCTCTAGGCTTTTGACTGTAGGACTGCAGTTCCTGGGGTTTAGTATTGCACAATTGCTCAGAATAAATTGTGTTTTACTACACTTAAAAACATCTGTTTGGGGAATAAGCAGATTAGGAAAATGACCCAAACGCACAACTTCTTCTATATAGCAGTACTCTTCTTTTTTTTTTTTCCACATGGCAAATTCCAAATTTCATCACAATACTTTTTTTATTTATTCGAAACTACTGCTTGCAATGGTTACCCTAAGTGATTCTTCAAAGAATGCTTCTTTCTGCATCTCAAGTAATAATTACTGGAAATTCTTCCAATCAATTTGCAAAACCTCAGGCTAAATGTTCCCTCTAAAATGGTGGAGAATGCAGGTTTAATTTGGAGCCTGTTAAATGAGACTGCAACAGTTTAAAAGACAGCTAAATATAGTGTTACACTTCACTGTAGTTAATTTCAGTCGGAATACCAGTTATTCATATTCTATTACTCATAATTTCAAGCAAGTGGAGGGAAAAAATTCATTGACCTTGAACAACCTCAAATATATTTGGTCTATAAACTTTGATATATCCTTCCTTCTGACTGCAATACCTTTTTCAATGTGCAAGTTCTTTTCTAAGAATAATAAAAAATGACCATTTCCTCAAGCTTTTGAACCTACTGAGATTGAATCTTTAACTGAAGAAAGTTCACTATAGTGCATGGTGACTAGTATTAATTACTAATTTTATGCAAAATGACATGGCAAATTAATTAGCGATGAGCTATTTTGGTGGATATATGCCAAACCTCAGATTGTTTTGGGCAGAAGTAGCATGGCATTAAATATTCAACAAGCTGTGGGATGTTCTGGTTACACTGGTCAATCATTAATTTCCTTTTATCCCTAGAAAGTAATTTTTGTTGCACTCAGCTGTAACTGATTGCAAACAGCTTTTTTATTCAGGCTCCTAATGTACTTTTCCCCAGTTGCTTTCCTCTGATTGAAGCTGTTTGTAGTTACCCACTTTATCACACAGCACAGGACCATTGTTTTTCTGTGAGTATATTCTAATAGTCATTTAATATTACATGTTAATATGATTTACATTTATAGTGTTAGTCTGAAGGAAACTCTAGAAATACAGCAACAACAAATAATTGAAATGATTGATGGAAGTCACAAAATCACAGATGTGCAAAATACTTCTTTCATCTGTAATAACTGAGTCATACCAATATGTTACACTTTAAGCAGAAATAGCTATTAAAAGCAGACTCCTTTGCTTCAGTCAAGATATTGTAAGCATCCATTTTGTGTACATTTGTACTACCACATTATTTCTATAACATTAATTTTACCATTTTTACCATTGTATTGATTTGATTCTAAATCTGGGGAATAGCTTTTCTTTTAAGTAGTCCTCAAACCTGCTCTCACCAGATTTCTGGAAGGAGAAAATGTGCTTTACACATTTTTTTGTCCCCTTAATGAAAAATTCTGGTATGCTGGAAATCAAGCTATATTTCAAAATAATCTAGTAATTTAGTTAAATCTGTAAAATAAATAAGCATTTGAGTGATAAACTTAAATATAAAATAATAAAATCATGGAATCATTGAGACTGGAAGGGTGGAATAATCTGGAAATTGTCTAGACCAAGTTCCTTGCTCAAAGTATGGTCAGGTAAAGCAGGTGCACAGTGCTCTCTGTGTGTTCCAAACATCTCCAAAGCTGGACACTTAAATATTTACTGGCCAGATGTAGTTCTGTTTTAAAAAGCTAACAAAAAAAGACATTTATTTTACATGTAACTTCTGTCTTACTTGTCTTTACTATTTTTCCTATCATCCTATTTAATCATAATGCAGAACAATGTGACTTAACCATCATTATTTGATCATCAAAATATATTCACTTTACTACATATCAAAATAGAAATATAAAATTCTGCAGCTATTTAGGAAAAAATTAGTATTTCCCCAAGTATGCAATGAAAGGATACATTAATACATATTTTATGTGAACAATACATCAAGGGGTTTTTTTAATAAGATATCACAAAACTTGTATCATAAAGACTTTGTTTTCATGAGCTTAGATATACTTCAATTTTAGCTGCTCATTGCAAGTAAATCTTACATTAGTAAAGCTTTAGCATGACAATATCTGCTAGCAGATGACAGAAGACTGAGACGCCTCCCCAAGGAAACGTCTCCATCACAGTGCCCACATCAGCAGCGACAGATGATCAGTGGGCATATTAAGCTCTTCTCTCACTCGTCACATTCAAATATGATTTATGCTCTAAGACAATTTTGGAATCTTGGAATCAGAACCATCTTACTTTCTGAAGAAGGAATGCCTTCCAAATTTCTGGGATGTGACACTGGAAATAAAGTTTCATGAGTCTTCAGATGAAGCCTTCAGTTATTAGCTTAAATATCTCATAACCATTCCTATCTTGTTCTATTATAATAGGTTCCTGAAAGTTATTGCTAGTTAACTTTTTGCTTTTTACTTCAGCCTGTTTCACTCTGACCTTCAGACTAAAAAATAATGCATAAAAGGATACATCTATCAGTCAATCTTTTATCAAAAAGATAAATGCATGAAAGTTAAAAATTAAAACCTTTTTATAGATTTCTGTTTTTAAAGAGTTTAAAGCTTTTCTATATAGAAGTATCATTAGGTGATGGACACAAAGTGTCCATCACTTATACCCCTTATTTTTTCTGAATATTTCAAATTTAAATAGACACTCATGTCATGCAGAACCTGAAACCTGCTTACTTTAAGTAATTGTCACACTATGAAAGTGAACGTATTTTACTATTTGAGATCCAAATAAGAACTGGTAGGGCACTGAGTAAGTATGATCTTTCTAAATAGTTAATGGTAAGGAATGAGCTCAAACTCAAGATATTTTTAATTTGCAAATTGCTTACATCCTTTGTGAATTCTTTAACTCCCTGACAATGTCAACATTTTAATGGAACACCATTTGCTCAAAATTTAAAAAAACCTGTTAATGGTATCATGCTCACCAAAGTAAGCCACTTTTTTTCCTTAATTCTTGTATGTAATAGAATATCTATGGAAGCAAATTGTTTGGATGACATAACCGTCCTGACTTAGAAAAACAGGCAGTGATACAGGTTACTGTTAGTATACTCAAATGGTGAGTGGACTGGTGAATTATTTAAATATCTTATTCTAGCAAGTTAAATTTAAAATATGCATGAATGCATTGATTTTCTTATTTTACTATCATCTTAATTAGATACATGGTATATTTCAAAGAAACAAATGCCCCATTTTGTTGTGATGCACATAAAATTGCCATTGATTTATTAGTAATTTGACGTAACTAAATTAACACAGGAAGCTTAGCAACAACAGCAAAAGAATATATGTGCTATTTAGGTATTGAGGATATCAATTTGTGCAACATTCATCATTTCTCTATTTTCACACTGTTCAGCTCTGCAGTTCAGTCATTATCTACACAAAGATTCTTGAAAATGTTTTGGTTTAAATTCTGTAATTTTAAGAAAATGAAAATTATCTAGGCACATAGAAGAAAATATGTCATCACTCTGTTTTCCTGGACTTCTTGTCCATCCTACTAGCTTTCCCTAACAGTTTCATCTCCACACACAGACAAGTAAACTGCTCCAAGCAAGAGTTTATTTTCCCTATTTGCCAATGTTTTTTCTCAGCTTAGTAAGTCACCAGGAAGCTGCAGCATACAGAATGTGGATCAGCTCCTGTCAACTACCATTCCAATCATATTTGATCCCTTTGGAGAAGTTCCAGACTTGACAATCCTGGAAGCCATGTTCTGATGCAATTCAAATCATCCCTTGCACCATGCTGCTCCAAGCATTCAACTGGCTGTCATGCCAGTGACAGCTGTTTATCTGCTAACCTTGCTACCTTTCTTCTGCTATTGTTCAAGGCCACTTGGGAAAATTTACACTGTAAAACAGATATGCTAACCACTCCAAAATCTTTTCCCTAGAGCTAACTACATATTTGAAGTGTTATGAAACTAGAAAAAAATGTTAAAATACTGGGAAGAGACAACATACAAAACTATATTCTGTATGATACCAAATACTTTCCTGGTTTTGAGTCTTGTATTGACAGATTCTCCAGTGGATTTTTCCCCCCAAAAACCTTAGGTATATTATATGTCAACTTTCCTTTTTCTAATTTTATTTTTATTTCTGAGATGGAAGAATAGAGGCTTCCTTTTACTGTAAGAATAAAGATTTCTCTAGTTCTCTAGAACAGCTGTAGGAATGACATTGTAAAATCAGTTTTCATTGCAGATGAAACACCAAATAGATGAAACATCTGAAGACAGCATTTTTATTAGTGATGAATGAGTAACTTCCAATGAATAATTTACTGAGCAAATTGAGCCAATTTTTCTACTTTCAGAATATACACAAGCAGATCACAATTTTCTCATTAACTGAGATCATTTGCCAAATTCTTGTAAGTTGTACTTGTAACTGAATATTGATTATGAAGGGATCTCTTCACACCCTCTACAGAAAAGTTGCTTTTTTTTCCAAGATAGCTCAAAAGGTAAAGCTTCTGCACTAAATGGGTGAGTGCATAAGCGTTTCTGGCAAATTATGAACGTGGACTTTAATTTTGTTTTGTACATATTTTTATGGATGAAAAATTTCATTTCACCTTCTCTGAACATTATGTTTTGGAAAAATCAGTAGTACACTGCATACTGCAGAAACAAGAAAAACACCAGTAAGCATATAAAATGAACCCTTAATATCTGATTTCTATTTCTGTTCTTTAAAGTTATGTTGATTTTTTAAAGCATAACAGATGAAAAGAAAATTAAAAGCTGACAAATCACATCCATCTCATGGTTTTCTAAGTTGTATTTTATAAATGTTATTGGCATAATATAAAGTCCTGACATGGCCTGCAGAAGGTTTTCTATAGATAATCTCTAATTATGTAATTATATTATAAAGAGATTTTTATTTTTTTAATCCCAGATCTTTTTGATGAAGCCAGCTTCATACAAAAGTTCTTGATTGAGATAAAGCATAATATTATTAATCATGAAAACAAAGCAACACTGAGTGGTGTATGCATGGAAGGAGTTCAGAACTGGCAGATGTCAAATCAGAGCTGTCATCATCAAGATCAACATTTTAAACCAGCTTCTGTGGGATCAAATCATAATTAAATTACCAGAACTAGGCAATGCTATGTGCATTTTCCATCAATAACTTGTCATACAATAAGTTTGAAGCAGACTAATGAATGATTAAAATAAATGATGAACAAGAAATGATCTGCAAAGACTATACAGAATGCTTATTTAGCATAAGTGCCCATGCCCTAGAAAGCAGTGATTTTCTGATACAGTCTAAGGCAAATCAGTGTACATAATACTGTGGCAGAAAGGTACAGTTTTAAAGAATATACATAAAAAATTATATGCTTAGACTTAATCAGTGCATAAAAATTGTGACACTAAGACAACAATACTGTATGCAAAACAACACTAGTATCCTATATCTAGTTAAACAGAAAAAAACTCCCAAAAGCAATTGAGGATGGAAAAAATGCCTTAGAATGAGAGAACGGAAATGTTAAAGAGCTAACTTATTAAGATTATTAAAACCCACAAATACAGTTGTTTTCTTTCATAAACAAATAAATACTGCCTCTATGTCAAAGAGGATTTAAACCTATTTAAGGTAAAATCATCTTACTGGAAACATAAGCCCTGGTAATACATAGAGAATTACTTAGAGAACCCTGCCCAGAAAGCACTATATAAAGCCACAATACTAGTGTGATCAGAAACAAAATATTTTCTGCAAGAGTCAGCACCAGTGGTACACTTCCATATTATCTTGGGGAATAAATTTTAGGCTGGGATCTGATTACTGTCCAATTTTGACTCTATTGGAAGAGGAAGAAGACATGCAGAGGTGATGTCTTCTGGAGACACCAGGTTGGAGTCTTCATGTCAGACAGAAGCCCACATGAATTCCCCAGGAAATGTGGATGTGTTACCATACACGGATGGCCACCAACTGCAGTTCTTTTCAGGAAATTCAGAGATATCATATGAAATTCAAAGATAATAGCTGGTTTAAGAGACAACAGAACTGTGATTATCTGGCTCTGTGCTTATAATACTAAAGCTTTCAAGGCTTGAACAGAAATAATTCTAACCAAGATACATAGCTACAATCAGTTGAATGTAAAGCACGAACTTCAATATAAAAATAGTTGACCACTGTGAAAGTACTGAAAAATTTGATTCTCTGCCCCTTCTTATACTCAAAGCAAGACTGGATACCCCACTGAAAAAAATATTTGGGCTCTCACATTGTGCTTTTGTGAAAAACAAGCTAAAACATATTAGGTTTGTGGCATGAAAGTGCCACCTAAGAAAGCAGTTAGACTACCTGGCTGTTAAATACCAGAGGTTAAACATGAACAATCTCTTAACTTGATTTCACTGCCACCAGCCCCATTCAATCTCATGGCACAGGTTATGGTCCTGACCTTGGAGCTTCCACAGTAATGGTGCATGAGTGTGAATCTGACCTCTGCCCACAAATGAATCAAATGGAATAAAGCTAAGTCATCCATGGAGCTAAGACTAACTTCCAAACTGTACTTTCCAATTCTCTGTATCCACCCAGATTCCACAGAAAGAGCAGTACAAACAAAACGCAACAACTTATTTTGGTCTGAATTCCTTAATACAAGAATTTTTATACTACATGGTCAGATCTAATTATAACACATTATAGATCTGCTAATTCATCTAAATAAATGGACAGAAGATTTCTTTAAATATGAAAAAAATGCTGATTCCATTGGATGTTGTTTTTTAATAATTTCTGATTTCCAATTTTGCAGTGTCTTCATCTGTTAATGCATCTTTAACAGAACAATAAAACAGAGTTCTAAAAGTAATGAGCTGCTACAACATTACATAAATCTCCTGCACCATCCCCTTTTCTGTGCACATATGTTTAGAAGACCATAGAGAAAGCATCTGTCAATAGCTGTAAGCCAATCTTAAAAGTAAATCTGCAATTTACTGGCTCTGGTAATCAGGCACTCCAAGAAAAATATAAATCAATATTTAATAATGGATGCTGCCCATGATTTAACAACTTTTTTATTCAAAAATGCAATTTGAATGACTCCCATGTAATGGAAATAGATACCTTATCTTTAATTAATAAGCCAATCCAGCTTGTTATCACAACATCTAAGGGCAGGTTTGTCTGGATGCCAGACAGAATATAGACATTGCTCTGATTGGTCTGACTTTATTGGCACTTCTCTACTCTGCTCTAGGACAAGGAAATAATATTACTAAAAGTGTCACTAGAAGAAGATCAAAAGTGACAATAACATGTAGAAAGCACAAAGTTATTTGGAGCAACTGTTATGCAGCTGGAGTTTAGAATATTTGACACAGAACGAGAAACCAGTGATACTCTTCAATGGGGAAAAAAAAATCAAGCACAACTTCTTAAGGGAGGTACTCTTCAATTTTTTTCACAATGATCATAGAAAAGAAGAATCCAGGCTATCTGCATAGTCCATAGATATCTGCAGATGCTCTTCTACCCTCTTTAGAAGAGCAATATATGAGTTTATTGTTTACAACCTAAAAGGTAGAGTCTAGGATATCTGCATAGACAGCAAAATGAAGAGGTTTAAAACATGAGTATTCCAAGTTGTACTTTTCTGAAGAGGGATCATTACATTTTCTGGAGCCACAGGAACCAGAGCAGCAGAAATAAGCAAAAACCAAAGCCACACAGAATGGCTTACAGGAGTTGAATACAAACCACATGCACAGACCTGGGCACACCAAGACAAGTCCTATTTGCCACCAAAATAATTAGGTTATATAACCATTTGCATTAATTCTAGCTACTGAAGTGATAAAAACATGTTTTGCATCAAACACCAGTAGTTTATCCAGCCAGGAAGTACATGATGGAGTAGATGACACAGCTGATGATAAAGAATTAGCTGTTTGAAAAAGCAAGGTCAGCTAACAACAATGACAAAAAATATTAAACCTGATTCAGCTACCTGGAAAGTCTTCATGTATGAATGAAGTTCCTCAATGAAGTCACTACAGATGAATGAAAAACTCCTTCCTAGATGAAAAACAATGCATTGCTGTTGCAGTTCAAATAAAGGTTATTATTTCCGTATTTATTCCTCCAGTAAGATTTTCTTTTAGCAACTGTTTGTTGGAAAATATAATCATCTATTGACTTCCAGGATTCCTGACATAGTAGTGTTTGGTAGTGATTCCATTAAAACTAAATTCAGATCCATATGAACATGTCATTGCTGTATTCTGTATTAACAAGGATAACCTAGAAGCACATCTGCAAAAAGACTTAGTTAAGATGGACAGGAACATCTTCCATCCCATTCTCTTTTTTGCCTGTTTCTTTACAGTCGCCCTTCATTTATTTGGTTTAATTTTACTTGGTGCTTCCTGGCTAGCAGGGTTCTTGTTCCTACCCAGTGTGTAGTACAATCATTGACCACTTGAAAGGAAAAGATTCTTTGTCAGGGAAGAATTTTGAAAAAGGGGAAGGAGTTTAGGTTTCATCTCCCTCAGTAAGGAAAGGCAGAATTTACTTGAAATGCTCCACATAACAGAATACAAAACCCCCAAAAGGCAGACATGTTAACTTCCAAGAGAATAACATTCTACTACTCAAAGGAAAACTAATATAACTTTTTTAAGAAGAAGAACAAAAAATACTTAACTTTGTCTAAAGTAGTTAAAATGAGAAAGTTCAGGCATCACAAGAGTGGCTTCTTTTAAAACAACTTATTGCTCATGTTTAATTTTGTGCTATTACAATTTGCCCATCAGAAGCTATCAAAGTGCATTACAACCAAAAGTCAAGTGTCAAAGATTTATAAAGATTTCCACAAAAATTTCTTCAATTTATTTCCTTGTGTGACATGTCAGTAAATGTTAAATATACATGTTATCTGGAAAACTAACACTTAAAAATGAAAGCAATAAAAATTCCAACTGTACTCCTGGACAACTTTGAGTGCTATAAAATAATTCTGAGATGAATTGAACTATTCTTGTTCTACATGAAAGATAATTTAACATATGCATTAAAAGTGATAATGATCAGAAATGTGATTCCACAAAATTGACATTTATGAATGTATGGCTTCTGAGTGATAAGAAGAACCTTTGCATTTGCTGAAGAAATGAATATTTGAACTTCAGTTTTAAATCCATATAAGGCATAATGATATTTAAAAAATAATGTTCAGGAATTTATGCAATTCCTACTTTGTGCAAAAAAAATTATTATCTAGTGTTATAGATGGAATAGTTGAGATAAAGTCCTGCAAAATTCATTATGCAAAGTCCATTGGCAGGGTTGGAAGTGGAGCCACGCTCTGAGGAATTGTTTAACAGCAATAATTATTAATGTAAAGTTGTTGGCAAAAACAGTGAAAATAAAGTCCGGCTTTGATGTTGCATGATTTGTGTTAATATAAAGAGTTTCTCTTTTTACTTCTGATTTCCCACAGACAAAAAGATGAAGAGTTGAATAGACATACACTATGGATACATACTGAATTAAAAATGACAGGTTACTTGCATATGGGATAGGAAGTTTGCTTCTCCTCTGTCGGTCCCTATCCACCTATGCCTGTCCACCCACAGCAGAAAACAAGTGGGATTTTATTTATCTAGGAATAAAACTGGTATTTATTGTGGAAAGTTACTACAAGATCGTATGTCTTAGAAAGTGAGTAATTTAAAAAGTGCCATTTCTGTGTCATATAATAATAAAAAGTACCAGACAAATGAAAAATACCAATTAAAACATTGAGTGCATCTGCAAGTTCAATGTCCAAAGAACAGTCAAGCAAACTAACATTACAGTGGAAGAAAATGTAATGGACAAGAACAATCACCCCATTATTTGATAAAGTCAACAACTGGTATTCTCATTAAGATTTATCTGGGATGTAACACAAATGTTCTACTTCCTTCATCCTAGGTAGGCTTAGGTGGAAAAGAAGTAGAAACTACAAATGCAGTCAAACTAGTTAGACTACAGAATCACCTAATAAATAATTACTTGCATACTTTGGCTGTATATTGGGAAGGATAATTTATTTCTGCAGACAAATGTGCCCACTTAGCAAGTGCAAAAGATGCACTCTAAGGCAGGTGTTTTAGCTACTGCCAACTGAACAGAAGAATGAACTTGGAAAGACATCTGTCTTCTGAAAGGGTCACTCATTTCCAGAGATTCTGAAATGTAGATAGCAGAGGATTTTGGAGAAGCATGAACCAATTTTTAAAAATAGTGTTGAAAACAAGAAGATGTTTTAAAAGTAGATTCAAAGTCTTCCAAAAGACTTTTTGTGTAAGAACTTAGGGATCTTGACAAACATATAACCAGAAAACAGAATACAGATATGGTAATTTTGTTTTCATATTTATAAAGTATATCTTTTTTACTGGAAGTTAAACAGCCTTTCATTGATTAGAGATTACTACTACAGTTTATGAAAAGCTTTGTTTTCTCTTTTAATAACACTTTCAATAGAGATGCACAATTTCTAATTATGGTGCTTCAAGTCACATCCTTGTTTTTTCTTCTTTTTCAGCTATATCTTTCAGTTTTGTTCCCCCAGCAAAAATTTGTGGTCATATGATAAACTGCAAGGGAAAGATAGCAAAAGCAGGGAATCTATCATAGTACAGAAGTAATGGTACTGTCCATAAGATATTACAAATTTCTCAAATTAACTATTCACACATTATACTAGATTTTAATTATTCAAATACATGATGAATTGCAGAAAGCATTACATTAAAAAGACACTAAGTGAAATAGTGACTGCAATTTTGCCAGAACTGTTTTTATTTGTATATGGATGCCAATTAAAAAAAAAATTTATACAGTTTTTGATACTGGTGAAATTGAAATGCAAAATGCTTTATCTGAGAGAAAAAAATAAAAGTAGTGTAGCCACTCCTCACAGTCTGAATTGGAATGATATTGAAGTCTGCTTTAAGTTTTGTTTAGTAAGTTGCTTTACTTAAATGATATTATAAAGATCTTTATTTACTCCACTAAGTAATCATTGTGGATCATTATCAAGCATTAAGCAAAGCAGGAACTGTGTAAGTTTGACTACAGAGGCTGAGGCCCTTCTCATTCACTTAATTGAAACAATTAAAAACCATTTTTAAGGGAACATACCCATTTCTTGGTCAACATTCTACCATAAATTACAGAATGTGAATCCAATTAAAAGAGTGGAATGAAAACTTCGATGCTAAGAACAGTAATGGAATTTTCATTTACTAGAAAAAGAGGAACTAAATAAAAAATATATGGTCTATCTCACCAATTCATTTTTTTGAGGCAAATGCCTAGTGGATATTCATGTAATGTGGGAATCAGAAGCCACTGAAGTGTGTAAGGCCTGCCTTTGAAATTTGGCATGGAATAGGAGAAAAATCTCCTTTTATCTTGAAATACATATTCCTACTGAGAAATACAAAGGATGGAGGACAAAGAGAAGAGCAGGTTGATAGCTCTGAGAACAGACATTCCTCCTTTTTCTTTCCCTCCAGAAAACAGAGTTTTTACCTTCTCTAGGCTAGACTCAAGAAACTTAGTCATAACTAACAGTATGTGAGAGGTTATTAGTTCAAGAATACTTTTAATGTAAACCTTCCATGGAAATTTTTTCCATGGTTTCTTTAAAAAATGAATTTTTCTTTTTAGTGAAAATGCATAATAGTATAGATATTTATACTTTCTTTGAGTTTCATGGGAAATTCACCTTACAATCCTAGAATATATATGTCCTTACATACATTTGAATTTTATTTGGTTTTACCCTGCTCCAGAAAAGGCAATCTAAAATAAACACAAGTTCTAAGCAAAAAGATATCAGGTTTACCTTATCTGGGACTGCAAAGTGTGCAGTGAGCTTAAAATAAAGAACTAGATATAAAGTAAGTCTTATAGATCATGTTTGTAAAAAGCAGCTTAACTTTTAAGTTCCTTGGACACTTTCACTGGCCTACATGCAATACTTTTCTACTATTACTTTTTTGTGTGTTGGTAATAAGAGAACCGAACTAGGATAACTTCTTTGCATTGAGAAAACAATTTTGTACATTGTTATTTCTAGGCTGCTACTGTCAGAATAAGGCTGCTAGTACATCACAAGCATTAATGCAACCAAAAATTCAATTACAAATACAAATATAGGTAATGAAAAAGCAACAAAAATAGGAAAAAGAATGGTATTGATGGGAATGAACACTTTACTCAGACCCATTCTTGAAGACAAAAGGCAAACATAAGAGAAGCACACAGAGTACACGAGCAAAAGCCACTTTCCCCATTATGCCTAGGCAACAAAAATCAATCACAGTTCCTTTTATACAGTACTCAGTATTGCAAGCAGTAATGAAAAGATAAAGAGGGTCATGATAGAAAGAAATCTGTAATTCTGATCTGAAGGTCAAACTTTTTAAAATTGTTATTGAAAAGAGTATTCCAATTTTACTGTTAACATCTATTTAAATAGATAAGGAACAAATATTGCAAATAGTTTTCAGTGTTTACTTACCAGAAGCATAGAAGGGTTTTGGCTGGAAGGGACCTTAAAGATCATCTAGGTCCAATCCCCAAATACTGTAGACTATTAATTTTGCATTCAGGGAGTTTTCAAAAAACTTTTGTAGTAGTAATTCCATGAAATGGACAGTCTAGTCCATAAAAAATATCCTGATTATAGAAAGTAATATAATATTATTGCAGAAAGATTTTTCCGCGCTTTACATTTGGTCCTAAAATTTATGGTATTGTAAGTTTAAAATACTCCACCATTCTTTTAGGACAATTGAGTCATTGCTGTAAATTTTCTAATAAAATATCACACATAAAAGAGGCCAACACCCACTCTTTTCTAGCTCTGTTGCTTCTTTCTGAAAAATGCAAATTTTCTTGGATGTTAGTCACCTTTGAGTCGCTGCTCTTAAACCACTGCTTCTCAACCGTTTTTCTAGTCAGACCCACTGCACATCTTCAAAGTCGGTAGGATGCAGTCCCTCCCAATCAAATGGTGTCAATGAAAAGAGGAGGGTGTCTTCCTTAATAAAGAGAACTGAAAACTATGTTTATACCCAGGTCAGGACATCAGAAATGACTGTGAATGCAGCAAACTGTAAATAGAGAAGCAATATGGTGAGCCCTGTAGATGTCTGCAACATTTCCTGTGGCAAAAGGAGGTTAATTGCATGTTGCATATTCCTTATCTTATCCATTATATCACTTCTTTTGTCCATTTATTCCTTATTTTTATTTTATTCATTTTTCACTGATACTTAAAAGTTTCTAAAATAGGATGACTTAAGTTTATATTTGTGTCAACATACCTTTTTTTTTTCTTTTTCATTGTAACACAATTTGGCTAAATTTAATTTTCTTTATTTTTCTAAACTAAAATTTTAAATATTTTAAAAATAGTTTTAAAATTTATTATTTAATTAAAAATATTAAATTTAAAATATTTCAGAAGAGTATTTAGCTGAACTTTCATATGAAGATCCCATAGTGGAGATTCTAAACTATTCCAAATCTTATTAGTCCTCAAAAGACTTTTTTGCTATTGTATAGATAAAATAATATTTCAATTCTATACCACTAATTCTCATCTCATTTGAAACATAAATAAAAAATTACTACCTTCCTTGTAGAAACTCTTTATTTATCAGAAAACTATGTTTCGCAATCCTTTAATCTTCTCTTATCCGAAGTTTTCTTTCATGTCCTTCTCTCAGTCATACTTTCTGATCTCTAATCTTTAATTGGGAACATAGGAAGTGCTCCATAAATACTAAGTATGCCTACTCATCAGACAAAACAATTTATTTTTTATTTTTCACCACTGACACCAAACATCATATACAATTAAACACTCATTACTCCCCTTGAATACAGAAGATTCTTTTCTTATTTCATTTTTATTTTATTGCTTTAGATATGCTTACTCACTAAAAACATGCCACAATTTTCAGTTGTGGGATTTGACTTAATAATTTGATTATTCTTTTGAAAAAGAAAATAAAAATCATTATATGATCCCACAGCTTCTCAATTACGGTTGTGCTATTATATTTTTAGAAGGAAAGACAGAAAATTATTTTGATACGACAACTCATTAAATATCTGTATTTAAAATTAGAACCTGGGCCGACTGGCTTCAATTAAGTCTCCACAGGAAGCAGAGACAAAATAATACAGAAAATACTACTTCCTTTATGTCCAAGATCATATAAAGCCTGTATGCAGGCAAAATGTCTGTGCTCAAGCAGAGCATCTTGCAGAACCAGGACTTAAATTAATGACTGAGACTCAGAGCTCAAAACAATGAACATTTGCTTTTATTGTACTTCCAGTGTTATAAGATGGAAGAGAAAAATACTTAAAAAATGAAAACAACTTTTTAAACAATGTACTGTCCTGAAATACAATAGATCAGAGTAGCAAGTGAGCTGTGGAAAGAACCGCAGGGAGATAGGAGCACACTGAGTTTTCCATATTACTATCAAAAGAAACCCTTGGAGTCCTGTTGAGGGGAGGGTGAATGAAGAGAGAATGCTTCCTGTGAACATATATTCACAAGAAACTCTACACTTCACACAAGCTCTGATAAAATACTCTTTATCCAACACTCTGCAAACAAAACCTACTACTAACATACTTCAGAATCAAGTTGCTATTCTTAGAACAAGAAAAAAAGCTTAAAGCTTTTATTTATTTTCATGAATTTTTACCATTTATATACCTATTATTCAGCATATTAAGAATGAATCCTAACCCAACTACATTGTTAACACTGGTGAAATTCGGCAGAGATACGCCTGAGCTGTAAATTTCAAGGGCAAAAAGGAATTTCCTTATTCCATGATCTCTTGTTTAGAGTTAATTGAAGCAGCAGGGGACCACATTAAGGTTACACATCTAAGCATGACTCCTTTTCTGCCAGCTACTGTGCCCTAACACTACTAATTCTTTTAAATTTCATTGTCATGATCTTCTATAACTCCACCAGATACCAACTATCTGCTTTTTGTATTCCCCACACAGTTTCTTATCTCCCACTACACCCCGAGTGCGGCGTCCAGTTCTGGGCCCCTCACCACAAGAGAGACTTTGAGGAGCTGGAGCAGGTCCAGAGAAGGGCAAGAAGCTGGAGAAGGGTCTGGAGCACAAGCCTTATGAGGAGTGGCTGAGGGAGTGGGGTTGTTTAGCCTGGAGAAAAGGAGGCTCAGGGGAGACCTCATCTCTCTCTACAACCACCTGGAAGGAGATTGCAGTTAGGTGGGAGTTAATCTCTTTCACCAGTTAGAAGAGACAAGAGAAAAGGGCCTTAAGTAGCATCCAAAGAGGTTTAGATTGAACATCAGGAAAAATGTCCTCACTAAAGGGGTGCTCCTGCATTGGAATAATTGTCCAGGCAAGCAGTGGAATCACCATCCCTGGAGATATGTAAAAGACATGGAGATGTGGCACCTGGGGATATAGTTTAGTGATGGACTTTGTACTGATGGGTCAATGACTGGATCTGATTATCGACAAAGATCTTTTCCAACATTAATTATTCTATGATTCTATCATCTATGTTATATCCTAGACCTTGGAAGCTTTTCTCCCAAGTTTTCTGAAAATAAATCTGTATGAAGGATGCATGAAATATCAAATGTTCGGTTCACTAAAAATTGTTTTTCTGTTATCTTTTTCCTGAAGAAATTCTTATAAAACTCTATACCAAACAAGCCATACATTCATTCACATGCCATTTAAAAACTAACAGGTATTTCTCTGCCCTAAGGTTTGTATAACCAAGAAGGAATGAAGTTAATTACAAAAAACAATAGAAAACACTTTTTGTTTGTAAGTATTGATAGAAAATTAGAAATAAACATTTGTATTTTGAAGAAGATACAATATGTTCTAATGTTTTTCATAGAAATAAAACATTTAAACATATTTAGAATGAAAAAGTGGTGCAAAAAGAGTATGCAAATATTTATGCATATTGGAGAATAATTTTTTCCTAATACTACCCCATATTTGATACCTTGTTCTGATAAATTGCCTTCCAAACCTCCTTACTCTGACAGTTGGTTCTGCAATCCATGAGTATAATGGCAGTGTTTATGTTATAGTAGCTAAAATTTTGTCAATTGTGTCAATTTTCATAAAACACAGTCTTTAAAGTTTTATAGCTTTACCCTAAATAAAAACAAAACAGAACAAACGCCCCAAACCCAAACAAGAACAATTTGAAGCTGAAACTAGCTACAAGGCATTTAAGTGTTATTTATTCCTAGAATATTTGAAAATAAAACAATTCATAGTTTTTCAAGCCATTTATCCTGGCAACATTTTTAGATTTTCTTCTATTTTTAATGTCTTTTCATTTTTGTTTTGATAAGCCATACACTTCAACTGTGCCTCAATTTTAACTTTTTTTCTAATCAGGTTTTTATTAACAAACACCCCTCTGTTGACAATTTTCCCATTAATAGAATTCAGTAAAATTTCAAGGTCAATTCATTTAGGTAGAAGTTGAGTGAGAGGCTGAATTTTCACAGGTTTTTACCCAGTCTCCCTAGAGTCAATTATCCAACGTAGCTCCCATACAGTACAGAAACCAGAATGCTTTCCTATATTTACACTGTCACCAAGATTATTCTTTTTGTGAGTAGGATGCAGGATTACCACAGTCTTCCCCAGCCTTTTTCCAAGTCAGGCAGCACAAACTGCTCCTGTCCACAACACTATTTTCATTAGCTGAAGAGTTGTTAAGATGTTTTTAGTGCTATTCTTCCATGTCAGTCACCTTAACAGCTCAAGCTTTCCTTCCGTAGTTTTTTTCTTGCTTGCTCTGTTTCAAAGCTCCAAACAACACAAATAGATGTTCTAAATCTTCTAAGCAAGACGTTTCATGATCAGTCTGTAACAAGTGAAAAGTCACATGTACTCTGTGAAAACTCCATGGAAATCATATCAGAGATACTGGATAGCAAACTATGGGTAACTACAAGGGGTAATGATACAAGTAAATACACCACTCTGTTAATAACTCCTGATAGTCTACCAAAGTAGTTACCTGAAATATTTATTATTATAGCAGTCGTGAAAGCCATCCCATTAAATAACCTCAAAAAGACCTACTTTGTGTATCTGCTGAAAAGAGAACAGACATTTCTTGCAAGTGATTAACTGCAGAAGAGTCACATACAAATTCTGCTTTACACTTTGCTAGTAGTAGGTTTGTTCATATAGATAATGGCCCTCAGCAATTTAGAACTACTGCAATGGAGTAGGGAAACATGGGCTGCTACACAATAAACTAGCTCACTGACGTTCATCAAAAAGAATATATGATATTTTGTGCTGGACAGCAAACAGCCAATCAATTGTCAGTTGTACTTTGGCAGCTGTAACCAGATTATAAGATTAGAAGGTTAATTTGCAGCTTGATTTGTTGTCTGACAACCTTGTTTGTGAGTTTAATATCTTGGTCACTTCGGAATGCATTGGGCTGGAACAGGCCATAACTTCATTTACAAGCAGCTGGCATAGATACATTTTTCCTCAGCATAAACGATTTCAACACATTAAGTTATTTATTTTTAGGCAAATAGCTACAAAACACTAATTTGCAATGTAATTTGGCTGAATGCAATCTACACTTGTAAACACTCTTGTTCTCCCTTTGACTGATACTCATTCACATAAATATCTCAGATATTTGGGACTTTTAGTTTCTTCATAGCAATTGCTGGAACTCTTCCAAATGTAAATCACAAACCACGTGGAACTTTTGAAACTCATTCTTCACATCACCAAGTCTCAAAATGTTCCTTATATCCAACCATTGATATGGGCATTCTAATGCTCTCTGCATGTCATATTGGGTTTCTACTTTTTGAAGGGAAGGTTCTGCTGCTGTGCTTTGAACAAACTTTTGGGATTGTTTCTGCTTTCCTGCAAATAGGAAGAGGAGTGGAATCTTCCAAATGTATTTGACTGGGGCTGCCAAAGTTATAATCTAAATTCAGCTGTAAACACTCCTCACAGCACAGTGTTTCTTTCTTTCCTTGTTTTTTGGTTTTTATTTAAATTTCTGTATACTTTAGGGAAACTAATGAGTAATATATATTTATATAAATAGTTGTCATTTATGCTCCAGCATATAAACTAGAAATCTGCAAAAGACAGGCAAAAGTAGTGAACAAGAAGGTAATTGTCCTAAGACGATAATTAACACATATGCAATGACTCTGAATGTTCTCATGATTCAACTACTCCGTTTTTAACGCTCACTGTGCCAAAAGGATGAATACTTAAATATTTTATTCCACCCCATCTGTTCAACAGTATGAATATTAAAAACATTCTCTCTATTCTATGCTACACACATAAAGAATAATAATTACATGAATTTATCACTATTCTCCAAATCACTTCTCTCAAAAATAAGCATTCCTTGATCCATTTCCATTATTATGGACACCATTTCACAATTGTGAAATCAAAAAAGAAAATACTGTCAATAGACACCAGGACCAGTAAGAATATTCTTCAAGATATTTCTACAGAAAAGAGTATTCTAAGATATTCACAAATAACTTTCAGATAGATATTATTTACTCACCAAATGTGCACAAGGTACAATGGAAAATTTAGGCAATACCCTGCTTACTTAAACTGATGATTTCTCTGCTTCAGATTGAAATTATTTCTCCCTTTTTAAATTGCATCATACTAGGCAGCATAAATATAAACCTCTGCAGAAGATTTATGCAAATATTTTGCAGCTGATACACTTTTTTGTTTGTTTGGTTTTGTTTTTTTTTTTTTCCCATTTGTTTGGGGTTTTTTTAATAGTAGTCCTCTCTGAAGTTTGAGGGTAAGGACACCTCTGCATTTGAAGAGGGATTATGTTAATATGGATTTCAACTTTTTTCTGTTACTGAAGTATGACAAATACTACCAAAACTATTGTGAAAGTAAAGAAGGTCTTAATAAGGCAAAATTCAAACAAAAAATTGTATTTTTGATGACCAGTTTTAAAACTTGAAATATTAGAATTTTGAAATTTTAAATTCCATTTTAACCCTCCTGTGTTGGAACTATCCCTGTTGGAAAGCCAGTCTCCATGAGGACTGAACAGAGGTCCTTAGTTCCTAACATGAAGAAGCATAGGTGAGACTTAAAGTATAAATATCGCGTAGAACACAACGTAAAAGAACTTATGAGAACTGCTTTTCATCCTCAGCCTAATATTTTGCAGTCTTGTTAAAACCATTATTTTGTGGTCTACTTCAGAGCTATGAATGCAAAACTGCCATACTTCTTTAGAGGAGGATTTGACTATGTTATTTCATAGTCTCCATTTGCAGTAGTGAAATGCCAGTATTGATTGCATTTAATGCTACAATTCAAGTCGCAAAATGAAGCTGTTTACCCTCTATCTGCAGAATTAACAGTGAAATCTATTTAAGATGAAGAATTACCAATGTTAGGGATGCTTTATCTCATTTTTAGATGGAATTGAAAATTCCCAGTTAAGCAGGGGTGGTATTAGGAGATTTCATGGCAGTAGATGTGGTGCTGAAAAAGACTGGGCCAAGGTGACACGGGGATGAACTCAAATCACAGAAATTAGTTACTAGAATCTCAGGGAGATGATAAATTATTTAATTTGTCTTGCTACAGTTAATAAAACTGTGGTCAGTTTCTACCACAGTTCATTAAAGTCTTATTTTTTCATTTACCTTGGTGACCTTCATATAATCTTGGCCATGTTAAGGTAAGGATGTATTTCCCTCATGCCTTACTACCCATTAGATTTCCACAACTGAATTCTTCTACTACGAGCTAAAAAATATTGAGTGTAATTCTGAAATATATGGATTTTATTTGTCTGTCTACCTTTTATTTATGCACTATAAAAATGTTCCCTACCATTACTTTGTAGCAATAAATACTTTTGCAATTGCATATATGGGAGAGATGAGGTTGGTTTGAACTATAACACCAGCATCCTCATCTGTTTCCAGATTTTGCAACCAAAATACTGAAATAAATTTTAATTCCAGACCATTATCAATATATGTTAAATCACCAATGATCCCATATGTTAAACACAGTAAAGAGCAATTCTCAATTGCTTCTGTTTCTGGTCTTTAAAATGTCCCCTCACATGTTTTTAAATGAAAAATAATAAAAAACCTCTCCTCACCTAATCCACCATCTGAGAACTGAACAAAGGCTAAAGCTAAAGTTTCAGTTTAGGTCTACCTCTACTGTGGACCTAAAATTTCTGCATTTTAAGGTTGATATTTACTTCTGTCCATCAGGAGGGGAAAGGCTGGAGGGGTTATACGGATTTATTTGATCTGCAGGAAAAAGGATGACACATGAAAATAGCTGATATTCTTTTTTCCTGGAGAAACTAGAACTATAGAATAAAAGCAGAGAAATAAATTGCCAGTGTTGTAATGACATCCCGCAAATATTAAAAAAAAAAGTTTGCAGTTGAGACTGTATTGGTTACATTTATGTGATATAAAAATGGATTAGATTTAAGAACTTTAACAGCAAAAATAGATAAGAACAATCTGGCTAAAGATGGAGATGAATCCTAATGCAAAGTCCCAAGAAACCAAAACAAATGGAAAAATTCCATGGATTATCTTGAGTTTATTACTTTCATCCATTCATATAGCCTTCCTGTGTTTCACTTCTTATTTTTACCTGTTCTCACAACAGTTTCCAAAGCTTGACTATAATTTCAACAAGTTATATAACTTTATAGCAGATTTGGAAATCCCAGCTGGAAGGTGACACATCAAATTTCATGTTTCTGTGCAACTTTCGAAACTTAAAAGGAAGAGTAACTGGTGCCTGAAGGAAAAACGTGTGACTAGCAGTACCACCAGAGCAATGTAAGATTTTCCAGGTTCCACAACATCTTCACGATGTCTAGCAGTAAAAGTTCAGACTGGCTAAGCATCATTTTTTAAAACACAACAGTGTTCACCAATCATGGAAGGAAGTATGAAAGGATGGATAAATGGAATCCTCATGGAAGGATGAGGATGTCAAAAAAGGAAAAGATACTCAAGACAGTTCAAAGGAAACATACAACCTTTTTCTTGTTTGAATAATATATGAGAAAATAATGCAATCTGTACATGCAAAAAACACCTCAAATACTGTCAAAAAGAGTTATTAAATTAATTTAGTGGGTATTTGTGAAGATTGAATGCAGCTACAGATATCCAGTTTATCTAGAATAATTACTGCATGTCTAGAAAAACACATCAAGAATACACATAGATGTTTACACAGACTGACATAATTATTTTAAAATATGAATGAAAATTGATTATTTCAGCTCATGAAACACATTAAATCCAGCATCTTATTGCAGCATTTCAGTGAAAATTCTCACATTATGTTATCTCTTTACACATGCTGTTAGATACAATGACTTTTAAATGCCATAATGGACTCATTCCCTCAAAATGCCAGCAATAGCACTGCAATGAAGACAGAAAATAAAATTCGTATATAAGAAATATACATACTCATAGATTAGACTTTAAGTCTTAAATCTTTACCAACATTTAGTTAACAACAGCCCACTGCCCATTTTTTTTAACTTTTCTAGCATGAAAACACAGACGACACTGAAAACAGCTATATTAATCAACTGGCAGATGTGTCAAAATTTCCAATTGAGTGCAATGAAGGAAACCTATACTTCATCTCTTTTTAGCATTTTGAAAGTAATACATAAATCAGTTTCTGAATCCACACATAAATATGGTTTTGATCCGTATAGGTAGCATCATGTTTCTTAACAAAAGAATATTAGGCTCAGGAATTATTCTTATTTGTGCTCCATTAATTCAGGGATTTGTCATTCCCATCTGCAGTGGTATAAACAGTCACGTGCTGTAACTGTTCCCAGGAGTGGCTCAGGAATTAATAAAATATCCTGAGTTGTAAGGGACCCAGAAGGATCATGGAGTCCCACTCCTATTCAGGTACCTTTCAAGCACCACACCAACCAGTTGCCTAGTGTCCCACACGGCACTGGTGAGAGCACACCTGGAGTATCATGTCCAGTTCTGGACTCCTCAGTAGAACCAAAACCTGGACAGAGCCCAGTGAAAGGCAGCAAATCTCTCCTCCGAGGAAGGCCAAGAGAGCTGGGACCGTTCAGCCTGAAGGCAAGGCAGGATTTGACCAGGGTGTACAAGCATCTGAAGGAAGGGTGTGAAGAAAATGGGGTCAGGCTTTTTTAGTGGTGTTCAGTGACTGGACCAGGGGCAATGGGCACAGACTGAAACACAGGAGCTTTTACCTGAACATTTGGAAACACCTTTTACTGTGAGAGTGACTGAGCACTGGCACAGGCTGCCCAGGAAGGCTGTGGAGTCTCCACACCTGGCAATTCGCAAATACCATGTGGACCTGGGTCTGGGCAACCATCTCTAAATGACCCTACTTGTGCAGGGGAGTTGAACCAAAAGATCCACAGAGGTTCTTTACTACCTTGACCATTCTGTATTTCTGTTACTATTGTCTAGAATCTACAGCTTATTGCAGGTATTGGCAAAGAAGTGATTGTCTTCAATATTGTAAAGACACAAAATTAACCTTTTTAAAATCCTGTTAAATTTGATGTTTAATGCAATATTTGCATGCTAAAGAATTAATAACATACTGTTCTACTAGTCTGCAAATACAGTACACTGGCATTCATGTGATAAACAGAAGGCAATGGCAAATTATACCTTTCAAAATCTCAGTTCTTTGAACGATAGGACATTCTTTTGTGTGAAAATTTCTAGCTATGGAAGCTTTTATCAAAGAAAAGCATAATTTTCTAGAAATAAATAACAATTTTAAAAATAACCTATATTTTTGAAATATCCTACAGTCAATATGACTTCAATTCCAGACAACCAGCCCCAAAAAGAATACAAGGGACAAGGAATACAGTTTTCTGTCTAGGTTGTTCCTGGAAACTGCCAGTGATTAGTCTAAACTGTGATTTTGACATTTTTACCCTCGGCTTACTAACACATTCTTCAAGGTTGCAAAACTAGACTAAAGTGATAGCCCACCGAGTTGCTTCAGGCTACAGTTTCAGCTGACACAAATCATCTTTCACTGGACACACTTTATGGTTTCTAACATAAAATGATTTGTTGCAAAGGCAGTGCTTGCATTTTACAAACTCATCATTAAACTCTTAGACTGGTCTACAAGTTTCAAGCAGGTACAATAAGATTGAACTTACCTAGATAAAATGCTCTAGTTAAACTTGTGTAATCCTATCAGAGTTACTACACCTCTAAGAATAACAGTTCACCAAATCTTACTTGTTACTTAGTGTTTGTGCACTGGATTTAGCAAGTAGTTTTAATGGCATAAATGTTTAAAAAAAATCTTCTTAATACAATTACATTTTAAAAGTAAGTAACATACAGAACTTTTGATATTTAGTAGTAAAATGGGTGTTGGCAGTATTAAAAGAAACTCCAAACAATAACAAGTTAATTTCTCGATAGATTCAGCAGAAAATAAGCCATATAGGTTACAGTGACCATTATATATGTCTTGATGATAGAAGATTTGAATGTATTAGTTCCTTATTAAAATTGCTGTTAACTTAAAAATAGCTTTAAAATAAAACATATACTACATCCAGAATGTGTTGAAATTTCATTAACCTGAAAAATACTATGTTTGATATATTGGTGTGTGTCCTTTTAAGATGAAAGACAATTCAGAGACAATTACAACTATCAGCTGAGAATGTAATGATTTTACTAAATTTTTAATGAAGAGTTTTAAAGAGGAAGCTAGACGACATTCCTGAAAACGTACTGGAGTATAGTAGACGTGATTTGTCCAGCCTTTCAATAAAATATATGGAATTACTTTTTCATGAGAGATTATTGACTAAGTAAACTCCAGCAGCTTCAGGGGAACCATTTTGGATGCATCATATTCATTCTGTAATGACCTGTGTTTCCTTTTTAATTTTTCTCAGACAACCTGACAGAGTTACCATGAATGATGCAAGATAATCATTCAAGCTGTCAGTGTTTTTAGGCAGACTTCCAGAGCCCATGCCATTCAAGTCCTCACAGTCAATCATGGAAATTAGCTGAAGACAGTTCGTGAAAGGAAGTATTGACATCCATAGAAGCAGTAAGTAGTAAACAGTTATTGAAAAATTGTAGAAGGAAGCTAATGAAAACAAGTGCAGTACATTTGTCTGTGCTGTTAACGAGTGGTTATATATCCTGAATTTGCTAAAATGTGTTTCTTTGTGGGGAAAAAAAATCAGCAATGTCCATCCCAGACATAATTAATGATGCACTTGTCTGGTACCATGAAGAAGTATACAAAGATGTTAGTGATATCTGAGAACTGCCATTAAATTTGTAAATTGACATTATCTAGAAACTGTGATTAAAAGGCACTTTCAGTTTTTCTGTTTCAAAATGTTTTGTAGTTGTGAGACAAGATTTTTTCTGTACATCAGAATTAATTATAAGAATAAGCTTGGCATATAACATTTTATGTCAGAAAAACCCAGTATTTCATGTAGATCTTCAGAATTTATTTTCAGCAGGTACATATTAGGATGAAGTTCGATTAAGTATAAGAATTTAATTATTGTGGGTCTGCTAATGCTGGTAAGGGATTAATGCATAGTGTTGGATTTGTTAAAATGCCTTTAATTTGGAAGTAATGTATTTATTAACATTTTAGAAACCAAAAAAAACCAAAGCAGAACAAGACAACCAACTTAACTTCCCTCCCATCTCCCTCAAACCCAAAACTTGTTACTGCTAGAAATCCAGACATTTTGACATAATAAAATATCATAAATAAATAGCAAAGTTTAAAAACTGGTAAGATTATGAAATAAAAAAGACTACCAGAACGAGTTTAATTATTATTAGGGCAGCATGGTTGCTTTTCATAAGATATCCTATTCCTCCAAACTATTTGCCCAGTTGAATAAAAAAGAAAAAAGAGAATGAGAGAAAGAATGTGAACCACTGATGAGGATGATACCCTTTAAATCAAGATGTCCTGTTTCTGCTCTGTGTTAACACTGACGTGACTGGAGACTTCAAAGAAAAATCAATTCAGTCTATTCCACAACAGCTTAACTATCCATAAAACCAGATATAATATTGTCTCTTCTTGCTACAAGGTTTTATTATAAAATTATACTGTATGCTAATTATGCTAAGTATATCCATGTTGTCATTTGCAATCTGAATGTGCAGGAAACGTTATTCATCAAAGAATATGAAAAATAATAATAGAGTGAGTGAATCATAATGGACATGACTCAAACAATGGTTTGATGAAGATTTACAGTGTCCCAAATAATTTTTGGGGAGACATCTATCCTTTAAAACATAATTTTAACGGATTCTCAGTTGCCATCTTTTTCTAATAGAAGAACATTATGTGTGGCAATGCTTTAGTAACACCATACAGTGCCCCCTGAGATTAATATAAATACTTGACAACCAGTGTTATCAAAATCATTTAATGGTCTTTGAAATGCTTTTAAATCACATTTTAAAACCTTCCTTTGTTGTATGAACAAATCAAAGCTCTATTTTCTGAATTAAACATTATTTCAACAGTACTCATAGACTTCAATAGCTATTTTACTAAGTTCTATGTTCATTTTACATAGAAGTTTGCAGTTGGGAAATCCTTTATCTAAAAACCCAAATCCCTTCTCTTTAAAAGTTGTTTGAATATTTATGTGTGCAGAGACTTCCATAATTTATATTTTTGACACTAAGTCATTATACGACCCACTGAAAAAGCTTAATTAATTGGATAAGAAAGTGTCTGTAGATCCTCAAATTATTCTAAACATGCTTTAAATATTTTAAATTAGAGTTTCCAATTAAAATTGTACATGTCATATTGTCTTATGTAATTCTATTGTTCATTTTTTGAAGATGGAGCTTCTGCTAAAAAAAATGCATTGATGTGAGCTGAGCTCAATTAGTTTCTGATGTTCTGCCAAATTGCCTCATTACCTGTCATAGTAGCACACTACTGACACTTGCAAAGCTGAATTCTTTACATACACATTAATCTCTTTCTGCAAGAAAGTCTGGTGAGTAAAAATACAAGATTTGGAATGTGATTTATGCAAATTATCAGCTACCTGATGAAAAATCTAGATTAAAAGAGGTGATAAGTAGGGATACTTTGCACTCCACTCTTTGGTATTTAGAACTGTTTCAAGCAAATGCCTTGCTAAATCCCACTTCAGAGTTTTAGATGCATTGGTTGCTCAACAAATTCATGAGTATTTTAATAGCATCCAAAACTCACAAGCGCAGAATGCCTACAGTTCCAACTGCTTTTATTCACCTTGATACACTTTAATTTGAAACATCATATAGATGTGAGACATATCCTCAGCTATGGCATTGAGATCCCACAAAAAAACTTTTGAAGGCTTGACAAACCTGCCAATCCATTTAAATTTCAAAACCAAAAAGAGTAGACTGCTCTTAGATCTTTTCCTGTTCAGTATGTAGGAAACCACGGTGTTAAATGGACTGTTTGGCAGGCTTAGCTTCAGTTCATTTGGGTTTGGCTGACTCAATACAGTAAGGGCATTCCATTAGGAAAACAGGAATCAGCCTGTTTGGCAATATGCTGTTCTGTGTAAAACACTGTGGATTTGTTGAACACCACTGCTTAAAAGATCAGCTTTCTCAGATTCAACCATAAAATTCAATGCACTCTCCATTTTCAGAAATATTTCTTAGTTTCTGAGGATATTAACAGACAAACAAGACACTGCTGCAAACAGCTCTCTTGATATATTTAAAGTTTGAATAAATTCCAACTCTTTTGCAAATCTACATGTTTGCAAGAAGGTATTCCTATCACAGACCTGGTTTAAGGTATGTCTTGTAAGAATTATATAATACAGTTCTGTCTTAGTGGAGCATGAACAGAGTGTGTTGGTCTCCTAACCTGGGTGATCAGGTAACTAGAACTGTAGTGTGCACATCTGAAGGCAGAGACTACATATTTTGGACATGGGACATCAGACAGCTTTGAATTACCTCTCTGATCTTTTAATTCTGATCATGTCCATCATGCTTTTGTATCTGTAAATTAATCTATAAAGCAACCATTAATCAAAACTCTTTTAGTGACTTAAAAAAAAAAAGCCCACGTGTTTTGTATCTAGATTGACATAAACAAGTATCTCATAGGAAAAAGGTGTGAAAAATTTTATTCTTAAAGAGTTGTTGGCCAAACACTGGAGTTTAAATCAAAGTCAAAACCAATAAAACCTAACTTCCTCAGGGCAAATGAAAATATTCCCAAATTCTACACATGAAATTCTGAAATGATACACAGTAGAGAACAGTACTACATCTTCCTCTATATCCTACTACACTAGAGACTAAATTCCACATACAAAATAGAAATCCATAATTTCCTAGCATAAAACCAAGGAAAAGAATATGAACCAAGGCTCCAGAAACAGTGTGGATAAACTGGCTTTTTAGGCCATTTCTGAGTTCAAAGTTTTTTTTTTTTTTTTTGGATTCTGACAACAAAAGAGGTGATTTCCAACAGCTGTTATCCCCTTCCCTCATATAAAATGCTAACATTAAAGATAAATTGAGGGGTAATAACTTTAGTTGCTGCTAATCTAAAATATCATGGCAACTTTTCTAAAGCCTCTAAATATCTTATTCTTGAAGACAACACAGTTCAAATATAAAGAAGAAACCTATTTCCTTGAAATTTGTTTGATTTCATTTATTTTGAATAGTAGTCAAAAAGTTCTACTCTGAAAACTGGTAATATTTATTCTGTACCAATCAGTGATCTGACCATCTAATTTTTGAGGATTAGTACATGATGAAATTTTCAATTTGAAAACAAAGGAAATATATAGATATATTTTTCTTCCACTCTTAGCTAAAATTCTCAGAAACAGTGAATATTTATGCTTCTGTTAGAGGAAAGGAAAGGTTTACTTAGTATAGTTGGAGCATGAAATAGGTTTATGTATTTTCCAGTGAAATACATACCTATTTGAAACATTAGTGTATTTTGACACAGAGGTCTCACAAGCTGTCTTGTTTATTTTTCAACTTCCATTGATTGCAGTATTTAACTGGAAGCTTGAAAATAATCATTTTCCCAATATCTTTTTTGTCTTTTTCCACTTAGCAGATATTAGACTCTCCCCAACCCTTGTGTTTGAGTAAGGTGACATTAGAATAGATGTCTTTAAATGAAAAAAAAAAAAAAATCAAGCTCAGTATAGCACCTATCTTGTCAAATATCTTAACACACAGAGATCAAACATAGCAGACTTAACTGTGGGAATAGCATTTGTTAATTAATTGGTGCTGCAAAGCCAACATGAGGAGCACCAATCATTGTGGATTTTATTAATGTCTGAAAAACTTACAGCTTTGTTTGTCTGTTATTTTTGAAAAAATAAATTTGGTGATTGAGTGCCAGGTCAAAAAAAATACTTAGAATTTGGCAGACTTTTACCGTAAGAAAAGAACAACTTTAATTTATAATGCCATCCATCATTTTAAAACACAATACACTTTTAGGTGATGCAAAAAAAGGTTTTGACTTTTTCCAAAATCAGCACATTTGATTTTATCATTGAAAGTGTGCATTTACTTTTCTACATACATGCCAAATTTACATACATATTAATTTCTAACAGTCATAACTATCTTTATATTAATGCATTAAACTGAAAACTCATTTTTCTGTGTCTGGTCTTTAATTTACAGATTTATGCTCAAAATATATTTCCATCCCCATGAATATTCATCTCCAGAAAAGGCATGTACCCATATGCTATCTAATGTGACTTCCTTTTCAACAGGTCCTACGATAAATATCCAATGAAACTCTCTTTCAGGAATCAAGACCGGAGTCTGGAGTTCCAGACCTCTGCCATGTGTGGAAATCTGTATTTCAGCTTGGGCACCTCTGTACTGCAGGCGACTGCTGGAGCTCATCTTGGCAAACACAGAAGAACTGGTGAGGAATACAAAGGTCAAGTGCAGTCTTGGCTGCAGTGGCCATCAGAGAGTGGACTTCAGAATGCTGAGAGAATGGAATGAGGTAAAAAGTAGGATGCCAACCCAGGACGGTTAAATGGGTCAGATGCTGACTAAGGATAAGGTCAAGGTGTTCTTCCTGTAATTTGCCAGTAAGGTCTCCCTTAAGAAATTCAGTCTTCCAGAGAACAGTGAGAAAGTCAGGTGTAATGAAGACTCAATCCTAGTGCAGAAGTATAGGGAACACTTGAACTACATGGAACCATGAGCCAATAGAACAAAATGTGAGCTCCAAGCAGTGCTGAGAGAGCTGGGTGATGTCACGCTGGTGACATCCTTTGAAAGGTGGTAGAAACTGAATGGTGTTCCTTTGGACTTCAAGAAAAACAATGTCCCTCCCATCTTTAAGAAGGACAAAATGGAGGATCCAGGAAAGTATAGACTAGTCAGCCTGAACTCAGTTCATAGAGTGGTGTTGGAAAAACACCCCTTAAAACTATATCCAAACACATTTAAGGGCAAGAAGGCAACAAATCCAGGCTAGCCTGGATTTAAGAAGGAGAAATCATGCTTGACCATTATGACAGGTTACTATAATGACATTACTGGATTGGGGGACACAGTAAATATCTTAACTTTAAGAAGGCTTTTCACACTCTTATAACAAAACACAATGGTCAAAAACAGAAACACAGGACATTCAATTTAAACATAAGAAAAATGTTTTGTATTGGAAGGTTGATCAAACAATGGAACAGGTTACTAAAAGAGGTTGGGGAGTCTCCATCCTTGGAAATATCTAAAACGTGACTGCAAATGAACCTGAGCAACATGCTCTAGTCTAGTTCTACTACAATGAGGGAGGGTGGAACAGTCAATCTCAGGAGGTCTCTTCTAACCTCAGCTTTCTGTGATGTTTAGATTCTGTGAATTAGTATTAAATCTCATCAAATGAGAAAAATTTCATGTGTCTCATTAAAAGCATGGTACATGTCACGCCTGAATTATGGTGGATACTATTACGGCCTTACAACTGCATAGATTAAAATGGCACTGAAGAAAATTGTACAAAAACTTATGATTTTTATAAAGACATTTAGCTCTGTCAAAACCACCCTGTTTTGTAAATACACTGAAAATAATTTTGAAACACTTTCAGGAAAAAAGCACATTGTTTAATATCGAAAATTATACTTCTAATAGAAGTTCCATTAATGACATTGGAAAATAAAACTTTAAAAATGATGCTTTACTTTTCAAATATACCAGAAATTTACCAGAAATTGAGAAAGTAAAGGAAAAAAAACCCCAAGACATCTGAGAGTGAGAAACTATTATTTAAAAATCCCCAGATATGTAGAATGTACAGGTCTGTTAATGAACTTTTAAGTTAGGAATATAGTTTCAGATGGCAGAAGTATCAACCTTTGATATTAGATATCTGCCCAAAAGAATGAAGAAAGTAATGTAGAGATCAAACACAAAAAACAATTAAGATGCCCTGAAAAAATATGTTTTCCAAAGTTACACTATTTCACTTGGTATTTGTCTTATACTGAAGTCTTTGTTTCATTCAAAGAAAATAAGATTGTATAAAATAAATAATTTGCTTAACACTTGCAATCAGGTTTTCGTGTTGTCAACCTGAAAAATAACCACTGATCACTTCATGTGTGCCTGTAAAAATTTCTATAGTTTTTGATTTTAGTAAGGATAAAAATACAACCTACTCATCCCAGCCTCACTCACTATAGCCTATACAGAATATTTGTAACCATCAAGAGGCCTGAAATCATATCCTTGCTGCCCTATATTCTAAGTTGTCACTGGGCATAAACAGGTCGAGTAGGGTCACTGAGAATCTGTAATTGCATTTACAACCTCTGCAAGAAGTAGAGATTGTGAATATAAACCTTGTGCCCCAAGACGACAAGAGAATGAGGAGCATTATGGTAATGAGGTATAAATTCAGGCTTTTTCTAACAACTTCTGGTCTCTGAACTGTGGTAATTGAACAAGTTTTTAAGTCAAATATTCTGGGCGAATTCCAGATCCTTTGTTTCTTTAAAGTATTAAACAATCCTCTTGGCTTTAGATAATAAATTTCTATTCACTTCATGTCCTCAGTCACTGAAAAATACTTTTGAGAAGGATTAGGTGATAAACCCTATTGTATTCAATGGTGTAATGATGCTACATAACATAATATTATTTTACATCCAAGGAGAATAAATCTTTGCCATGCACTATCAGGAAGGAAGTGATTTCAAATATAGATCACCATAATTTCTTGTTACACTATAAAAGAGGCAGAGTAAAGGAATTAGTAGTCATTGTGATATACTAGGTACTATTGAATACAAAAAATATGAAGCTAAATGGACAGTTATTGAATTTGATACTGGTCAGGGAATTCTCCATTTTAGAACAATATAGAAAGTACATTTATGCTTTCCACTCCCTCCCAGTGCACTGGATAGCTGAAACAGTGGTGCTCTTTTTCCCCTACCTTTATTTTCAACAGCATTATAGTGATTTTCCTGAACAAACAACAGCAAATCAAAAGTCACCAGACAGAGGGAGGCATCCCCATCTGTGTGTAGGTTCCTTATAGGTATGTAATAATTTTTAAGCATAATATCAACTCAACATGACCTTTCAAAGGGCAGGAAATATTGTAGTAGGTCAGGAATTTAAAGCAAAACCAGGAAGACATTTCCTTCATGTATATATTCACTACTTGTACAAATATATGTCTACAGAAAAAGCAAAAACATTAGCAAATTTTTTTTTTATTGTGATCAAATGCTTTGAAATAAAATTAAATAGTTGTAATAGAGATTCTGTAAAAAAAAGAAAGTAAATTCCAAGGTCAAGCAAGAATTCTACAGAGCTTTAAAAATATTTGGTGGTAACTCTGTTGAAAAATCTCAACTCAGTTTTCAATCGAGCCCAAAGTTTTCCTCTATTTAATGTTATGGCTCCTCAAACACAGAATCCCAAAGCAACATCAAATTCTATAAGACACTGAAAAGACTTGGGTTTCAGATCTGTAATGTGTTGTGAAAGACCAGGAAACAATTGTCTCTCTCCTGAATTACTATAAAAATCCTTTTTAAGGCTTTTAATATACATGTACTTCTGAAGTGATGTCATTGTTTAATTTAAGGGAAGGGCAGAAAGAGAATACCAAGAGCATGATTCTTTACGCTGATCTTGAGGGCACTCAAATAGCCACAGCAAATTCTTGGCCCTTGTTTCATCTTCAGGACTTGCAAAATGCATTCCAATCCATTAAAAATTTTGACAAATGCCACACTTCAGGGTTGGTTATGAAAGATTTTGCATGATGCTTTGTATTGAGAAATGAGTTACACCTTGTGTCTTTTTTCAAAGACCCTGCAACAGATAATTTATCAGAAAATTCTGGCAAAAGACAGTTGAGATACAGATCTGTGCTACAGATGATGGTGGCAAATGATGCTGATAAACACTCATGACCTACAGTAGTTTGATAAATGTCAGAGAACCAACATTCTACAATGAATTGTAAGAGACAAGTTTGCTTTTTAAAAATTCACACAAACCAAAGAGGTTTTTTGTATATCACTTGCATCGTGTACACATCATACTTCTTTAAAATATTTTTAGACAGCATTCAGTTGTAGATATTCTTTTCTACAGTTGAACAGTCAAAGTGTTAAAATTGTCATAACTAGAGCAAAGAAAACATTCTCTCATCATAAGTAGCTGAAATTCCAGTGTAATTTAACTGAGGTCCATTAAAGGATATTAGAGATCTGAATGGTGAAAAGGAAAGAAAACAAAGGAAAGAACACATGAAAAAAACCTCCATTTACCGACCTGATCAGAAACAAAATTTAATTAAATTTGAGAAAAATATAATTGATTCCTTTTTGATTCCCGAAACCAAAAATGAGTTGTCTGTTGCTGTGTTACAATGCAATTCTCTTTTTCTTCCACACTTTCAGTGTAAAGCTAGGAACAGTAAATACTGCTTCCCTTTTAGAAAATAGTATAATCCTAAAAACCATGATCCATTTAATGTTCAGAAGCAATTGGCTGTCTGAATAATAATTACAGCTCAGACCAGTATGCTATGTTCCTCTTCCACATCACAACATTGCTGCTATTATTAGTAGAACACATTCAGTAACCTTCACTCATTTCATCAGGAGATGCTAACTGCTTAACACTTCTAAATTAAAGTGCAGTTCTTCTGGCATGCAAACCAAAATGTAGGAATTTTGGCTTTAGCATCCTTTTTCAAAAGGAACAAAGGAATTCTGCACAATCCAAATACCATTGTTCATTTAGCACAGTGCAAAAACAAGTGCACGCCTCCCCCCCAGCACTGCTTGCATAATAAACTGCCATGTACTTTTAACTGGAAATATTATTCCTTGGTTAATCCAGAATTAAAATGTCTTGTGATGTCATGGATTTTCCAAATGAGTAGGACCTATTTGATTTAGCTTTTGCTTCACTGTGCACAATTATGTTGTGTGATGCCCAGTGTTACAAATGCTTCATAACAATGCTATCAAGAACTTTTTCTTTGTAGAGCCTCCCTATGGCCTTTCATTAAAATGGCTTGAGGAGTGCAGACACAGGATGACAGCAGAAGCCTTGAAATAAAGGCTCTGATCAAAACCAGGAGCTTACAGACAACTGCAGTCAACTTCTGGTTATGAGGGAAAATTAAAGTTTCAAGGATAACAAGTAGACAAACAGCAAGAACCCAAGTATGTAAATTACAGCACATACATACAGTGACTGAGAGTATGCTAAAAAAAATACACAACAATGTCCCCAAGGTGACACTGAAGAGAAGAAACAACCATATTCATAAACATTAAAATTCCTTGAGGGGAGGAACCTCCCCAACTATGAAAATCAGCCTTCTCTTCCTGGAGGACTTGGATGGTGATAACTCACGCTAACCTTTTCCTCTAAGGCAGAAGCCACCAGCCTCAGGAGCCAGGGTGGCCCTGGATGGGTGAACAAAGCACCAGGGAAAGACGTAGATGCTAGAAAGAGTTTTTTAGTCTTAAGAAAATCTAATTCGAAATAAAAGCATTCCTATGATAAATTGACTACTAAAGGCTTTGAAAAAATTTTTTACTACTTGAACAGATAGTAAATTCTTTGCTTTGCACAGCTGGTGTGCTCCTTTGACCTCATACAAACTGCAACAGGTTAAGTACAGGAGTCTGATGGAGAACTCACACAGCCTCATCTTGGGAGACAGCCAACTGGTTGTCAAAAAAAAAAGAATTATAAGAAAAGAACTATCAGCTTGTGAACAAAGTCTCTGTACAGAAGACACAGAAGAACTTCTCCTAACAGAGAAGATATGTCAGCTGTGAGAGTCTCATACTTTTCAAGTTAAAGAGGAAGATCATAATAGAAACATAAATGCAGCAAAATCTGAACAAAACCAATCACATAAAAAGGGGGTGAATATGTCTGTACTATTTACAGACCACTGGAAGAAAGTGGTCTTTAAGATCTGCATGTAATGCATGTGATATAATCAGATTATACCAGTGAAAACAGAATTTTATAAAAAAAAATAGAAAACTAGCAAGGTATGAAGAATATAGGGTGAAAATTAAAATACCAAGATTATAACAATTTTGATGCTATGTACAACTTTTCCTGTTAGCTACCAGAAGGAAGCACCATGCAATGCAACTACAGAAAGCATGTCTTAGCAAACATAATGTATAAAGACATGTGAAATTTAATAGACACTTTGATGACCAAATCTCAAACTGCAATATCGATTAAAAGCAATGTGCATGGGATATCAGGAAGTAAAAAAGACTGCTTCAGAAGCTGCAATTATTGCAGGTACCATTTGGCATGTATCTCTTACAGAATTAGAATCTCAGGAATGGGGAACGGGCAAGAAGATAATGACTGACTAAACCTCATATTTAGGCGATAGTCTGAGAATTTAAATCACACCCTAAGTCTGAAATAAGCAAATCCCTTCAGTTTTGCTTTGCTTTTTATTTCATGCTTAGCTATGCATTATGGCTCCATTTCTTCCAGACAGACACCCTTGACAGCTTACATAGTGTGCTGAGCTGTTCTTACAACCACCAGTGAAGCAGAGATGCACTATCTCTGAAACAGACACATGGCTCTGAAAGCAGGACCTCCAGATATTAACAACAAGAGAGGGGAAAAGCAAGCTTGTTTTCAGCTTTAATTTGTTTTACTCAGTTGAAACGTGATAGAAAGAATAAGAAAAGATAGCATAGGAATGAAATGTCAAAACCCTGTAAACCAAAATATCTCAGGCATGCATTATTAATCTTGTTTGGTTTACCAATTCAAATCTGGGGTGGCAAGCAAGAATCCTCTTCTGCAAAAAGAAAGTTAAAGAAATAAACTGGAAAATGTCGACGTTTTGAAATGCAGCAACATTACAGTTGCTTCATTACCTGTGCTATTAAATACTGTCTAATTACATAATAGCACTGCTTAGACAGTAACAATTCTTATCTCAATTTTAAGAGTGGCAGGAGTGAACTTTTTCAGTTGGGTATTTTCTTCTACCTCCTTAAATCACTTTGACTGGATCACAGCACTTTGAAATATTATTTTTCTTTGGCTTTTTCTGGGTAGAATAATGTAGTATCTTTAAATGAGTTCAGAGTTCAACTGTTAAATTATGTAGCATAAAATAAGCATAGCTTGTAATTTATCGCTGATATATCATTATGTTCTTAGGTTACTGACAACTACAGTCCACAAATTGTGTATCAGTTTGAAACACAATACACTCATTTTCTCAAGCCTTTTCTATAAATTAGTATATAGCATCTTAAAAATGGTGTACCAGAAGGTTGAACTGTGAAATAACAGAAAACTCCAAGACAGACGTGTAATGTGAAACTGAGATTAGCAGAGCATTTCAAACAGAAACACTCGCAGTACAAGATAAAGAACAGCCAAAGGAGACATTCTGTAAAGAAAAATAAATTTGAAATCTTGTACCTCGAGCTGGGGAGGAATGAAGATGTGGGAAGGGGCTAGAAAGGAAAGCAGTTAGGGTACAATTCAACTGGTAGAGTCTAGAGGTATTCTGTCCCCTGCTGAGTTTCACGCTTCAGTGGCATTCAGCAGGAATCATAGCATCCTTTAGGTTGGAAAAGACCAGATCATCAAGTTCAACCACAAAACTAACATTGCCAAGCCATTGCTAAACAATGTCCCTGAGTGTCACACCTACACATCTTTAAAATACTTTTGGAGATGGTGAACTAACCACTTCCCTGGGCAGCCTGTGCCAGAGCCTGACACCTGTTTTCATGTAGAAAAAACACAAGGGCCAGGAGATTTAGGCACTCTTTTCTGGACTATGCAGCAGCTCCCAAACCAGTTTGCTCCATAACACTTGCTGGAACTTAGGTGGATGACAAAATTCAGACACGACTATATGAAAATGCACACAACCTGAATCCAAAAGATAGGAGGGATGGAGGTAAGAACTAAAACAGAGAGATTAAATAAGCAAAACCCCAAGCAGAGAAGATCAGTAATGTATTACTGCTTACTGCCAGAAACTGCTACGTTTTTCTCCCAATGCATCATAGAAATTCAAATTTTAATCTCTCAACTAGCATACCAAATGCCAACAAGAAAAAGCAGAGTAGATTCCTGTATTTTATTACTTTTGCACAAGTGAGGTTAGCAGGAGAATTTCTATAGTAAATTCCTGTTCCTGAGTAGAGGATTTATATAATTCCAGCTAATGAGACTAAGTTGTCAGAAGCAGCAGTTTTTAAAAAAAAAAAACCAAAACCAAAAACCCAAAATCCCTCAAATAGAAAAAGTAGCAGCAGCTTTGGGACTTATTCCTATTTTATAAAATTCCAAAAGAAGTAATTTTCCTACTAAGATGCCTTAGTTAATACATAATGAGTGAAACAACATTTGTAAATTTTTATGCAGTTCTCAGGGTTAGCCTGATGCTAGACTGTGAAAGTTCAGAAAGCAACAGCAAAAACCCTGAATTATTTCATGTCTCTGATGAGTCAGGATAAAACCATTTAACTGTACATATTTCAGACTGATGACACTGAATCAAATAGTGTCTGCATGTAAAGATACCACAAATAGAAAGCAATTGATTTTTTGTAAATCTATTTTTTTTAAATAGGATTGAGTGTCCAAGAACAGGCCAAGGGAAGTTCACTTATCTAATCAGTGAGTATTTATGTAATTTAGTATATATTTCATGTAAATTACATACTGAATCCACATGCATGGAAATAGACCTGAACTCTAATCCTATTTTCCAAATTCAACCACCGAGCCCAAACCAGTTCTTTCTCTTCTGTTTACTGTGCCTGGAATTTTGATTCAACTGGACAGGAAGAAATTTGTGTTGCCTGGTATAACTCTCTACTAATGAGGATGACTCTCACTAGATGAAAGGTAAGAATTTCTGTTTGCCTGGAGAACTTGCCAGGGTCCTGTTATAGTCAGTCACAGGATTGCAGAGTACAGTAAGTAGAAAGCATATTAATTCTGTCCTTCAGGGACAGAACTCCTATTGCATTTTTAAACAGGTAACCTCAGCTCCATATCCTAAGAAATTAAACAAGAACAAGGTTTAGTCACTTGAAGTAGCATTAATCCTAAACCATGATAGGATCAGAAATCCTGTCACTTCACCATCATTTTCACCATACCTTAGCATTTCCTAATGATTAACTATAGGTTAATGCCTGCTCCATACATTTTTTACTGTGGATCTCACTCAGAGGAGCGTAACTTTTTCTGCTCTATGTAGGCAGTGTAGGTGTCTAAGGAAGGTTCTGAGTATTAGCTCTTGCAATGTCCAAGTGTGTTTATGGATCCTGCCTGAAATAATTTTGTCTGCTGGGTGATGTCATCTCCTAAATTGCATTGATTTTTCTTGAAACTAGTCTTCCAAGTCATTTCAGTCCTTTGAAAACCACTACATAAGTCTTTCAAGAGATTCTCCTGACCCTCATCTCTTTTTTATCACAACAGCTATTTCTGTCTTAAAGAAAGAGAAGTAGTCACATAGATGAAAATGCTACTGGTGGCAACTGTATTTTTTCTCCCAATAGAAACACCTGCTTGACAAGTGACATTTTAAACCAAACTCATGATACATGCCTGAATTCAAAATTCTTCCTAATGCACAGGCAAAATAATCTCAACTGAAATGCTCTGGTACTTGATATATCTCCTCTAAGGAGAAAAAAACCAAGGCAATAAGCCATGCAATAAATAAATATTTAGCATACATACTCTCAAGGCACTTCCATCATATTTTACCAGGAAAAGCAATATTTAAAGTGTTCAACATATACAGGATTGGCCAAAAACTGAATACACACAATTGCTCAACTGTGTTAAAGAAACAGGATTGAAAACTGCACTTACTTTTTCTTTTGGACTTTTTACTGAAATTCAGGAAAAAAACCTCAACTAGTATTTTTTAAGAGGTAAAAAAATCTCTCCCAAATTGTTTTACATATTAAAATGGCTACTAGCTGCATTGATATAATAATGGAATTCAGAAGGATAGAAAACTATCTTCTTTGGAAATAATTGTCCTCAGGATTCAACTAGCATGCCTGAAGTAATTCACTGTGATGAGAGGTACTCATTTTGTTTTAAATTACCTCTAAAATTTTACATACCTCAGAATTACAAAAGCAAGGGGGAAACTCAGATTGCTATAACCACCAGTGCAAGATACAGTATGCCCATCCTTGCATTCTACACACTCATGACATAATATGCAAAAATAAAGTTGATACTTGCCCTTTCCTGTCCCTGTTGTTGGATTGTAGCCCTGCTGTCAATATAAGCTGTCCTCAAGAAAGAGCACAAGATGCTGCTTAACTCTCTTCTAAGCATCTCATGTCAGGCTTGAAAGGCTGAATTCCTTTTATCTCTTGTCCTTATTTCCTATCATGTACACATGTTCACAGTGTTTGTGTAGGGAAATATATCTATATGTGCCAAACCTTAACTGGATAGAATAAACTACTTTGCACTGGGAAATTTCATAGAAGCACTACTAATTTAAAATGCACCCTAAAATAAAACTCATACTTGGGAAATAATATTATGTAAAAATGAAAATCATGCATTAGATATACAGAGCGGCATGAGTTGATGGCCATTTTTCTATTCCAATTAGAATAATTTATAACGTACAGTACATCCTGTCAGGTACAATGTGCTGACATCTTTACATGAAAGGACAGAAAGAGTAATACATAACAATAAACTCCCAGGACAGCATCAATTAACACTGCCAGACTAAGCAGTTCTTCTTACTTATCTTACTAGAGTGGCTTATTTAATAAACAAAACAAGACTTCTCAGGAGGATTGTAATGTCATTAGTTCTATTCTTCTTTTAACCTCCTATGCTGAATAGGGGTTTTTTTTCCTCACAGTTAGATGTACCTGTCAGAAATGTGACACGTATTTTCTCATCCTGATACTTTATGTCCTTCAATGATGATTCTCCTAGACACCCTCAGTGGCATTCAAATAGGACCTTGGAGTAATGCACCTTCTCTTTCTCCTCCTTTGTGCTTTTTCTTACCATACTTTTTTAAACTCTTCCATATTTTTCACATCTAATGTTCTTTTTTTCCTACTTTTACTGAAATATTTTCACTTAGCCAATATTATTTCAATCTTGGCATGATCAAAGTCTATCAAAGATACTTTGGAAAGTAACAAATAACCTCATCAATTTTATTTTATATAAAGACAAGACCTGAAAGGAAAAAATAAAAAATGGAACCAACTTGGCAAAACATCTGCACACACAAAAAACATCAGCCATTTTATGATATGATTTCCTTCATAATTTCCAAAGTAGAATAGACTACTCAAAATTTTGAGTTTTTGGATGAATCTAAGCATTACAGGTGTATGGGAAGATAAAAGAGAGGGTGAGGTAGCAAACCGAGGCGTAATGAAAGTGGCTTCCCATATCCCACAATGCCCTGGGATTTCAATCAAGAAAAAAATTATAAAAGGTTATTTGAAAGAAAGTTTAAAAAAAAAGGAAAAAAAAAATGAGCAGGACCAAAGCCAAAATACTGAAAAGCTGAATATTTCCAGAATTCTTCTGGGAATCAAGACCATGCTTGAAGTTCTTGGTCAGTCTGGGAATACAGCATGTTCTGAAATGAGCCTTTGAATTTTTTTGTCCCAGCCTAGATACTCTGCCTACATGTTTTTGTCCCATAAATGTCCACTACTCAGATGATATCTGGCACAATCCCCAAAAGCTTGCGGAACTTTCTCCGAACCTCTCCATTAATATCCATAATTAATTAGCTGTGTTTTGGGAAGACGCACAAGTTATGGGACATGTTGTTAAGGCAAGGTAGAAAAGTATTGCTACATATTAATTGATATATGATCTCTTATCCTGTCAGTGTACGCATCAAAACATATCCATAAATGACATGTGACTAGTGCTTAAAATACCCACTGTTTTAAAATAAAGTAGGCACAGAGATGATGACTGGAACAATAATTACTGCTCTTTCTTTCTCTCCGTTTAAAAAATAAATTTAGGGCAGACCACAATGTCCTTGTCATCCTCTCTAACTTGATGACTTAGAAGTAACAATTTTAGTGAAAACTTGTCTTCTGTCACCTGTGTCCTTGAGAGATAAGAGTATTTTCTGTAAGGGTGGACAGAAGGGTTTAAAAATCAACTATTTGTTACAGGGGATGTAGCTGAAGAACAATGAAGTACCACAAACAGAAGTCTGAATACAATATGACACTGAATTATTCCCCACAACTGAATGCAAACCAAATGTATTCTAAATCGAAAGAGCTCCCAAAATTAATCAAATCTCTGAAACTAAACTCAAGTTTATGTTTCTTGGAGGAACGAAAGAAAAGTTGTATCAAGTAAAAAGTTCTCAAAAAGTGAAGATAGAAAGCTTTCATATTGACAAAAAAAGAATCCTTACCATGTCTAATTTTCCAGTATCTTAACAGTATTCTTTTAATCTTGAACAAGGAAAAATATGGTAAAATTTTTATAAGCTTTTAGTATTTTATCTTCACTAATCCTTTTTGTTTCTGCTGTTATGAAATGAAGGGTAACAAGAAAAATTTTCTTTTATATGTAACGATTAATGCCATCTGTAATTCTTTATCAGCCAGACAGTCAAAAAGTCATTTTCTTTTCTGATATACCAGAAGAAATGATTATATGAAGGATTTTTGAGGAGGTCCTTACCTTTGAAGTCTCTTGCAGTTTCTTTCGGCAGTCTGTGGAAACAGGATGTTTACCTGTTCAAAGAAGATAAGGTATTATTAGTGATATCTCAGAATACATACCGTAAGTAAACCACATTCATTAGTTAGTTAGATATATATGGATTAATCTTAATTAGGTTCTCCTCTGTGTATTTCTCTGATTCTCATCAAGGAAGCTGCAGGGTTCATGAAACAAGATATGCTCTGAGAAATGCAAAAAGGTTAAAAGAAATTATCTCCACGTGATTCAAGTAGCTTTTAAGTGCTGACCTCCCACTTATTTTTGCATTTATGGGCAAAACACCTTTATTAGTCTAAGCATATTACAGTGCTTGTTTTGAGTGCTAGCAACAGAATTTTCAACAATATCTGAAATCACAGTGACTATGCTTACAGAGAATTTTGTAGTCTAGCATTTCCTTCTATCTTTCTCCTTTCCTCTTCATCTGCTCTCTCTTGTCTAGCACCTCTGGCTTACATTATGATGGATCAAGGCCATTTTTTATTTCTCCAATTGAATATTGTCTTGCACAACACTAATCTGACTCAGAGGTGTTATAAGACTAAAGATATGAAAATAAATACTTAGCAATTTAGCATATGGTACTGTTGTAACGTGCATACAAAGACTTAAAAAAACATTTACGAATTGCTCATAGTACCTATTTAGTAATCTATTTTTAAAAGTTGATTAAATTTTCTGCATCAAATAGCTTATTCTGAACTTACAATCTCAGGAAACATATAAAGAAACAAATCTATTTCCAGAGCTAAAATTAACTTATTTTTCATTCCTTTCGTGACTTCAGTGATCACAGAATACATATTTTGTAGAAATTTTGCCTTATTTCCTGTTAGGTTTTAGCATTTGGAGGCATATCCCAACAGAGTGGAAGCCTCATAAATGCACCTTTCTGATAAGAGCACATCAAATTTACTGTCTCACTTCAGTGCATCTGTTGTTTTTCATTTCTTTTCATCACTTTAAAAGTACTGTAATGATAACTGAAGCTTTTCTTTTGCCTTCAATATGAAAACATGAAATAATGCCCCCAAGATCGCATATGCAGATGATAGCAGTGTTTCACTCTGTTTCAAGAGCAAAATTTGTAGGAGTTTTTTGGTAAAAATAAGTTGCTTTTATTTCTGCCATGAAGAAAGTTTTTAATGACAGTGTTTCCAGGAAAAAATCCCCAAAAAACCCCAAAAAACAGTAGTTAAATGGGAAAGTACAAGTAGGGGTGAGAAAAAAAATATTTGTAAACATAAGGAAAGAAAAAAGGGTTTTACTCTTTCCTACATTATTTACTATACTAGTAAGAGCCTTCATATTTATGCTATAAAACAATTTGCAGCTAAGTATTTTTTATATTTCAAACTTATATTAAAAAAAGTTACTAATCTTTGGTAAAGAAATTATTATGTAGTAAAAAACGGGGCAGATTTACCCCTGTAGGCAAAAATGGGGTAGAAACTACTTGTGTCAGCAGGTCAACCTTTATAATCTGAAACGCTGAGAAACACAAGACAGATGAGAAAAAGGAGTTTAGTTTCATTTATAACACTGTATTACTGATTGGAATATCATGCAAAGATACATTGCATTCCCACTTCTGCTCAGAAAGTTTGAGAACCATATTTTGGCAGAAAGACATTCAGCATTAAAGCCTGTTTGTTATTTAATACAGTGTTTGTCCCCATTTTTGGAAGGACTTATGACCTTAGGAATGACTATATATTTTTACTGCAATAACATAATTATCTGCTACTGAATATTCCAAAATAAACAGAAATACTGAGCTGACATTTCAGATATACACAAATGATGAAGTGTTAGAATTATAGTTTGGGGTATAAACATGATTTTGAAAGAGATATCCACGTATTTCTACAGCAAGTAATTTTTTTGCCTACACACTGTAAAAACAAACACGTTTACAAAACCACAAATGTAGAAATTTACAGATTATGCATATTTTATAAAGTTTAAAAATTTACTATTGAAAAAAACATGTGCTTGTTTATCAACTAAAATCAGTCATCTTTCATCCTCACAAACTCTCCCTGTGTTAGCAATGATTATCTGAAATGGTTTATCTGAGCAGATAATTCCATATTTTGGGAACTGCAGAATGGATAAATTACTTGTTTTGGGGATTGCAAGATGGGACAGCTACATACATTCTCAGCTGTAAGCAAAGATATTCTCTCCAAAGGATTATGTGCTAAAAAATAATACATTGTAGTCTGAAGGATAATAAAGATAAAATCATATAAACATACGAAGAAAAAATAGCCTGGGAAGTTGGCACTTTTTTGGGTGATCTTCTCATTATAAAGGAAGAAAGTATTTTTATTACAAGTTACTTCCTCTTTTTGTTTAGCTGCATACTGAAAGAACAATAAATTCCATTTATTTTCACTAGCTGTTTCTTTAACTATTTAATACTGTCATTGATTTTCTTCTATTTGGGGGTGTTGGAGTTGTTTCTGCAGCAAACACAAACAATATTTTTGTGTAAATATTGACTAATCTTTTGCCATTCTCACTGCAAGGAATACTACTGTTCCAAAGTTGAGCATATGTTTTTGATTGTATGGGCCTTTCCATCACACAAGCATATGCTACTAGGTAAATATAGAGCTGACACATCCCTGCATTATCTAAAGTGATTAATAGCTATAATTATGGGTGGCAAACATCTATTCTAGCATTGCTCTTTGAAAAAGATGTTCATAAAACTGAGGCCAGAGTAGATCTGAAGATTGCTAAATTAAGTATGTTACCATGGTAGCCACTCATTGTACACTGTATCAGAGCAGAGTGAGCAAAAAGACCTTTCCAAAACATTACCAAGTTGTTCTGTCTTTAAACATTTTGATGAGGTTTTGAGGTGTTAATTCAGAATGTGTTAATCTGTAATAGTCCTATCAAATACATTCAATTTAGATACTGTGAAATGCAAAGTCTTCTAATGTATTTTAGAATGCAGGTTTTCTGTCATGCCTCACTAAACATTGAGGGAACTCAGGCATCCCTACAAGTGAAAGACCATGTGTTTTGTTTAGTGGCAGTTTTTGAATTGCAGCTATTACTTGAGTTACTTGGTGGATTAGCAGTTTTTCTAACTGTTATTCTTCAGAGTGCATCCCAGGGTAGTCTGTTTGGGTAGGTGACTGCGAGGCAATAGAATTTGTACTCTGTCAGCGTCTTTGCTTTGATTACGTGCATCTTTTCAATGTGCAGACTGCAATTCTGATAGCTTATCAGTGATTCTCAGAATCACAGAAGGGGTGGGGTTGGAAGGAAGCTCAATGATCATTTAGTTCCAAAACCCCTGCCATGGGCAAGGACACCTTCCATTAGACCAGGTTGCTCAGAGTTCCATTAAACCTGTCCTTGAACACTTAAGGAAGGAGGCATCCCTAACTTCTCTGGGCAACATGTTCTAATGCCTTAAGCACCCTCTCACTAAATGCTTTCTTCTTGCTATCTAAGCTAAACCTACTCTCTTTCAGTTTAAATACATTCTCCCTGTCCCATCAGTACATGTGCTTGTAAAACTCCCTGCCTATCTTTCTTGTAGGCTCCCTTCAGATAGTGAATCAATTTGTATTCATTTTACTGCATTTTAAATCCATTATAACTTTCAATCTATCAGAATAATTTATGCAACTGGTAACATATCTTGAATTACATGCCAATCTTGAATCCCTAACACATGCCCATTCTTCCATTGGATTTTACTTGTAATCAAAGTAAGAAAAATATAACCATCATCTTCAATTTTATCCTCAGATTCTCAAAAAAACCTTTGAGATCATCAAGTTCAACTAGCTCTTTTATACTCATGGTAGAATTAAGTAGGAAAATCTGACTTAAGTGACTCAGGACTTAATCAATGTCAACTGCTTCCACAGCAGCCAACATGAAAATCCTTTTGTGGTAGATCAGACACTAACCACTGGACTGAAAAGGTTTGAATACATAGATGTAACTTTTACTTATTCTGGCTTTGCCCAGACTTTCTAATTTTTCTGTCTTAAATGTTCTCAGCTATAAATTAAAAAGTCCTGTATTACATAAGATATTATTTTAAACACTATTAGGTCTAGAATATGTTTTGAAAATTAAAAATCTAATGAATAGTTATAGGTGATATTATTATGGCCTATAATGACAGACATCAGTCTTAGGCGCAGCAGAAGATCACTCACATCTGAAGTCCAGTAAGGTATTTAACATCTGGAATGATCTTCCCACCTCTCTAACATGAAGATTGGCAGTGAGCAGAGCAGAAAAGCTTTGAAGTTAATTTCTCTGACTGTCTAAACAGTCGGTCTCATCTGATCTGCTAGGACCAAAAGCACATAACTCTCTTAGCAGCCCCAAAGAGTTCTACAGTAATTTGCTTTGCATGTGCTGGAATGGCAAAATAATTCCTACTCTTTGCTTTGCCCGCCTCATTACAGCCAATATTTGTGTGTGAGTGCACACACGCACTGAGAGACACTTGGTGGCATTGAAAGGGAACAAGTGAGAGAACTGACCTTTAAACTTTGTTGTTTACACTATAGCACAGAACTCGTTTAAAGATGATAGAAGTCAAATAACTGTCAATAATTTAATACAAATGTAGTTTATCTTCATAATACTTGTAAAGAAATTTAAATCTTGACAATCAGTCACCTTCTATTTTTGAGAAGATTAGAAATACAACTGATAATAGGAGTACAAGCACCATAATTTGGATCTACATAAAGTCTTTGATAATGTCTCAAATGATAGTCTTCATCTTAAACTGAAAGCAGGAAAGATTCAGGTTAAACATGGGAACAGATAAAGAACTGATTAAAGTAAAGTGATTAGAAAGTGAAGTGTTGAAAAGAGCCACAGGGGAGTCAGTTTTCAGATCCTCATTGCTTCTAATCTGCATAAATTACTAAAACAGAGAAACTAGCTGTAGAATTGCCAAATGCACTGATGACTTAAAACTGAAATGAAGTAGTAAGTGGAAAGCAGAAGAATTAAATGATAATTCCCCTTGGAAAATGGTTTACATATTAAAAGGAAAACAAAATTTAAGAATGATAAATATAACATACAAAGCATTGCCTGATTTTCCTTAGAGAAGCACAAGAAGCCTACTTTTAAATACTACACAAACTTTAGGGAACTTTTCTGAACCTTTCTAGATTATTGAAATACTAAGAGAATGACAAGCAATTCCCATATCTTGCAATTTGGGGAGTGGGGAAGAATAACTATCACTTCAGGAAAATAAACAACCTATGATCATAATACATGGAGTGATACAATATGGTACAACAATTAATGTTAAACACCTTTCTATTTGAAATCTCAAACCACAGAAAACATGAAGTAGCCTCACACCCCCTTACACTAACACCACAAAAAAAGTTACCAGAAAATGGAAAATATTTCCACTAAAGTTACTCCTGCTATCTTTCCCATCTCCTAGTTTTTGAACTCAAATAAAAATTAGTATCTTCTAACTTCAATGGAAACACAGGAAAATAAAGCATTACTCAACACACAGAAAAACAACATTTGTGGACATCATTATGGGCTTTTTTGTGTTTGGTTTTGTTTTTTATTTGCTGGGTTTTGTTTGAGGGGGTTATTATTATTACTTTTTTTCTCTTTTTTAGCTTACACACAGTAAAACAGAATAGAAATATTGAGGATGACACTTACAGGAAAACATCTACCTATACATTACTGATAGCACAAATATAACCCACTCACAGCCTAGTAAAAATGCATAAAACACTTCAACAATTAGCAAATACACGTTAGAGATGATGAATGAATAAGAGGTACCTTGCAGGAAGCCAAATACCATGATGTTCACCATCACCATAATTTGACCTGTGCACTATATGACAGAAATAGTGTTGTAATTATGGTATTTATATCCGTCTGAAGCCTTTGAAATCACTACCCATATGCTAAAAATATAAGACAATGAAGAAAAAAATAAGTTTCAAAAAAATCTAAGTGACTGGTCATTACATTTTTTTTCTGTAACTGATATTTCAATGGTGGTTTAATATATCTTGCCCCCATCCATGTCTCTCTTAAAGTCATAGTATTTGGTCTTAGTTTGTACAGAGACCTGTCAGAAAAAAAACAACCAAGTGACTGCAACACAAATGGCCATACTCAAAAGAAGAAAACAGGAAGAAAAATTATGTGTAATACAGCTATATAATTTCATGTACATATGGTCCTCAAGACAGCTGCATAAAGACAATGGAAGCATACAGATTTATAGTGTTGATGAAATTGCATTGCTGGGTCCATTTGAATGGTAGCTGAAGTGACAATTTTAAATCCAGCACCTGCAAAGCATTTTTACACACCACACATAAGAAATTATGATCAAAAGATGTTTGTATCAGTGCATACAGCTAACAAGGGGAATGAATTTGTATGTATGAAGAAATGAAGAGAAAGTCTGAGAAGGAAGTTTTTATGGCCATACATATGGTTTTTCAATATCTGGTTAACAAATTTAATGTCTCTCCTAGTGCTCACCATTTTAGACATAGCTGTAGTTTGACAGACAACTTGATATCAAATACAGAAGGTTTCTATATTTAATATTCCATTGCTAATACTTCCTTTGCTTTTTAAAGGTCATTAATGTTATTGATTACATTAATTTGAAAGCTGCTTGAATAACACTGAAAATTAATGTAAAATGAACATCTGCGTCAGTTGACAACAAACAAAATTGCTGTGCTCTTCTGAGATGACTCGTCCTGGGCGTTTTCCCCACTGATCAGTTCAGCACAGCAGAAGCAAGAGAGTCCAAACACAAGTTCGCAATTATTTTTATATTTCAATAAGTAGACAAAGTCAGCTAATTTTTCCTTTATTTTTATCAATGGCATCCAGCAACAAGACAGCTTCCTGGAGAAAATTAGGGACTGCCTAGCTTACAAAAGCAAGTCTATTAATTCTTTTTGTACTAAAGTGTCAGAAACAAACTGTATGGTCTGATAACAAGTAGCATAAGTTTCATGAATCTAGTCTAGCACTTGTGATTCTTTAGGAAGCTAACCATCAAGCAATTCTCTCTTCATTTAAAATTTGGCCCAGTGATAAGAACTTATCTACAGACAATTACTTAAATTAAAAACAGATGAGCCTGTAAGGCTATCCAAACCAAGACTCTCTTCTCAGATCGTCTAGTGATATTCCTGGTGTTCAAGACAAAAGCAGAGAATTACTTTAAAGAACAAAGGTCAAATGTAAAACTCACTATCTATGTCAATGCAACTTTTAGGAAAAACACTTTATAATGGAATTTCAAGTCGTAAGTCCAGACATTTCCCTTTATATATATTCTGACTTTTAGGAAGACAGTATATGCCTTGAACTTACATAACTTCTTAGTTGTGCTGACTATGCCTTAAACTCAGATAATTTCATAGTTGTACTGATTTTAGTACATGGATTTATTGTTGCAGTGTGATGTAATAGCCTGTCTCAGTCATCCCAGTTCTTTCCCCAGGTGTGCCAAAAACCTCTCCCTTCCCCTCCCTTGCCCCTGCTGACTGCTGTCCGTCAATCTTGGCATTCCAGAAAGGGCGTTGTGTGATTGGCGAGGTTCAAAAGATGCCTTTCAGCCCTGGGGGACACTGGGCCATCCGGGTGTCATGTGTCCCCTGAGACTTTGCCCTGCCGCCCCCCCTTACCTGGTTGGTGGGATCGCTACCCTTTCCTTGCCCCTCTCCCTGGGGTTAAAAGCCACAGCGACCACGCGGTTTGGGGTTCTGTTGGAGCTGTTGCTGCATTCAGAGGCCTGTGTGCCTGGAATAAAGCTCTGGATCGAAACCCTCCAGCAGAACAGACTCCTTTCCTTCACCTCGCCTTGAAGCCTCTCCGCCAGAGGTAAACCTGAGCTCCTGTAAGCCGGGACTTGTCCCAAGCGCCCAGCTGCAGCATCCAGCCAGCCAAAGCAGCCTTTGGTCAAGCAGCAAGGGCCAGAGAAGCCCAGGCACATTCCATCTGGCTATATTGGTATTTAATTCCAATATATTGGCGCCCAACGTTTGGCAATAATTTATAGACTTAGTTACGTAGCAGTTTCATATGTTTGAAGATACTAATATAGCATCATATTACAGAATTACTGCACATAATTGTGGGGTTAATCATTATCCTATGGTATAGGGGATAACCAGCACACATACTACTATAATTAGGATCAGTTAGACCAGTGAGTCTACAGACATCTACTCATGTAATTTAATCAGAGATATTCCATCAGCATTTATTTTACAATCTATTAAAGTAATGCATTTGTTGCTGCAAATGATTAAAAAAGCCCCTTATTCCAGTGCAAGGGGACATCCAAACCACACAACTGTTGAATAAGCCAAAGTTTTCTAAGATTTTTTTATCACAGGCAAGTTTTTGATAAGATATTTAAGACTAGAGCTTTAAGAATTATGATTTGCTGTAAGTGATTACTCTCGCCTTGCAAGCTAGAAAATATAAAAGGAGTATATAAATTCTTTGTCAGCATCAGCAAAATATTTATGTCCAGTGATTCTGAATGCTGAACTAAGAAATGTCACTATTTCTTGCATGAAATTTTCCATTTTATCTTCTTGGTTGAAATTACTATATGAAGACAAATTATTTCTAGAAGTGTTGAGTTTTTCTGGTCATCAATTTCTATGTAATGAACTGAACATTTTTTAATCTGAAATTCTTTTCAGATTAACTGAACCTAAAATCCCATAATTTTCTAATGTTTTGGAAACATTGCCTTAGAAACAGCAATTTAATAGCCCTGTTAAAATCATAGGAAAAAACTCCTGTGCTACATTGTCCATGTATAGAAATGGATGGTAATCTCCCAATGATGAACAAGTTTGAAGAATTAAACCTTAAATGTACTGTGAGAAAACCAAAACACAGAAGAGTTTTAGAGAGTTGATTTCAAGACACACTTAGTGATCTCTTTCAGACTCTGTTGTTTAAAAGTATTTATTTTGAGCTATTGGCATTAACATTAAATTCAACTGAAAAAAAATTAATTAATGACAGTAATACATGACCAGAATAAAAAAATGGGAATATAGAAAAAAGGGAAGTGACACACACATGAAAAACACAATTCAAAACAAATGCACTTACATTTTAAACAGAAATTATTATTGTTCAAATCTAGCGAAAAGCCCGATTATGTTATTTGCTCAGAGACAGCATCAAGGCTCTCAGTTTCACCATCTAAATTGGTACCTTTCAGAACTTCTCTATGAATCTTTGAAGTTGCAGAGCTCACTACCTCAAGTGACACACCTGTTGCCTCAGTTCAAAAGTATCTCATTTTTCAGCATGGGAAAATCAGAGTATAAACATTTAGCTAAAGCTATACGTCCCTGAATAGCAATGTATATTAATTTCTCCACACACTAGGAGTAACTGTAATTTGAATCCTGTGTTAATAAAAGAATCCTGCACACGTTCCTCAGTGATCCATGGAACTGGCAGCATTTGGTGCTTTCAGGCTAGACAAAAGATGTTCTGTGAGCTACGAGCATAGGCCATCCTCAATGGCTGCCACAGCTCACAGAACATCCTCACAGTTTATTACGGAAAATAAAGAATAAAATCATGTTGGTTTTACCCAAACAATTTTTTACATAAAACACACTTCCTTTACCTATACCTGCATCTTGTAAGAACCTATTATTTCAGACCACTACTCCTCTGCCAAGTTGCAGAATTTAGCTACCAGATTTGAAGAGATTCAGGAGACTGTAGGAACCTGGGAATAACCCAAAAATAAACACAAGTCTTAGGAAACTATCTTAGAAGAGAACCTGATGATAACTAATTGTAAAGTATCATTTTGCTAAACTGCATTAAATTGTTCCTTCTAGGCCAAGAAAATTATTCAAAAGTCTTGCAATATAGCATCTACTACATTTAGAAAAACGAAAAAGGCTCATTTTTGCATAGCAAATACATCAACTGAACACTAGTAGCTATGGAAACTGAAGGCATTATTTTTCCTCAGAAAATAAGAAATCAAACTTACATTCCTGATTAACTGTCACAGTCACAAGATACCGAAGTACCCAACACATGAATGGTTCAGCACCTTATCCACAATTACTATTGTGGTTTTATTCCTGTGAGATCTGCATTCCTTGCAAGCTGCAACTAATTACAAATTGGCTGATACACCAATACTCTTAGGCTGTGTTAACATTTTGAATTTGTTTGCTCACCTTACCTTCTATACTGCAAGTCCAGCTAGTTTGAAAGAAACAAGTTTTGTCAACACTACAGTTATAAGCTATTTTGCAATAAAGGCTCTTCTATGCACATTAATAATACTGACAAGAACAGATGGCAATTATTGCTTTTAACATTTTTTTTTTCTGTTGGTATTAATTATGTGTGCTTAATTTCTGTTGTTATGTCCACTGGGCACCAAGGTAAGGTGCTAAAAATCTGCCCAAATACTTTCATACCATTGACAGCAGCAGAATAGCAGAATTCTTGTTAAAATGGAAACATTACTTTCATTTTAATTAACTCATTCAGGAGGCATAAAATTAATCATTGATAGCTATTTTTAATGCTTTTCTAATATTAAAGTGCTTTATAAACTGAGCAGCATTATTTCTAAATGTATAGTGAAAACATCTGTTGTATTTAAAAATACAAATATCTATAAAATTAATAAAAGTATCAGCTATGTGACTTAGTAGAAAAATTCTCTATTGTTCCTAAATGTGTTGAAGAAAGTCTATTTAAATCTCTTTGAGTTAAATTCCTGGTCACTGATTACCTAGGAATAGTAGTCTCTCAGTTTTGTCTCTGACAGAATGCTTATGTCCAAGTTAGGCAGCTAGGTTAGGGTTACTGGTTCTCTTCTGCAGTTGTATTAGCAAGGGAAGAATAAAATTCCTAAGTTAATGTGGTCTGTAACAGCCAACGCTCTTAGCAGGGAGCTGCTTAACCTTTGTCAAAAGAGAACACCAAAACCAGCCTTAAACAAACAGCCTTCTCAACAGGGGCAGGCCTGCTTTCACTTAAGCTTCATTGCCACAAGCTGCTTTAGTTCATAGTTTTCAAGCATTCAACCAATGATCTGAAGACACATTAGGGACATTATGGACTTCAGAGCCATCCATTCCCAAACCTGAATAGCAGCATATAGTTTCAGTAGTGTGAAAGAAGACCCTGTCTGGATCTTTCTAAAGAGATACAGGGGCGATACAATTTATTTTGAGGTTAAATAAAAAGCGTCCCTGGAAGCACTGGCACATCAATTTCCCTAGACCAGCAGGTTAAATACATGGGCAGGACAAAATCTCAGCATATTCCAGACACAATCAGATATGTACGGCTTGATACTCCAGCAAAAACATTGACTCTGCCTTGTATTTGGATTTTTGTAGAGTCCAGGCTAGAGTACAGACCAAACACATGGAACTTGCTGAAATCCTACCTGTTCAGACAGTCTATGAAACACCCCTGACTTCAGGGCTTTATGTGAAATGAGCAGACAGGAATGCAGTTACCTCTGAGCATTTCAAGTACTAGTTTGCGGATTTTGAAACAATGTTCTCTGGTCGCTTTACGTAGAAGCTTACCAACTTTGGTGTACCCCTTACTGAATCAGAGAGGAATTTACAGAGCACAGTTGTAATCTCATAGCTGGTGATCACGTTTGAAATGGAGTACTTTCAATGAAATCTGGTGAAAGTGTAGTAACTTCATGAAACACTTATTGGAGCAATGCCAGTTAGTTAAATTCTCAGTTATTAAAACAAGGTTTCTGCTTTACAAGGTATATATTTTGGCCTTTTACTCACTTTTTACCTTATTCTTAAATTAATGATGTATGTTCCTAATCTAGGAAAAAAATCTTTATCTTACTTTGATGAAGGTAAAGAATTCTTGTATTAGAGTCTTCTAGTATGTTAATTCTGGCGCTAGTCTAACAAAACGGAGTGTGTAAAAATTAAAATTACATCTTTAAGATTTGGTGAAAATGTAATATGAGTAAATAACAGAAGATTAATGATTAACCTATTACAAAAAAATAAAATTGTTTTAAAAATTTTTTAAATTAAATATGATAATATTACATGGTGAATGGACCCTGGCTAGGTGCCTGGCGCCCACAAAAGCCAGTCAATCATTCTGCCTCTCAGCTGAACAGGGGAAAGATAATATCATGAAAGGCTCATGAATCGAGGTAAGGGTGGGGAGAGATCACTCAGCCCTGACTGTCATGGGCAAAACTGACTTGACTTAGGGAAATTAATTTAATTTATAACCAATCAAATTAAAACAGGATAATGAGAACCAAACACAAATATTAAAAGACACCCCTTCTCCAACTCCTACTTTCTTCCAGGCTAAACTATACTCCCAAATTCTCTGACTCCTCCTTGCTCAGCTGCACCAGGGACAGGGGATGGGGGCTGCTTGTCAGGTCGCCACACGTTGTCTCTGCTGCTGCTGCTGCTCCCTCCTCAGAGGCAGAGTTCCTCACACTCTTCCCCTGCTCCAGTGCGGGCTGCTCTCTGTGCCAGGGGCTTGCCAGGGCCACAGCTCGGTGCAGGCACGCCTGCCCGGTGCGGGCACAGCTGCCAGCCCTCGATGCCCGCCGCGGGCTCAGGGGACTCAGCCCTGGCGCATCCCGTCCCTGCTCCTGCGCTGCCCCCGCTGTCTGCCACGGGGCTGCTCCCACATCTTCTCACTCCTATCGACTGCTGTAATTGTAGAGGTTTTTTTTTTTCCTTTCTTCCCTCTGTTAGCACAGAGGTGGTTACGATGCTGCTGATGGGCTCAGCTGTGTCCAGCAGCAGATCCAGTCGGTGCCGGCTGACATTGTCTGCACTGAACGCTGCAGAAGCTTCTGGCAGGTTCTCTCGGAAGCCTCCTCTATTGCCACCCCCCTCACTACCACATACTGCCATACAAACCCATAAAATTATAGCTCACATTTCACTAGAACACTGAAATTTCTTAGTGTATTCAAACAAATAAAACTAAAGAATCCAAATTAAACTTTATGATCTATAAAATTATTCCTGTCTTACAATATGGTATTTTTTTTTAAGCACAGAAACTAATTTTTAATTCAATGAGGATTCACAACAGTTGATACTGTTTATCATAAATGTTTCAGAAACAAGTTTAGTAACTTGAGTAAGTGTCTTGGCAATATATCACCAAGTACTATTCTGGAGACTCCTAATTTAAAGCAAATCTACTTTAAAAATCCTCTTTAAAAATATATTATGGTTAAACGGTTTAAAAATATAATATGGTTATTCCCTCCCTGTTGCTCATATTGGGACTCAAAAATGATCATCTGTTTCTGCAGCAGATCAAAAAAAATGATCATCTGTTTCTGCAGCAGACAACCAGTTTGAACTGAAGATCAATCTTACGAAAAGTGGATCATATGCCTGTGCTTAGGAATTCCAGGTATCAACTAACAGCACATCCAACACACAAAATTAGTAAAAATCCACTACTTGCTTCAAATGGAAACTGGTGAAGAGAGTATTATGAGAGTCCAAAAATATACAAATAAATTTAAATATATGTATACATATATACCCATACATAATTATGTATACAAACAGGCCTAAACTAAATGGGTTGCTTTTTACAGCATTTGTAAATGAAAATATTTTTTTTAAATAAAACTTGAAATAATTCAAGAAAAAGGGTTTCTGTCATTGCACACAATTATAGCCTAAACAATTGTTCTGTGTCTGGACTCGCATCACATACTTGTTTTTAATACTGTTGTAGATCTTGGAAAACAAAACCAGAAAAATCTTTCATTTCTCAATTATTTTATACAGATGCTGAGGTCAGCTAATGATTCTTAGGCTGTGTTTTGAGGCAAGATAAAAGAGACAAATTCTTTGCCACGGCTGGGAGACTGTTGCTATGACTGCTGAGTTATTATCAAATGGCTGGCTGCCACCTGGTTAAATTGGTTCTCTTCAAATTGTGTAGGACTGTTGTGCAAGATTCTAAAAAAATGTAAGAGAAGCTTGAACTGCCTGGAAAAGAAGCATTGGAAATATCTTTCATAATGCTCTCAACCTTAAGTAGCCAATCTGACATCCTTAAAATTTTGAGCTACTGGGAGAACTTCATAAAGTTATCTTAAACCTCACAGACTCAGGAGGCTAAAGAGGCAATACAGTGTGATGTTATATCAAGAAATTTTTTTGCACAGGGCAACTCTTCACTCCAAAGATCTAATGTGATAGTACACACCTAGCAGGATAATGATGGAGGCACAACTGACACCAAAGAAAGCTTTAAGGAACTACAACCCTTTACTAGCCTACAGTACAGCTTTTATACTCTTCATCTTACATGCCTCACAGCTGTGTGCCCTCTGTACCCCTCTGTGATTGGTCAGTGCAGCTCAGCATTCTGTGCCTCATTACCTTCAGTGCTGCCCACCTGTCCTGCACAGCTGCAGCCCACTGGGGATGAGGCTCAGCGGCAGCCCCACGCCCAATTAGCACAAACTCTGTGCCTAAAACACATACCAGTTTAAATATGATTCTCAAAATACAGCTAGGGTATGAAGGTAATCATTCTCACTCTTATTAATGCTTTGACTAACATGATTCAATGTGATTTCACATTCTTTCTTGTGGCTTAATGTAACCTTTACAGTGTTCTCTGAAACTGATTGAATGTTTATGGAAAGCTAAGTAGACTAACTGGAAAAGCATCTAACCTCTATTTCATATCTACTTAACAGCAGTCATTACCTGCTAAAATAAAACGGTGACACCAGAGCCATATCAACAATTCAGTAAATGCTACGCAGGTACTTAAAAATTCCTTTTTTTTAGGCTGCAAGATCTTCTCTTTTGAGAAAAAAAAAAAAGGTTAATATGTAGAAATAAAACTGTAAAATTACAGTCTTCTTATTCATAAAATGAGAAAATATTGAGGTCAGCTATTGTAACATTTTCAGAAATTGAAAAATTTTGAATGTTTTCCAGTGAGCAGATATGGTCTCCACACTGCAAGTTATTTTTGCTTTCAGCTTACCCTGTAGTTGAAGAGAAAAAATTAGCCTAATATACTGAAAGAAGTTTACTGATACCTTAAATGCTAAATTCACTAAGTGGCTATATATTCAACAGAGAGCACAGAGGCAACATGGCAGTCTATACTGCTTCTAACATAGGCCAGGAGAAGTAATTGTTAATGATCTTGGTACCTAAACCAGAAGAAACATGACCATCAAAAGACCTTGTAGGTCATTGAAATTGGAAATTAAATGCCTATTACTTCGTGAGAGAAGGTTTGTATGAACACCTTAAAGTGGAATGAGAAAGTTGGCACTGACATTTTCTTTCAGAAATTCAATCCATGAAGGATGCCATGTTGATTGACAGAACATCCCTTTCAGAGGACACAGAAATGGACATTGGTCTGCAGGTCAGGAGTGGCGAGCAATTGCTTTTGCACCACCCCTTTTTTTCCCCCTTCTTTGATTGCCATCACTGATTAAATTATATTTATCTTGACCCAATAACTTTTGACTTTCCAGTTCTCTTCCCCAAACTGCTGGAATAAGTTAGCAGCTGGTGGGTTCCTATTTCCAGGCCAGAGTCAATACTCACAACTTCACAACAGTAAAGCCCTTTCAGCTTAAATTAGTGATGTAACAGAAAAACAACTATGAAATCAATGTATTATTTGAACAAACAACAGACGAGAAACCCAGAATTCAGTTGATTTGGTGGATTTGAGTGCTTCTGTCTGAAAGGACATTTTCAGAATGACTGACTTATGCTGCCATTGGAATGCCCACAGTACTGCTCTTCCTCACCCACACCATTATGAAAGAATATTGCCACGGCCATAGTCTGAAGCATGAGTTCCCAAATCATAAGGTTTGGCTTGAGAGATGCTATACAGATGGGGGATGCAAACGATGATGGTCTCAATCTTTCATTCCTATTTGATAACAAGAGAAATCTATTATTTTAAAGACCACATTTGTAGTCATAATCTCATTGCTATTAGGCTGTTTTCCATCCTCTGCAGTTATTCCATACAGAAATATTAAATCACTTTACAAAACTGATGACAGCTACCCCAAAAGAAATTACATGAGAAAATATCTATGGGTAATCCTGAGTATAATTTTTTTGATCTTCAAATATAAGGAAGTGTGCAGCAATAGGCAACTGCGCCTGAGTCTGTCTAGCATTAAGGAGCTTATCCAGAATTACAATTTCTACACTATGAATGTCCTTTGTCTCCGGATAAGAAAGATGCATTTCTATTCTCTCAATGTTGATCCAGCTGAATCAGTGGAATCAGGTAGTGACTGATACACAGTGTTCAAAAAGAATAAGCCTGACATCATGTATTAGGTCTAGTAACTACATGGAAAATGAAGCTTGCATTTTTCTCCAGGGATGAGGCTTTATAGAAAGCCTAAATCTAGCAGATAGCTTTTGCAAACATGGGCTTTTTGAAATGTGATCTGTGGGAAACGTAGAGTCCAATTTAAGGGATGGGACCAGCAGTTGATTTCCACAATGCCAGTTGCTCTCCTGCCTCCCTTTCCTCACAGCCCTAGTGCAGATGACGGTCGAAAGACACCAGAAGGGACTGAACCAGAGAAACGCAGTGACACACACAGTCCCTAAGGATCACCCGAGCTCCTCTTCAGCTCCACTAGGCTGCAGGATAACGGGAGTGCTGAAGAGTGGAGAAGAACACACGAGGCACAGAGAGATGGTAATGTCTGCAAAGCGTATGGGGAAGGTAGTGAGATAAGAGAAGAACAAGAATGGCTGAAGCCAGCTGCTTCCCTTACACTTGTGCATACAGTGTCTGTGGAAACCAGTGAGAGCAAGACGTGCCAGAAGTGCACCCAGTTTCTTCTATCATTTCTGTAGTTCCTTGCTTACTGTCTTATTTGGAAATAACTACACAGACACAAGATATCAAAAATATGCCTGTAATCTCAGTGCCTTAAGTTGCCATCCTTTTTTTTAAAAGGTGTTATTAATTATTGTGCAAAATCTGATTATTTGTTTGGACTTCATACAGCTCACCAAATGTAATATTACAGTCCTCCACAGCAGAATGACCTTCCCCTAACTTAATTTTTTATAAATTTTATGTAAAATATGCAAAATTTACACCTGTGGATCAGCAGATAATGGTGACCCGATATAGTTCTGAATGACAGAAATATTATTAGAAATATTATTAGAAATATTAATATAAAGTTAGCCTAATGTTAAGTCTTGAACTTAAATCTTTGGTACAGCAGCTGAATTATTCTAATCTAAATTTAAAAATTACCACTCATAAAAAAAAAAAAAACTTGTTGAAACAGAAAAAGATATAATGTAGTGCATGGAATGTGGGGAAAAATCCATAGAAAGAATAAAGAATAAAGTTTATAAAAATAAAGTTCTGGCACTGAGAGAATTGGCTAGAGAAAATGGCTAAATATTCCATTTAAAGTCATATATTGAAAAATAAGGGTTCTGTTAGTAAAGAACAGCTATGGTGGAGGGGGTTGTTAATTTTTTAAGCTAATAGCATCTTAAAGTAATTGCCATAATGTAATTTCATTCATAATTTTCTGAAACAGCAAAGCTCTAGTAGATTTAGGATAAATAGATAATTTAAGATAACACATGATACATTAAGGTAAACTTGGTATTTCTTATGCTTTATTTATGCGTTGCTCTAGGATTGTTTTCTATCTGTTGTCTATCTAACAGAACCACTGTCTTCCTGTAAGATAATGAATCCAGAACTCTAGAGTTTATCATGGGTAGTAGTATTCTGAGGAAAGTAATGATGATACCGAAAGTAAAAAATTTTACTGAGGAAAATGTATTACAGAATATATATTTATTATACCAATTACATTAAAAAGGTTCAGAATTTTTTTCCTTCCTAATCTGGGTATTAGTTATTTAAAAAAATTATTACCTGTATTTAAAAATTAACTTCACTGTGTCTGGCATGACATCACTACGTGAATACCAAAATGAATGTGAGTGATAGTTTTGAGGTGTTTTGCCCATTTTTAAATGAATTTTACCAGCCATTCTTCCTTTTAAAATGCAGTTATACAAAACAGATGAGACGTCCAGCATGCATTACTGGACAAAATACATCACTTGCATTTGCATGTCTTACTGATACTTGCTCCTACTCACTACTTCAGCAACACAGAACAAAGCTTTCCTTTCCTGAATTCCCTTATTCAATACACTTTTATGCAGACAAATCTAAAAAAAATTAACCCAATTACAAAAAAATATAAAATTCTGTTATCCATCAAACCAAGTTTTGTCTGGTAAGAAATTTAGAAAATCAGTGTATACAACAGATGTGGGACTGAACTACCTGAAAAGCAGAGCTGTCCTGAACTGAACCGAAGGATTACTGAAGTACTTCCAGGCTAACTACAGGTATGTTATGGAATAGAACCGCAAAATTGAAGTCTCAGAAGTCATTACTGCACTAAAAAAGCACCATTTTTTGGAGATAGCATGCCAAAAAGAAGGATAAATAAAAAAGCTTATAAAAAGTACAAAAAAGGTTTCAATCGCATCTTTTTTCAGTGTTGAAGAAACAAAAATTATTTTGTAGATGTCACACTGCTTTTCTCCTTGTACTACATCAGCATCTAGGGTTGTATTTTCAGGATTTTTAAAATTTGATACTGACCAATATACATTTACATGATTTTTAAATAAGATATAAAGTAAGTTTACATTATTTTTTTTTTTTCAACAAAATGCTGTTGTACTCACTGTGATAGATGTAAATTTTTTCTCCAGTAAAGATTTATTAGAATATTATACTTGTGAAATCACATTTTGGGATTCTCTACTTAATTTTCTGTTGACAGTGGGAAACAACTAGCACAAAAAAAGAAAAAGAAAAACAAACTCCCAAAAAGAAGATAGTAAATTTTGATGTTAAAATGTTTTCATCCTTTGGAAGAAATGTTTTAAACCAGCCTGTTTTACTATTATGATGTTTCTGAAATCAGTGGCATCACACTGACAACAAAATCCATGTTCAAGCTTCTCCTGTACACAAAATTTTCCTCAGTCATAGAAAGGACTCAAACGTACCAGTCAGTCTTTTTAGCTTTCAGATAAAGTTACACACTAAAAACTTCAGCAAGCAACAGCAATATGATATTTTTTTCCTCTTTCTTGTCCTATGACAATGTTCATTGGCAATTTCTTCTAATAATGATGGAGGGGGGATATAAAGGTATATTGCGTAAAGGAAATTCTACACAGAATGCATTTTAGATGCATTCATGCTTCTTATTCAATTGCATCTGAAATATCTATGTCCTTGACACAGGCACCTGTTATCAACACTGTTATCAGAACAGTCTGAACCTATGCTGCTTCCAAAGCATGTGGTGTTGGCTGAAATATGAATTAGAAAAAGAAAATTGATGAACAGAAACTTGAAATATCTTGATACTGGTGAATTTAATGGAAATTAATTTTGCACATAAAGAAATTCATGTTATTACTGCTTTTTCTTTAAATTGTATTAAATGGATTTAAGTTATTAAAAAACCCCAAAACAATCCTTGCATGCTAATTTCAAGTATTCAAGTGAAACAAACCCACTAATTTGAGAATATGCTCTTGCAAATGTACCCCTCAGTTAACAGTCATTCCCACACAGTTGTCCTTCTATTCAAGGAACTGTGTTTTATGCATTTCATTCTATTGACCCACCACCACACAATTCTGTGAAAAGAACTCATTTGTACTGCACATATTAGTCTATTATCACTAGAATAAAAAACTGCATGCCAATAACTAGAAATTCTTCAAGAGAACCAACAGGGCAGCTGAGGATATCTAAATTACTATCTTGCTAACCCTTAAACACATGCTATACAATCAAAGGAAATTTTTATTTAGTTTAAGATTTCTTATTTCAAGACAGCTTCCCTTTTTTAGTAGATATGCTAAATTTTAATATAAAAACCATCAGATTAAAAGTATCAAGTACTGCTGGTAGAAGAAAAATTGTCCATAGCAGCCTGATAAGGTCAGAATGATAGGGCTCCTCTTATTTCTGACTATCAGCCTGTAGCCTGCAGATATTTCCTAATGAAACTTTAAGATAAGGTAGAAATTTTCAAGCTGTCAAAAAGTGCAACTGAAACAGAAATAAAATATAGATGTGGTTAATGTACACAATGAATGATGCAGAAGCACTGCCATAGAAAAGCTGGCAAACTACTTTAAAACAAAGCCCAAGGAATAACAGTCCTGTATACTAAACAAGCATACTTTTCTAACTTTTGGAACACTAGAAATTCCTATTTAAAAAACTTTGTCCACAAAGATACCAAACATAAATTTTTCATGGCTCAATGTATTCACTCAGAAGCAATTCAAATTGTTAGAATGTGTTTCTTCTCTTTATCAATTGCCCATGAAATGTCTGATATTCCCAAAAGTGTTCCCTATTCAAAATTATTTGGCAAACAGTTCATCTAAGTCCATTTCATCTGTGTACCACTTGCAAGCTCTTTGTTGCAACTGTCAATTTGAGTACTCACTATTTGAAAATTGGCGTTTCCACGTTTGCAGCATTCTGCAATGTGTTGCTGTTTTCTAAACAGGATTCACAGGTTGATGAAGGGCAAAATCAAATGAAGTGCCTTAAGAGCATTGTCAACTTGAATTTAATTCCAATCCCACCTGGTTAACCTTTGTAAAAACAAGTTTCTTTTTCAAAATAGACAGGCTGGTGACTAACAGGTCCCAGTCATGGAGCCCAGTAGGCTTTTTTATACGTCAAATAGGTATGCTGACAAAGGATCCAAATATTGCTAACATTCGTATTTTAATCACATCTGACATAGGAAAAAACCTCCTTCCCAAGCAAGTTCGATCTCAGTGGACTAAGATTAAACGAAATTGCATTAAGATTGATTTTAATATTTTTATTGCTTTATTATTTTTATTGCTTAAAGGTTTTACTTTTTGCTTTTAAAACGTTCACTTAAAACACACTATAATTTATATTATTTAGGGCCTTGCAAAACAATCACATGAATGATAACATGTATATTGTTTACCTAGTTAAAGTTAATTATCACCTCTTCTTTGCAAGGGGAAAAATAATCTGAATTTTAATGTACTGTTTCCCAACTTTTTTTTTCTAATATGAAATAGGCCTTCTGTCAAAATGAAATTATTTATTTTCATAGAAAAAAGTACTGAAAGCAGCAATTTATGTTGCCAAAAAACATATCTAAAAACACATTAAAGATGTTCAGTTAATTCCTGTTAAAATATTTAGCTATTTTAGCTGAGTTCCCACAAGTTGTAGCTGAAAACACTATTGAGTTTGACATCACTTCATATGAAACTAATGTCATGAAATACCAGGCCAAGAGCAAGCTGACCATATTTTGACTTGTGTTCTGAGCCTTTACAGAATTCAAAAACTGTTTACATACAGCCTGATTTTATAAAGAGAAATTACATCTTTCAATGACAGCATTTCATAATAACAGTAAATCTTTCATCTACAATTAACCTGCACTTTTCTCTACTATAACAATATTAGAACAAAGCTTTCAAACGTTCAGGTATTTTCAAACTGGTAAGAGAGAAGAAACTATTATTTCTGCTTCATTCCAACCTGACATTCATTAATTATTTCCTGGATGAGTTCTTGCTAATCATTACCTGATTGCAAAAATAAGAGAATCAAGCCTCAGCTGTGTAAATCAGTATAAATCAATTTGTGAATACAAGCATCAGGACAGTTGCTCAGTATTAGCACTCTTTTTGAGGTAACACATATATTCCAGAATAACAAAATGCCAGGATACAGATAACTTTTAGGGTTAGAAGGAATTAATAGAAAGTTTATGCTTCCAAAGAACCACATATAGCTTGAACCACAGATGAAAAACATGAAAATCAGATATTCTAAATAGACCAATGGCACTCACAAGGTGTAGTAGCTACTTGGTGCACAAACTATGCAGAATGAAACATATTTGCTTATGGTTCTCACACAATATCAGTGGCGGAATGCAAAATTATGAACTACGCTTTATTAATAGTAAAGAAATGTCTGTACATCTGTCAGCAGAAAGAATGCTGAGTCTGTGCTCCAAGCACTTGTGGGTCATATAGCAATATGCCTCCTGGGAAAAATGTCAGTGGTCCCTGAGGATGTTCAGTTCCAAGTTATGCATTATTCTCTTCTACAGAGGAGAACTGAGTACACAAATTAGATTTATTACAGGGTATGTTGTAGCTGCAGTTTCTGCTCTCCACAGTTAAAGAAAGAGGTCAGATCACTTAGATAAAGAAGCTCTCAACAAGGGAAAGGATTTTAAAAGTGCACATAATGCATACACAATTTTAACACCCATTTTGAACATGTACTCATATTTAAAAGATCTGCATATGTATGTAAATATTTGTATGTGAGTATATACATGTATACATACATAGGAAATAGTCAGTGGACTATTCTTGTCAAAAGCTGGGTTGAGGAATGTATAATCCTGAAATATTAGAGTGACAACATAAGTCACCTCATTGTGATTTTGAAATGGGTAAAGGCAAAAGCTTGGAAAAAACACTGGGGGTTACAACTGGCACAACATTATTACAATCAGTATCACATGATAAAGCTTCCCCAGCAATCAAAAACTGTGGTGGTGTTTAAAAACTAACTAGTCCTCACTGATCTGGTGCAGCAAAGAAGGAATGTAAATCAATAATAATCTGAATATACATTTGAACTGGTTTCACGGATGATATCATGAGCCAGAGTTTTCAGTAAATTCTTGTACCTGCTTTTGAGAAAAAAGAGCTATACAACTCTGCCTAAAGCTCTTCACTAGAGCTCTTCCAGGTTAAATGGTTTGGGACCTTTATTTTTGCAGCGCAGGCATACCCCTAGTTGTTTGGGAGCAACAAACAGATGGTTTGAAAGAGAGATTTATTAAGTGTCCAAGATCTAAATTAATTTTAGGTTGAGATTAGAGTCTAACAAGGTAATTTGGGACTGTCCTTCTGGCAGGTGTTCATTACCAGCACTTTTCCCACAGAAACCAATTCTTTAATAATCTAGAGTTACAAATGGAGGAAAGGGAAGGCTCTGAAGAAAGCTGGGAATACTTTGTCAGTTTTCTGCCCATTGATAGTGAAGAAGAATCCCTTTGCTAATATCCACTTAAGCCTTACATGAGAGGGGAATGTTTACAAGTTCTGTCTTTTTTTTTTGTTAATATATCTTCCACAGGTAAGACGTAGTAAGGGCTCTGGAGCCCTTAATTATTAGCTGGGGCAGGATGGGAGGCCAGGTAGTAGCTCACCCTAACACTGCAATGGTTGGAGAAAGAATGGATCACTTGCACTGTTTTAACAACTCAATACAATTCCAAAATGAATTACAGTTTCCTCTCTTTTATTTTAATTTAATGTTTGATAAAGAAATGCCTTGTGGTAGAGCAACGTCAGTTTCACAAAAAACATTTTAAAAAATAGTTGGCCACCTTTATCTCCTGGGTCGTAAGAAATGAAAGCAGATAGTAATTTTTTCACCCAAAGCTGTTAATTATACTTTAAATTTCTTCTCTCAGCAAAATAGAAGCTTTAGAAAGTGTTTTATAAATTCTGCAACAAAAACAGCAATTGATACTTTCAAAATTAGTAGGTACTGTTAATTTCAGAGTATGGCATCTTTTAAAAATATTATCCATTCTTTTTTATTAATTTCCATAATTACATTATAAGAAATAACTAAACTATTTTTAGATAAGTACTATGAATTTAGTAAATGTAACTGCTGTTTACATCTTTTGTGTTCAGTTCTCGTGGTGGAGACAGTTGTCTAAAGCAAATATACAGTACTGACTAAGCAAGATTTAAGCATTGTCTTTGTACTTCCTAATACAGAAATACCAGCAACAATTAATTATAGGGATATGACATTGGTGTAATGTCTCAGCTAAGCTAAATTTGATCAATTTGTGGGGCAGTCACGAATAAAATTTAATTGATGAGCTATTGGGAATATTAGCTACTGAATTAAAAATATTTTTTTTACAAAATATGTTTTACAATATAAGTTTATCCCAGAAGTTATTTTTACAGCAAAGCAATTTCCCTCTCCAGTTTAAAATATATTGTTTCTTTAAATACTGCATATTTTAAAATTATAATAATCCTGCAATGCTTTAACATGTATTATTGCAAAAAAAACCCTTCATTTTTTACAGCACTAAAAACTCATAACCCCACCTATTCATATTTTTAGAGGTTTTTTTAGTGGCTGTGATTTTTGCATTGTCTAGACAGAGGACTGGCTTTGCAGGATGAGACATGGAGTACTTTTTCAGAGCAATTATCAAAAACATGTATGAAACTGCCTTAAGAAATGAGTCTTACTTCCTTTGAGAAGTGGACTGTGGGTTATTACTGCTCCCAAGTACTTGCTGCTGAGACTGGAGGGCAACCTGGCTTGCACAACAGTGCTTACGTAAAGCCAGCCCGGTAAAGATACACAGTTGGCATCCTGTGGAAAATCTGTATTATGTAACTTTTCTCAGGAGTAATGTTGATAAGATTAGCATTTGAAGCAGGAAGGTATTTTAAAAGGAGGACTGGAGAAATTGGAAGACTGATAGGGAAGAGAGGATTGGTGTGGAGAAAGTTAGAGAGGCAACAAAACAGTGGAGGATGGCTGAAACAAAATACTCTCCTGCCTGTTTGCTCCCACTTTGATTCCTCAATTACCTTTCCTTCAACTCTATTCCACATACAGGTGAAATGGTAGCGAACAGAAGATCAATTGCAAATGTCACACTTCAAAACTGAAGAACCATCAAGAGCCAAGAGAAATCTCATAAAACCTTACCAGTATAGGAGATTTAGTGGATTTCTCACAGAGGATATAAAACCTATTTGCTCCAAAAGTCCTTCCAAAGAACATGATTTAGAAGAGGAATATCAAACAATTGAAAGGACACTGATGGTTCAGATGAAAATATTTTTCTTTTCCCCAGCACCTAGGAGGAGGGCAGCTAATGGGGGAAACATGGTTGAACTATTACTCTTGTTAAGACTTTGGAAAAGGGAAAACTGTAGAAAGTGGGAACTCTTTTCTAAAACTTAGGGTACACTAGCTCCTGTTGAGTTTTTCTAAACAATTTCATTAAATAGTTGGTAAATACATTGATATATTAAATATGAGTGAAGAAAACAGTGCTGTGATTCATATCACCTGAAGTTAACTGCTGTAGTAGGGCTTTTTAGGCAACACATCTACCTTTTTAAAATAGAGGCAGAAGTCAGAAGAGTAAAAAAATCTAAATTAAAGGCAATTTTTTTATTGGGAGAAAAATCCTGTTCATTTTCACAAAAGTTTCAGTGCTATTATAATGTCTAGTAACAGTCATTGAGATTGGATAGTAGATGATTTCATAAAAGTAAGTTACATTTGGAGAAAAGGAATGTGGTTACTGACTTTAGGTCTATGTCCTTAAGCAGGTGAAAATAATCTCATCCTCAAAAGAAAAGTATGTGATGATAACATGTTTATTTATAGCAGTTAATGAGTTCTAAGGTCATGAACCTGATTTAAATTCTGTGAGTGACAGGATAATAGAAATTCTTATTGCACTGAATGGATATCTTAATGTTTTGCATCAATGTTCTTCCTTGGCCAAAATTAATTTTGTAGTCTTGCTTAAAAAAAGGATTCATAGTCATGTAGTTTAATTTATCGTTTCTCAACAACAACAACAACAAAAAAAGATATTTTGATACACTTTATATAAATATATCAAAATATTTTATAGGGTTTTTATTTGGCTTTAAAGCACTTCTAAGAGGTAGGCAGACATTCTAGCTGTAATGTTGTTCTGAACTAAATTGAGAGACAGGGAAACTATGACTTGCTCTTGTCATGCTGTGACACATAGAACTATGACTTGTTCTTGACATGCTATTGACTAAGGAAAAGGTTTAAATTTCTTATCATTCAATATCAATGTGGAATCTGTTTTTTCTGTTTTCCCTTCACATGAAGATTAACTGTTTCTTACAACCGCTATGAAAACAAGAGAAAACAAATAAAAAAAAAGAAAGAAGAAAGCTGAAGTCTATATAGGTAATTTTAACTATTTCATTTTTTTCCCACTTTTATGACTGTGTTTGCAGTCCATGACTTGAAAGTTACACGGTATATTTGCAGGACAGTAAGAACTATGAAATAAAAGCAGTTTTTGGTGAGTTTTTAGCTAGAGATAACTGCAAGATCTATGATAGTATCTCTAATTAATTACAGTAAAATGTATGACTGAGACATGCAGCAATAGTAGCACAAAATACAAGTGCTTTTCATTATTAAAATAAATATTTAATGAGAAAAAGTCTGCATTATTTTTAGGAAACAGAGCTTGGGAAGATGAGACTTGCAGTCCAGCAAAAGGGCACCTTCTATTTCAGACTAGGGGGAATTTTCCTGCAATCCCTCTCCCTGTTATGGAACACTGCTGCCATGGAGATTTTATGTAAGCAGAAATCCCAGGGTGGCTGTAACTCCCACAACACATAGGCTGCCATAAGAAAAAAAAAAAAAAAACCAAATGGCAGTAAGATGCAGAAATCCTCCATTTATTAGGGACAGCTTCAGTATTTCAAGAAATGTAAAGCCTTTCTGCAGGATCTTGGTTTCATATGTGCTCCCACAGAACTTTTCCAGAAAATTTCACTTCCAGTCTTTGATCTTTGGGAAAGAATGGCCATTTATCTTGACATGATTTTTAACATATGATTCCATATGGCATATGATTTTTAACAATGTTTTTTTGACTCTGTAAATAGCATAATTTTTTTCTGTATACATTTCAGTATGAAGTATCTCTGTTCACATAAGGTTGTGAACTAAGTTGATATAAAATACTGAATATAAACATATAAATTAATATAATTTTATTAATAAACCTTTCTACTCACTCATGGCAAGACAATTTTGGTCTGAAAATCCAACTGTGCTGAAAAATATTCAAAACTTATTTTCAAGGCATACTTCAACAGACACACACGAATCTATAAACATCTGTAATTTATATTTTAATATTAGAAGCAGAATTTTGTCATATTTTGAACTCTGCTATAATGCCTATTTTCTTAAATATATTCTAATTTACTAATTTATTTCACTATTGATCTGACTATAGTAAGTGACATTCAGGAAAATGAAAAGAGCGACACAAAAGAATTTGCACAGATCAATGTAGGTCAGATTACATTACAAACTCCTCTGAGAATTTTTTCACAAAACATGCAAAGGCTTCTTATCAAGTACCATAGAAAACCTAGTGAAACCCGACCAGAAGATATCTGATAAAAGACTGAAAAAATAAGAGTGTTAATGCATGCCTCTTAAAGATGCTGTAGTAATTCTTTAATTTTTTTCCTTCAACTTCTTTAAACTCCACTTTTAGAATATTCTAGTTTTTAGATTCACAAACATATTTTCTCTTGCATTCAATGGTACAATTTCAAAAAGATAATTTGTCTTAAATTATGTCATTGCTGCCATACAAAATATGGCATATGTAAAAATCTTTTACCTGTCTATAAGTAGGCATAGTCTGTTGCCAAGGAAATGCTGACCACCCTATTATAATGCTATAAATTGTACACAATTAAACCACAAATTCATGTGAGAATGATTACATTAACCTAATTGTGCTAATGAAGAAATAAAAAGATGAAAAGCTTTTTAAGACAGCAATAACTGTGCATATTTCATCTCAAATAATGAATTGAAAAGCTGAACTGAATATTCATAAAATCCCTAGAATATGACTTTGCTATTTTCTTTCTATGTTATAATGCTGCATTTCAAGCAATAAATACAATTCCAGAGTTATTCCCCACAGTGTATCTTAAACAAAACTTTTCTATTTAGTATCACGTCAATCTAGCAATCTTAATAAATGGGAACATTTCTAACAAACTCTACTTTATAACTGAAACAGTCCTCTGTGTCTCAAGACAGTACAGAAATGCACACAACTAAAATACTTATCAAGAGATCAAGAAGTGAGAAACCAGAAGGAAACTGTATATTTTCTAATGTTTTTTACCTGCTGCAGATGTCAGTGTTATCATCAGCAGGCTCAAATGCCAGCCTAGACATAAATGATGGACTCTGAATCAATGCAGTGCCATATACCTTACAAAGACATTGCAACTACTGACTCAGAAAGCACTCTTGCAAAATTTCAATATCAGATCAATATACTAAATGTCTCTATTTTGATCCATGTTGTGTTAGCTCAAATGAAGAAATATATTTTAAGCTGCTTCTTCAGATGAGTTAGCCGGTATATGCAGAGATTATTATTAAAAATGCACAAGTGCAGAAGTGTCATAGCACACCCAAACCCCAGATCTTCATATTTATATAAAATAATAATAAAAAAACGCTTATCCTTTTCAATACAGCAAACACTATTTTTTTCAATTATATTTTCACACTTCTTTGTAATGTCTAGGTGAATTTTTAAAATATTATTTCTTTTTCAGAAGTGAGGGCAGGTTGTATATACACAATGACTTCAAAATTACAGTATACAGATATTTACCAAAGGTTAGATAAACATTATTATAATAGGAGCATATATAAAAATACATGACAATTGCAAAGCCAAAGGCTTTGAAAACAAATGTAGTAGCTATAATGATGCCTTCTAGGTAGCCTCTCAAGGCATCAATAACATTAATTCCAGGACACAAACCCAGCTATTTAGGGTTAAAATTCCATGGTGATTGAAATAATTTTTCTATTGATGCACTCCTAAATATTATATACTTTTAAAAGAGGAGTTTCTCTGTCTTTTTCTCCTTAAAACTAACAGGGAAGGTGGTTTCAATATGAGATTTCCAGATTCAGCACTTTGATTTTAGTTTGAAATCTAGCCAGTTTCCAGAATGAAAACCCAAGCATACCCTTTGACAGTTTGTGTCATAGCCCTAGTTAACGGTGCTCTGCCAGCCTCACCAGCTGAGACTCTGCACTGAACTTTAAATGTGCTCACTGAATGAACACAAGGATCTAAATCATGTCATTTCCCAATAAACTATCCTGAATGAATGGTGCCACCTGCTGAAGCCCCAACTCAACAAATACTTCACTGGAAACATAAGGTTTGAGTTCAGTTGCTCTAAGTGCTTTACTGATTTAAGGCCAGAATGGCAATTATCATTCCCAGAAACACTCTCATGTTCAAAAGAAACTTCCCTTCCAAGTGATAGCTTTGCTATTCCTTCTCTGTTTCATAGCATGATAGCTGCTTCTTAGGCTAGTCATCAAAAGAAGAAAGTCCAACCTGTTTTCTATTATGTGATTCTGTCTTTGGGCAAAAGCATCATGGATATCTGCAATTCATACATGGCTGTGTCCCTAATTTAAATCTTCAGCTGTCCTAAAACATTCAGATATCAGGTACATCAGAAGAAAAATCTCAACTGCCATTTCAGTGAGGTGATATAAGCAACAACACAAATTTACATACAGCATCAATCTAATGCACTTTTAAAATGCTTTCTGTATCTATTAATCTCACTTTTAAATAAATTAGGAGGATGATGTTTTGGGTAAGCATAGGTCCCTTTCCCACTTCAATCAAACTCGTGGGCCATTTGGACATGCCTGTAATAACTTGCTAGTGGATTCCTCCTTTACCTTTCATCATGCTATCAAATGAAGACTATAGTTGTAGAAAATTAAACTTCTGTCATCACTTTCTTGCTGATGCACATTGAATCTTTGCTAAAAATAAAGCAAAGGTTGTTCTGTGGGAATGACTCAAAAGGAAAGTTTGGGTTTGAAGGCAGTATGATAAATGTACAAAGATAGCTTCCCTTGTTTCTAGCCACAAACTGAATGAGTGCAAATTGAAGTCTAGATTTTTGAATCTCTAAACAGTTGTTAGGAAAACACTAGATACCAAGTATCTTTCTGCATACATATTTCAAACTCTCCACAAAAAACTTAGAACTATGTTTAAAAGAACTCTACCGAGTGTTCAGAAAGAATAAATATAGATTAGACATTTGAAATGTCTTGTTAAATTGATTTCTCTCAATCAGTCTTTAAAGCTCATAACAAATAAAAATTCAATCATCAAGTTTATTCATGTTATTGAAGTTCAGAAAATTCATAGATAAACATGGGGTTTTGACAGGGCAACAACACTGCTTTAGTGAACTTTCATATCAGGAAATTAATTTAGCTTCTTTACTGTGTCAATAGATATGTACCCACCAGGAAAATGGTGTTAAAGAGCAGTAAGTACAACTGTCAATCAAGAAAATAAAGCAAAAAAAAGATTTCAGCAAGGGTCTGAAATGCAACAGTCTTAACTGCAGAAATTACTGTGAAATTTGTCTTACAGCACAAGTAAGACCAGATCCATAAAAAGAGTCATGGACACAACTACTGCATTGAATTTCTGAGGAATTGCTGAATTACGAATTCAATGTTCACTTGAAAATTGTGCCCTGTAATTTTCTTGAAAACATGTTTTGTGTACTGCAGAATGAAAAAGTTGATGAAAACAATGCAGTAGCTTAACTTCATATGAGTTGTATTTTTCAAGACTGTAATACCCATGAAACAAAAAAAAAAGGTCTACACATTATCAGGAGGAATCTGAAATTTTACACAGCTGTGTAAACCCAAACCATTAATAATAACAAGAAATCTCCTATTTCCAGACGCAGTATTACAAACTGTACGAACAAAAGGTGGTATTTTAATCAGTGAAGCGGCAAGTTACAGGAAGATGTGTATTTCTACTTGAGGTAAAGAATAAAAGGATAAAGATAATAGACAATGGATGGATGAATGGATGGAGATACTCATGTAAATTTTCTCTATAGATTTTAGCTTTATATTGCAGCCATAAATTTTATAACAGTTTTTCTCTAAAAGTATAAGGTGTAGAAGGCCATAAAACCCTCTTAATTTTTCCCTGGAAATCTATGCCTGATCTCTACCTGGGGAAAGTGTTACAAATCTAATACTTATCCTAACAAAAAATTATTTAAAACCAGAAAAAATCTGTAAAAGTGCATGTCACATGCTTGTGTAAATTGTTTCCAGTTTTATGGTGTATTTGCACCTATAGTCAATATTTACAGCATCCTTAAAATAAAAGGATTTTATTTTGGTTTTGTGTAAAAACAGTTTCACTGAGAATATTAGAAAAACTAACAAAACTTTTTTTTTGCCCAGAACTAATGAAGTGATTTTTTGCCTTTTGACTTTGGGCTTTCTTAATTTACTATTATGTCTAAATTGACTGTGGAGAAAAATAAGCAGACAATTGATATTTTTGACTAGCATGTTTACTGTGTCAATTTGTACACAATATTTAGAAAAGCAGAATCAAAAAGACTTAGCAAAGACAAGGTGTCTGATGCCATAAGAACATTTACTTTTCTGTATTGTTTTTGTTAGAACATGTACCTTTTGTGAATATAAGATTATTATTGAAAATGAAAGTGCATTCATTTTGGTTTTGACAATTGTCAACTGTATGATGAGTCAATGGCCTGGACATGATAATTGTGCTTCTCAGCAAGGACTTTCAAAAAGCATTTAATAACAGAAGACTTGGACATGATCCATTTTTGTTGTTCTCTCAGCTTGTAATGTTAATTATTAATTTTTAATTTTGTTAAATATTTACTACATAGGGAGGAATAATTACTGTGAAGAAAGTAGTAGGCTTAAGAAAATAAAACCACAAAATCAAAGTGATCCAGAAAGGATATGATGACCCAGACGGAGTACCCACAAAAGCATGCAGTGGTCCAGGTCTCGGGCTCTAGGGAGTGACAGAGCCTGGTGCTGCTCCCAGAGGGTATCAAGGACAACATCAACAACAACATGAGGTGTCATCAGGCTGATGATCTGCTCATCCTAGCAGTGGCGCTGAGAAATGAAGTGAAACTATGAAGTACTGGAGACTCTGAGGAGGAAATCGACTGGTAGAACCAGTCAGCATGATCTCAGTCAACAAAAAAAGAAGAGTAGTAGTTATTGGAGATTCCCTTTTGGGAAGGGATTGGAGCTGTCTGATATGCTCACTGAACCCAGCACACAGGAGGTGTGTTAGCTCCCTGGAGCCCAGCTCAGGGACATCAGGAAGGAGCTCCCCAGCCTGGTACAGCCCACTGATTATTACCCTCTACTGGTTTTCCAGGTAGGCAGCAAAGAGCAGGCTGCAATCAACCAAGAGGGACCTCAGGGTCCCTTGGAACAATGGGTCAAGGAATGTGAAGGACAAGTGGTGTGCTCCTCTGTCTTGCCAGTTGCAGGGAATGATGTGGCAAGAAACAGGAAGATTGTCAACTGGTGAACAGCTGGTTTAAACACTGGAATTACGATCAGAATTTTATGGTTTTGATATGGGGTCAGTTTATGCAACAACAACCCTGCTGGCAACAGAGTCCACCTGTCTTGAAGCAGAAAAAGGATTTCAGCTGAGGAATTAGCAGGGCTTATTGAGAGCTTTAAACTAGATTGAAAGGTGCAAAGGAAAAGAAAACAAACAAACAAACAAAAAAAAACCAACAAAAACCCCAAAAAAACCCCACAAAACCAAAAAAAACCCCACCAGGTTTGCCAGTGATAGGCAACAGGAGACTACATCAAAACTTGAAGCATTGAGCTCTACTGAGATCCTTCAGTGTGTTCCAGGAGGTATTAGCTAGAATAAGTCTCAGCTGAGATGTTTCTATACTAACCCAAACAGCATGAGGAACAAAGAAGCTCAAAGCTTTGGCCCAGCCCCAGAGCCCACTCACTGGCATAAGAGAAACCTGGTGGGATGAAACCTGTGACATGAGTGCCATGTTGGATGGTCACTGGTCCTTCAGGAGGGATAGGCAGAGGAGGTGAGACAGGGGGTGGTGTTGTCTGTAAGGGAAGGGCTGGAATTTATGGAGGTTACAGTTGCCAAAGGCACAGATGGGAGCCTCTGGGTAAGGGTGTATGCACAAGCCAGGGAATGAGATGCTGGAGAGAAGCACCATGGAAAGGGACCTGGGGGTTCTGGTTGACAGCAAATTGAATCTGAGTCAGCAGTGCCTTGGCAGCCAGGAAGGCCAGCCGTGTCCTGGGGGGCACCAGGCACAGCATCAGCAGCGAGTGGAAGAAGATTGGCCCACTCTGCTCAAAGTACCGTAGGCAGTTTTGGGTGCCACAGTGTAAGAAGGATATTAAGCCATTAGAGAGCATCCAAAGGAGGACTGTGAAGATGGTGAAGGAAGTAGAGGGGAAGCCATGTCAGGAGCAACTGAGGACACTTGCCTTGTTCAGTCTGGAGAAGGGGAGATTGAGCAGAAGCCCTAAAAGAATCTACAACTTTCTCACGAGAGTAAGTGGAGGGGCAGGCAGTGGTGTCTCCTCTGTGGTGACCAATGACAGGACCCAAGGCCCTGAAGCTGTGTCAGTGGCAGTTAAAGCTGGATAATAAGAAAATGTTCTTCACTCAGAGGCTGAGCACTGGAACAGACTCCCCAGTAGGGTGGTCACATTATGGAGTCTGACAGAGTTCAGGAAGTGTCCGGACAATGCTTTCAGGCACATGGTGTGACTTGTGTGCCTGTCCTGTGCAAGGCCAGGAACTGGACTTCAATCATCCTTGTTGGTCCCTTCCAACTAAGGATATTCCATGATTCTCTGAAAACTGATGGTTCGTATTTAAATTCACAACTAATGGATCTGCTAAAGTGTCTGATAATGTCTGTAATAGAGTACAATGGATATGAGTATGATAGGGACCATCCTGATGTGTTTAATGTATTTGAAATTTCATTATCAGAGATTCTAAAGTAGCTTACACACAATCAAGACAGACAAACAAAATTTCTGGATACAGATAATCTAAAACACAATTATCAGTTTCTTATATCCTACAAGTGTGAACACTTTTCCAAATTTTTTGGTAACAAATAATTGCTTCATGCTCTAAAATGCATCCCATTATTCCAGTGATGATTTGAAATCTTCTTGAACACTTCAGTTGATGTCTCTTGAGTTTTACATCAGCCCTTTCCAGTTTTAGAATATCTTCAGTTACCCATTACAGGAGGAATATCGGTGGGATAATGCAGTTGCCATGGTTCCTGTGCAAAAAGGGAGTCTGCCCCTCACTCTACTGTTCAGACGTTTCTACATCTCTCTTCTAAACTACAAGAAAATTATGCCAGTGTCCCACTGTATTATATAAAAAATACAAAAGCAAATATATTTTTACTGCTAGTAACATCTAACTAACACTGGATGTGGTTTTCTCAGAAAGAAATTGGAAGACAAAATGCATAAGATGAATGGCAACTGAATGTATGGAACTATTATTCTTCAAAGACTTAAGTGTAATTTGAGAAAAAAACCTTCTGGATTCAGAAAATAAGAGCACAGATATCAGGAGTGGATTGAATAGCTTCAAAGGTTAAGTGTAAGATCAGAAATAAAAGCAGAAAGTGAATTCATGGGCAAAATTTCAAACTGGAAAAAGCAATTTTCAACTCAAATCTGCATTGCTGCTGACAGACTCAAAGTACACAGATACATTCAATCTATAAATGACATCATTTTAATTCTAGTAACACAAGGATATTTTAACCACTTTAAAAACCAGCTAAATTAATGATCTTAATATGAATTGCAGCAACATAAAATACTGTTTCTTTAGCAAAACGTCTATATTTGTTTCCTGCCTTAGTTTTCAGTGTAGCTCTCATCACCTGTTTAAATGGTGCACTTACAGCGTGCTGGGTTGACCTGGGCTGGGCACCAGGCACCCACCAAAGCTGCTCTACCACTCCCCTCCTCAGCTGGACAGAGAAGAGAAAACAGAATGAAAGGCTCATGGCTGGAGATAAGGACAGAGGGAGATCAGGCAGAAATTACCAAAATGGGCATAACAGACTTGACTTGCAGAAATTAATTTATTACCAATCAAATCAGAGTAGGATAATCAGAAATAAAAGTAAATCTTAAAAACACCTTTCCTCCACCTCTCCCTTCTTCTTGGGTTCTTTGACTCAATTTTCTCTAACACCTCCCTGCCAGTGTTACAGGGAACAGGGAATGAGGGCTGTGGTCAGTAATTACAAGCTGGCTCTTTTGCTCCTTCCTACTTTTAGGGGGAGGACTCCTCATACTCTTCCCCTGCAATAGTGCAGCATCCCTCCCATGGGAGACGGTTCTCCATCAAGTTCTTAGAGCTGAATCCTTCCCATGGGACAGCTCTTCACTAACAGCTCCAGTGCAGGTCCCCTGCAGGGTCACCAGTCCTGCCAGCAAACCTGCTCCAGTGTGGGCTGCTCTCTCCACACATCCCAAGGTCCTGCCAGGAACCTGCTTTGGTGCTGGCCCCTCAGGGGCTGCAGGTGGATCTCTCCTGCACCACTGACCTCTCTGGGCTGCAGGGGCACAGCTGCCTCACCGTCTTCTTCACCATGGGTTGCAGGGCAATCTCTGCCCTGGCATCTGAAGCACCTCCTCCCTCTCCTTCCGCACTGACCTTAATGCCTGCAGAGCTCTCACATATTTTCCCTCTCTCCACTGGCTGAAATTTCCTTGTGAGCAGTAACTTTTTTCCTTTCTTAGCTATGTAATCCTGGAGGCATTGCTGCTGTTGCTGACGGGCCCCACCCTGGCCAGCTGCGGGTCCCTCTCGGGGCCAGCTGGCATTGGCTCGATCCAGCACTGGGGAGCTTCTCACAGAAGACACCCCAAACCCTCCCTGCCCTCCACTGCCAAAACCTTGCCATGCAAATCCAATGCATACACAGAGAACATAGCTGCTTAGATTAATCTGAGTCCTGTGATCACATTGAGCTGTATAGTAATCCTTTTGCCAAATACAAAATAATGCAAAACTGTAGCCACGTTCAGAAGCCCATTTTCCTTCATCATTTTCAATTGCTAGTAGCACTACAACACCAATTATTTATTACTTAGATAATTCTTTTTAGTCTTTCATGCTGATATGAAGTTTTATTTCCCAAGTTATGACTTTAACACCTTAGTCTCACTGGCATTTCTGCTCATTTCCATGGATTATGGGGCAAAACAAATTATTATTCTGCAATTGTGCAATTATTCTGCAATAAGTTCAATTCTGTACTTATTCTGCAATTTTTATATCTTTTAAATTGGTTTAAGCATCTCTTGGACTCTAGATAAGATACTGTCAATAGAGATTTTTTTCTGAATCTGTCTGAATTTCTTAACAGGCAGGAAAAATTGGTTATTTTCAAAAACTTTAAATATTTAAGTTAGGAAAATGTCAGTTGTAGTAGTACAATAGTTCTCTTGACAAGCTTCCTTGATCAAAGACAATTTAGTAAAAACAGAACAAACACTCCTGTATGTTGAATGTTACACTCTTGTGAGTGCTCTTTTAGAGATGACAGGAAGGCTTAATTTATTTACCAAATCCTTGTGCTTAAAGCCCTTTGGGAATTGCAGATTCTTCATTTTATTAAGCATAATTTCTCATAGGAAAGTATCACAGATAAAATAAATTGTTAGGTGTAAATGAATCAAATTGATTTTCCTAAAATCATGAATATACTATCTAAGTATAAAACAGTCTTCTTTCCTTCACTGCAAATTTCTAGCTGCTCACATGGTAAGCACTTACATGCCTGTGTCTGAGGCTGATTCACCCAAGAAGATTTTTTTGTTGTTGTTTAAACTTGATTTTCAGCCTAATCACATAATTGACCACATGACCCCATGAATACAAGCTGACAATTTAAGAGAAACAGCAGAACAACAGCATCGAAGTATTACTTTGGGAGTCACAAGGGAAAATTAGATCAGTGCTTTAAGAAGCTTGCTTTCTTTTTATTTTTTTGAGACTTAGAAGACAGCCAGGTCCAGAAATGCCTCAGAGTTGAACTTTGTAGTCATACCCCTTGCAGTCAAAAGTCACTGTAGAAGGATAAGCAAGGATATCTAATAGAAGTAAAAGGAGGAAGAGGAAAACACCTCATAGAATTGATGTGAGCAGATCTTGGCAGACCGGGACTGATAGCAGCTTCAAGGGGTTGCTGAGGACAAATGAAGTAGTTAAGAGATGCCAAAAGAGAAGAAAGGGAATTAGGGAAATGGAGGAAGAACTCCAGAACAGTGAGGGAGGCTTAAGGGAGATGAAGCTGATTGCACAGAGAACTGTGATTGGGAGGCAAGGTATGTGAACTTCTTGGGGCAGCACTCCTCTTTTCCCACCCAACACTTCCCTTGGTTCCATCCTACTTAGTCCACTCCCTCACAAACTCACATTACTTCAATTTCCTTCTCACATACTTTCTATTCATAGAAGTTCATAACCTACAACTGCACACAGCAGGTATTACAGTGAGGTCTCATCCTCACGCATTAATTCTTCTCCAAATAGCCTAATAAAATATACACCGGATCTGTATTTGGAACCACAGGAAAGACCCACAAGTCAAATGGATTTGTAATCACATCAGTGAGTTGCTCTAAGGTATTTATACAATTTGCAATGATTTTAAGGTTATCTAATGATAAATATAATATTTATCTCTGATAAATAGTAATAAACCTTCTTATTACTACTGGGTTGTTTAAATAAAGATGACTTGGGATTTTTTTTACATTAGACCATTAACCTGAGACGGGTTTTAAAGGATATATTCAACGAGCAAGTAGGATCACAATTTTTTCATGAAATGAAGAATTATGAAAGAATTAACATGGTGTTAACTATATAATAATAATAATAAGGCAACTAGTAGAGAAGGAGTTGTCTATACTTTAAGATTGTCTGTAATGAGAGCTGGAATCTTCTGTTAGATCTGCTATAGCAATTTCCTCCATCAAATCTGACTATCAGTAAAAGGTTAAAAGGTAATAAGATTTTCTGTCTATCTACAAGCTATACAAATGAGAAGCATTTTTGGATTGAGTGACTTGAATTAAATGCAAAAAAAGGAAAAATATCCAAAGCTTATACTTTGCCTATGTTTGTGAAGCAAAATAATGAAGATTTCTGGGATTATTTAATTTCTAGATACAAAACTGATAAGGAAAAAAACACTGTTGAAATAATTTAACTGCATGTTGTATTACTGTTTACTGTGCAACCATATACCTAAAAGAACAATACAGTTCCACAGAATTCTCATCATAAACATTTTTGAAGATTCAGTATGTTAGCTTTGCTTAGATTAAATTCAAAGACATTCTTACACTGAGAGAAACTCCAAAAGTACAAAATTTAGTACTTATTTCCTCACATTGTCTTTGCCAGTTACAAAATTTGAGCCAGAGCTATATCCATCCACACAAAAACAGAGACTTTCAAGTGGCTGTTCCATTTTAAGAAGAGCTTGACTGTTGAAGGATGTATGGATCTTTAACTCAGCTTGGTCCTGATGAGGAATTTATACCATCTCCAGTGAGGAGAGTCTTTTCTTGCAGCAATGAGACTGTCTGGGAAAGCAGGTGATACTTAAGAAAATACTTTCCAATTTAAAAGAAAAGGGAAAACCCTACAAATTTCTGATTTGGCTAAGTGATGAGATTTATCTCAAAGTATGTATGAAAATATCTTGACAGAAGTAGAAGCTCATGGAGGAGAGAACCAGAACAGAAGCTTCTTTGCATGTTCTATTCCACAAACAAAAGAATTCTTAAGTGCGTAAGTCTGATCTTTCTTTAGGGTTATGCAAACATCTGCTTTCACTGTAATAAAAGAACAATTTGAGTATCATGTCTTTGTTCTGCAAGTTTCTTTATACATTTACTCATTAACAGGAAATACTAGAGGCCTCGGGTCTGTTTTCCTTAAGAGAAGTGGCACCTGCCTGCAAGATACACTGTACTTATGTTGGAAAAACTGCAAAATCCTTAGTCTGAAAAACCAGAGTAAGAATCATAGGCTTTTATTTTACAGCTAAAGGGGAAAATCAGCAATTCTGGAGTGAATGGCTTGGTGGTTTTCTAGGACAAGACACAAAGAATCATGACTAAAATATAACTTAGCATTCCTGGCAACAGTTCTGCAACACTTACACAAACACAGCAAATTTAAAGATTGAATATGACCTCTATTGCTTACCAATTAAAACCTTTCTATTTTATTTATGCATAAATTTATTTATGCAATTATAACCATTTCCAAAGTAATCCACAGTATTCATTAAATACATGGACCTACTGTTTTCAAGTTACAGCGGCATACCTACACAGTGAAGTTTAGTTGTGATCACTGTTTTTAACTCCTTCTGCTATTCCAGTATAAGAAAGCAATTCAACAACATCTGCTGTTCTGTTTTTTACTATTAAAAACTGATGCATGAACATTTGTTCAGTCTAAGTCTCATATATACAAAATTCAAAATTAGAAAATACGCATTGTGAAATTGATGTTTAAGTTGACAGAATACATGCTGGGACAGGTATCTATTAAAACCCTTTTCTACTCCCAAGTCATTACAATGCATGCCATAAAAAATGAGATATAAAATTTAAAGTTAAATTAGTATCCTATATGACATTCTGTATCAGAATTCTGTTAACATTGATTTTCTTTTTATGATGAGTGAAATTTGTTCTATGCACCCAGCATGTTTTAATGCAAACATTATACTTTCATGGCTAATTTTAAAGAAAACCATATGGGAATGTAAGCATACTTCTTACAGTAAAGTTACAATGTAAAGTGCACCAACAGCATTAATGCAATTTATAAGTCCTATGACACATCTTTTGACATATTTAAGCTATATGAAGAAAATCTGTAATTCTCCCTTTCCACATGCTTACCTATTTTATGTTCAGTCTGACTTAATTAGCTAATATAAGAAGTATTCTAACCTCACCTTCAGCAATAGTGTAAACCTATATTAAGTTAATTTTTTGTTAGAGGATTCACTCCAATTTTGTCATTATTTATTGTGAAAGAAAAATCTGAACAATTATCACTGTAGCTGTGTTAATGCACTTAGTGCAGGCTGACATTCATACTAAAGATACTCTTCTAATATCCATTTTCATAACTTCAAGAAGAACAAACAAACAATAAAATCTCAAACTCTAACTAAACAAATAGTCATAACTGTAAGACTCTTTCAGTCGCTGTCAACTGTGGCTTCTGTTTCTTTGAAGTGTTCACCACTCTTAACTTGCAATAAAAATGTGGATGTTGGGAAAAGCTCAGAGAGGAACAAGGAGAACAAATGCAAATAGGAAACAAATGATGGAGAATTAATTTCAGTTACAGGAAGAAAAGGAGCATTTTTCACTGGTACAAATAGGAAAGGAAAATAAATTTTATCAAACAGCTCAGAATAATTTTGTGGGCCTGAATTCTGAGACTCCTCAGTGTTGTGGATATGCATACTGCAGTGTAGAGTCTACTCTCAAATAAGCTTAAATCAAAATGAAGTATAACAAGTAACAATGGGAATAGTTGATAGTAGATGATAGAAAATATACCTTAAACACATTGACATTCACTTGTTTTAGACAGGGACCATTATTGATGTATGAGTATCTGCACAGAAATGCACTAAACTGACAGTAAATCTGTTTAGGTGAGCACAAGCCTCATATACAATCTGTTAGGGCTGGATGCAAACTGGCTGCATTGATCTATTGCTAGATTATACGAGGAGTACATGCTTAGCCTCGAGCTTTTACTGCTGTGGCTGTATCTAGACCTGAGTTACTAATGTTGATCATATTGTAGCAACATGTGTAGACAAGATAATTTATGCTTCTGCAAGCTCTGAGTAATTTCCCTATTCTTCACTCTCTACATTTAGCCAAGAAATAACAGCAATGATAGCTTAGAGTCAGATCTTCTATGAAGCCCTAGGTTTCACAACTGCACATGGAAATAAGTGAGTCCTGTTTAATGTGGCAACTCAGTTTTTCTTAATATGAGCATAATAATTAAATAGCCTCATAACTAACATAATCTTGGATTTCACATTTGATTAATATTTTAAAGATATCTAAAAAATAAAAAAAAAGTAATTTAATCTTTTTAATGGTTTAAAAAATTTTGTTTCACAGAAAAAACATCAAATCCCATCTAATTTTACAAAAACCCTTCTGTCTTGAATAAAATGTACTTGAATTATATCTGTTACCATTCATAATATTGAAAATAGGGGGAACTGTATCTATAACATATACTAATTTCATACAGAAGCACTGTGTATGCAATAGCTTCTTTTTGACAGGTACTTACAAATGCCATTATTATAAACTAAATTCAAAAATACAGAATAAGTTCTATGTCACTAACTCAGGGAGACAGTTTTAATACATAGATGTTTTACAGAAGATGAGATATTTTTATTTTCCAGATTGGAAAACAGATGCTGAGAGTAATTAAGATTATTGTTTGCTAAAACTGTTGGAGTCACTTTGATATACATTCAAAATTGCTTCTCATCTTCATGTGTTGTTCTATTGACAGAACCCAAAGTGGCTGTTTATTCTAAATCTGTGCTTTCTTTAATCCATAGGTGTGGCCTTCCCCACTGAGAATGTTGTTCCCTTATATTTTTTTAGTAAAATTTACTGTCACCCTCTCATGTCATAATCATAGAATCCAGAAGCATTTTTGTGAATACTGGTGGAAAATCAATCAATAAAATACTGTTTAAATTTCAGACAGACTATCACATCAGAACTACAGTGGAGAACTCTGCAAACTGCCTAGTTCATATTTTATGAGCATCCTCAACTGGTAGGAGACTGAAATCAGTAAATGTATTTCCTCATCCCTTCCATTTACATTCACTGACGGTTTTAAGATCCAAACTGTTGTCATTACAAGCTCATGTAGAACATGGGTAGTGCACAAATTATTACCTGTTTTCACCCCTGACTTCAGATCTCATGCTCACTCTCAATATTTACAATGAAGTACAGGAAAGGACTGCTTTCTGCTCTGGAAGAAACTTCTGGTAATACTTAACAAAGCAACTGGGTATTGGCATTGATACAAAGTTAATCCACTGTCTAGAACTCTATAACCATCATCTGCCATTTATTTAAATCTGATCTGACAATCTAGACTCATACAGTTAAAAAAACCACTTCACCTTAGTAAGTCCCTATTAACCTCAACAAAAAAACACAGTAGCATTATGCATTTTTAGCACATTACAAACATATTGTCAGACGAAGTCTTTAAAGTATCTTGAGATTTAATCTTGAGGTTCAGAGTTCTCTATTTCCTGTGAGATTTCACTTGTACAGTGCAGAGTCAATTTTTTTGGTAAGAAACCGTGCAGACTTTTATTTGTGTCCCATAGTGAAAGAAAATTCTCCCTAATTTTCTTTTCCTATTTATTTAGAGACTGTATGTTGCCATATGTCTCTGTGTAAATAAAAAGTTTCATTGAATGATGTCCTGTGCAGGACAAGCAGATCATTGCTATTCACTATATGTGTTTCTGTGAACTTTATGTGTTTAAATTATGTTCCCAAATCATTTTTTTCCTGAATGTCTGACGGTAATAGGGAAAGAGTGATTTGTGGTGGAATTATGAAACATTCTTTCACCAATGAAATATAAAGTAGTTAGTTTTAAGAGTTATTTACAAGAAAAATGGGCTCTTGAATACACCTGATTTTGTGTATATACCCATACAGCTAAAAGTGATATTTTAATTTAATTTATGCTAAAATATTTGTGATATATATACAATTCACTTCTGGTTTATGACTTAGGCATAGTATTATTCTGACTTTCCCATGAGACCATAGGTCTCCCTGAAAAATTTTGAAAATACTTAATAGAGTATTAAAGTTGTAAAGGATTAAATGAGGTTCACAAGCAGGGACAGATATTTTACACATCTTGAATAGGAAACAGAGAAGTCACACAATGCTGTTTACTAGTTTACTTCATATAATTTACAATTAACTGACAATAAAATACAAAAAAGGAACCACAGGAAGAATACAGTAAAAAAAAAAATTAATTGTCAATCTTGTTTCTTTTAACTGAATTTTTTTTTTATTTCATATAAGCATTTGCAAAGAAAAGTTTGAAATTCAAAGAAAAGTAATTTTCCTCTAAATAGATTGATCTTTTCTGGGAAGAGTAGTTCGGATTTTGTTTATATAGTCCCACAGACAGAAACTCAATATCAAAATTGGATAAAGAACAAAACACAAGTTTAAGAAAAGATCTGTACAGAGTAAGTGCTAAAATCAGCAGGGAATCGCTACTGCTCCAAACAACTGCCTAAGCAGCCGGTTAGTGATCACCAAAATACAAGCAAAATGATAAAAAGCAGCAGAGAAATAGGAAACAGGAGACAATGCAAATCACCAGGGGGTCCATTGAGAAGTTAATTGAAGCAACAAGCTGAGAGACACGTAATGCAGCCTGCATCAACAAGAAGGGAAAACAAGCAGTCACTAAAGGAACCAAAGAAAAATGTATGTCACTCTGGAAAAAATCATACCAAACCAAAGAAACCATACCCCGTACAACAGGAGGTTGTCAGATAGAAGAATCTTTTATAAAATGACAAAAGGTCAGTACCCTGAAACCAGGTGAAATAGAGTTTAAAAAAAAAACTCTAGACCAGACTTAATTTCAGACTTCAAATTGCTTCTCCTGCATAGGCTTAATATCCTAGATCCATGCAATACTGAAATACTTCAGTTAGCAAATATTGATTTGGCTCTTATTTTGTACTTTGGTACTTTAGTTTTGTTGGTTTGTCCTAAGACATGTTCAGAAGTCTTATAAATAAGGATTAACAATTCTCATTTGTGCTAACATTAGAGACAACAGTATAGCACAGGGAGACTTTTACTCCTCTGGAAACAGGAAGAAAAAGGGACATGACCCTGTTTTGTCTGGAGAACAGACAGGATGCCATAAGTAACAGCTGAGAACCATAAAGATGCACTAATGATAGTGTAACACTCTGAAAGCTTTCTCATATTTTTTTTCTGCCAAGTAATTTGAGCTAATTGAAGGAATCATTTTCCTATTGTTTATTATTCTACTATGAGGGAAGGTAGCTATCTTAAGGTTCTTCACATGAAAACTGACTTTGAAAGTATAAATAAGCTTTCTTTCATGATAAATGACAACTTTAAATTACATTTAAAATGTAGTAATACCTCTACAGTTACTGACACTTCTGCAGATTATCAGGCACCTGTTCAGTCCCAGACAAATCCAGATAGATACTGGTTATTTTTAATCTTACATTTTTGTGCATCTCACAGGCAAAAACTAATTTGCATCACTTATTTAAAGTATTTTTTCCTCACTCTTGCATCAGAGTTCAGTTTAGATATGTCTAGCTGTATTTTATTTACTAGAATTTGATCATTTTAAAAGCTTTCAGTAAATGAGATCTAAACTTTCAGCAAATGTGCACATCTGTAGGCAGAATTCTATTTGATTTCAACAAAATAGCCAAAAAACAAACCACGAGTGGCAGCAAGTCACATAGAGCTTCTTCCACTGGAACTGCAATACACCCATCTGAAAATGTTTACTAAATGAAGTAATTCAAAGCACCAGAAGTTCTCTGATGGCAGCGATTTTTATCTGTTAGTGAGATTAACTAACACCATATCCTTTCCAGCTCATGTTTCACTACATTCCCTATAAAGTTTAGTTTGAATGCCGTTAACACATGGTGTAAGTACCAGTGAAAAATGAGAAAACATTGAATTTTTTATGTGAAAAGAGTGGGAATTCTCAGGAATGCCTACAGAAGATGACAGGAACACCTCAGAAATCTCTAAATTAGGAAGAATGTACTAAACCAAGGATCCTCAGCTGTCTCATTCTGGAAGATGCAACATGTACTTTTCTCCAGTGTAATGTACATGATCATTATTTTGGGCTGTATTAAAACAGCCCATCATTTGAGTTAACATTTTTTTCAGCCACAAAATTCATATACTCACTATAGGATTACAGCAGCATAATAAAATAGCATCTATAAGAGGTTTCTATTAGTTTTTCACAGTCAATGATTTTAATTTTGACTTCTACATTATGTACTATCTGTAATTACATAATTAAGATTTGCCAGTGTAAGTATCACTTGTATTGACCAACAGAGATATTTGGAAATATGCATTAGAAGTAAAACTGCCAGAAAGTCTTACAGGAAAGAAAAGAAAAATAAAGGACAAGGAAATGAAGGGTTTTGAAAGTTCAAATGAAACTTGCAGTCTTGGTTTGACAGAGAGAATAAATGCTTGTGTGTGTATTTCTGCACACACAATAATGATTTTTTTTTTCTCTTGTTCGACTAACAAAACAAAAACAAATAATTCTTATTACAGAGAAGCCAATGGGATACATAGCTCAGATATAGGACTTTCAGCATCTAACCAAGTCCCCATTGTGAATCTGGCACTGGCAGAGGCATGACATGAAGTTTTTAACGTGTGTGAAAAAATACTGTAGAGCTGTTAAGAAAGTAATTTTCCTACATTCAGAAGAAAAGTTCACATCTCATGAAGACTGTGTCTTAAATCTAGCAATGCCAGCAGCCACTGGTACAAAAAAACAAAGAAAACTGGTAAATTAGATTGCATGTTTACATCAAATTCAAACTACTTTGTCATATATCATATTAAAAAATCATAATAATTTGTGTGTCCCTTCAACCTTTTATATGCTGCACACATATATGTCTCTGAAACAATTTACACACCAAAAGCTCTCTACCATTCAAAAATATCATTAGGTTATGTGCAAAAGCTCATCTGCACCCACAAAGGAGAGCAGGAAGATAAGGAGAAGCTGGAGGAGCTCCTCCAAGTCCCATCCTCAGCCATCCATCCAGCAAAGGCCTGTTTCCATACCCAGAGGAGAACAGGAGTACAACAGACTGGGTCCCAGTGTCCAGGCAGACCTGAGTGAGTGACAACCAGTGCCAGCCCTTGAGCTAGGACCAGTGGTCAGAGCCTTATGCCTGTGGTACAGCATCTGGAGTAAGTGCAAGGGTGGAAGCCAAAAGCCATAACTGGAAAATACTCCAGAGGGCATCATAACAATTCAGAAGTATTCGGATAAAATTCAGTGCCCAGGAACATTCTTGGAATTGTTTACCTTACTATCAAAGATGTAATCAGAAATCACACATAGGGAATTCCCAAAATGAAGTAGTGGTCACTGTGGGAAGACCTGGTATCAGCTCAGCAACGGCCTCCCTGTTGTCAGAATTTAGCAAATATATATAGGCACGTTTTCATCACCCAAACCTCAGGGTCATATTCTGATTTGATAACAATGCATACCCAGTCTGTCTTCACAAAATCACACAGAATGTGTAATATTACTGCAGAAACTGCAAGACAACGAAGGATCAGACTCTAAATCCACAATCAGGAAATATTTTAGAAGTACCTTATTTAGGGAATATAGTAAATCCTTTAGGCAATTTGAGAGTTATGTAGAATATAAAATATAAGGAATGGGTTTCAAGGTAATGAATCCAGCAAAAGGACAAAATGTGTTATTTTGAATGATTGCTACTTGATGAGACTATAATAAAATCTCCAGCTCCATCCTATTAGACTGAGAAGGAAGGTCAAATATGCGACAGAGATTGGATTGACATGAAGGAGTTAGCAAAAGGATCAGCAATACCAATTCTGCCTTTAGTTTTGCAAAATTTGTTGGATTATATTTAAGCTGGGCAAAAAGATGAAATTGTTACAACAGATAAAGAAGAAATCAGAAATCTCCAGATCTATACACAATAGGCTGGAATAAAATGTAATATGCTGCACTGGAAAAAGGATGCAATAAATTAATATGGAGTATTCCAATTATAAATTAATTAAATAGAAAAAATATCAGCCTCCATTCAAAGATAGAATTGATGCCTACTGCACCTGGATTCCAGGCTGAAGCCAATGAGAGCTGAGACTCCTGGACAGGTGGGCAAAGCAATTATGACCCACAATCTTCAGCCTACCTTCATAATGACAAGGAGCTAAACCAATTGCTTAGGAAAGTCATGAATATCTCCTGGAGAAGATGAAGTATCTAAAACCCACTCTATGCTGTTGCCCAAGAAAACTGACAGCCACAATGCCAAAACAAAGTAAAAGAACTAAGTGGGAAAATTTACAGAGAAACAGGAAAGCAAGAGTAATGCATGGGGTTGAGAAGGAAACAAACAAACAAAGAAAAAAGAAGAATAAAAGAGAAGGAATGTCAATCTGAACTCTATCTGAAAGCTACCCAAATCTCCTTATGGACTTCTTGACATGCATATGCTGGCTTTGCACTTTAAGCAAAGTTAATTAGGTGACAACTGCACAGGGGTATTGCATTTATGGTACATGAAAGCATAAGAAAAAATATGTCCTATGAGAGAACACACGTTGGAGTATATTTTTAAAAGCTGACACAATTAATCTTCAAAAATGTTGCATTTCCTTCCGTTTTTATCTATTTTTAAACATCTAAATATATTCAACCATATATTTTTATGCCGATGTTTTAGTAGATGTTTGTACAAAGCAGAATGGTGCTCCAGAAGTTTGTTTGCAGAGGTAGACTGACAGAAATTACAAGCAGATGGAGTAGCATTAGCTTTACATGGTATATATGTATCACCAGATTTTAAAAGGTATGAATGCTTTGGAAGTCTTGAGATAATTGGAACAAAGATTTTTTTTAAATTATGACCATTCTAAAATGAACCCTCTCTCTCTTTTAAACAGCAGGATTTCTCTAATACTGTACATGCTTTTATAATTACTTTACTTCAATGTAATACTTTAATGAAGACCAGTTTAATTAAATTAAATTTCTCCCTAGTGGTAACTCAATCAAAATGCATTCTATCCTCATTATGTTATCCGTAGGAGTCCAACATTTTAAGTGCTATAAGAGAAGCTGGTTTTAATGAGAATGGTCATGACGTATTATACTTGAGAGTCAAGTTACAGAAACTTTAAATGCCATATAACAAAGAACTATATATTAAGATGAGAGGGTAGACATTTCTGTGCCAATTAGTTCTGTTTAATATTGTCCTTTAAATTATAATGTTATTTATTACTTATTTATGACAGGCATTTACTTAGAATGTTATACTGCATTCAGGTTTCAATGATTAAACTTTTATAGGTAAATATTTGTCTCTTTCTTAATGATTAGGAAGCAATCACTGATGTTTATTCTGAAATGACGTTTATCATCAGCTCCTGCAGAGCTGTTTAACAGTGGCACATCAGTAATATATTACAAGGACTCTAAGTTTAAAAACGGGTTTTTTTTTGAAATATGTGTGATATACATCCTGGTAATACTAATTATCTCTGTAAACTGGACATCCATAGTAGACTTTGTAAAAAACTTTTTTCCAGCTGCTAATCTCTGGTTTTAGTTAATGAATGTGTTTAATTATAAAGGTAGCCAGAAGTTAAATCCCAGAATCATAGAATGGATCAGTTTGGAAGGTACCACAGTGGGTCATTTAGTCCAACCAATCCCCACTAAAGAAATGTCATCCTAGGGTACATGGCAGAGACATTTCTTGAAAATCTTCAGTGAAGGACATTCCACAACCTCTCAGGACAATCTGCACCTGTGCTCAGTCACTGGAACAGATAGAGAATAGGTAATTTCTTCCTTCTATTCAGGTGGAACTTCCTGTGCATCAGTTTCTGCTCATTGCCTCTTGTCCTTTTGCTCATCACCACCGAGAAGAGCCTGGCTCTATCCTCTTGGTACCCTCCCTTGAGATACCAACACACATCTCTCCTTGAGGCTGAACTGGCCCAACTCTCTCAGCCTATCCTTTTTAGGGAGATGGTCCTGGCCCTTAATCATCTTTGTCATCCTAGGTTGGACTCACTGCAGGTTTTCCGTGTCTCTCTTGTCCTTAGAAGCCCAAAATTGCACTCCAGACGTGGCCTCACTAGGACTGAGCAGAGGGGCAGGATCACATTCCTCGACCTGCTGGCAGTGCTCTTCCTAATGCACCCCAGGACACCACTGACCTTCTTGGCCACAAAGTCACACTGCCAGACAGCTTGGTGTCCACCAGAACCCTCAGGTTCTTCTCCACAGAGCTGCTTCCTAACAGCTCTTCCCCACAGCCTGTCTGCTGTGTGGGCCTTTCCCCTCCCCAGCTACAGGACCCTGTGTTTGCCTTTGCTGGATTTCAGCTGGTTCCTCTCTGCCTGTCTCTCCAACCTGCCAAGGTCCCTCTGAAGGGCAGCACAGCACTCTGGGGTTTTGGCCACTCCTCCCAGCTTTGTGTCATCAGTCAACTTGCTGAGGAGGCATCTGCCCCTTCATCAAGTCATTGATGAACAAGCTAAACATGTAGTGATTCAGGAAACCTTGAACCTTGGAGAACACCCCTACTGAAAAGCCTCCAGCCAGACCCTGTGCCACTGATTAAAACCCTGTGGGATCTGCCATTCAAACAGTTCTCAATTCACCTCACTCTTCAGCCGCACCTCCCAGAAGACCAGGTAATGTAAGCCTTAAGCATGGAGTACTCCTTTCCACACAGTTCCATGAAATTGGCTACAGGACCTCTAAACTACATCAGTAGGTTCTCCTTGTCAGAAAACTTTGCTGCTATCAAGGTATCACATTAAGTCCAAAAGAACATCTGCTGAATATCAAAGTGTACCAGGTCAAATTAAGGCAATTTTAGACACAAGGAAAATTACTTGCAAGAGATCATCAAGAAATAGACTGTGCTTGGCATAAAATCAACTCAGTACACATTACAATCACTGAACATCTCTGCACCAATGCTTAATGGGCACAAACGATCATCTGCTGTTAGGGAACAAACTAAAGCAGAATGTTTATTCAAACATCTTCAAAAAATACCTCAAAACTGACCAGCCTGACAAGCAAAGCATCAAAACTGACAAGCAAAACAGTGTATTTCCTGAATCACTAAACCATCACATAATCACAATAAACCATAGTTTCCACCTTGTAGACTTTCTGAAATTTAAATGTACACAATATATGTCACATAGACACTATGTATATACAATATATATTTAACAATAGATACATATATATACATGTATAAATTATATATTAATTAATACACATTTTTTTAGTATTACTGTGGTGTTTAAAGGAACAGCTTTGTATATATTTCTGCATATATTTCTCTTTGGCCTTTCCAGATTTGGTAATTAGCAACCAAATTTTTCAGAATTGATGTTGAATCAGTCACAGCTGAGGACGTTTGACAGCTTTGAAAAGCTGACCCTAGAAAAAAGCCACTCAAAAACTTCAGATAGACAGATTTCTGCCTCAGCTCAGTGATTAAATACTAGGATAAAAATTTACTAGGTAATATGAAACACCTTATTTCAAAGGAAAAAAAATCTCCTCTGAAGGATTTTACCTGTTGTAAAATTTATGAATCTCATTAACTGGTTACTAGATTATTTTATGTGGGATTATGTCAACAGAGGATTGAATCTAATTCTGACATAAGAAGGACAAAAAGTAAAGAATGTAAGCAGGTTTTGAGAAAGTTCTTATTTGTGGAAAAAAAAAGGAAAAGCAAATTCAGTATTAATTCCTATAGACTTGTCTAGCTTAGACTTGTAGAAATATGTAAATAAATGCCACCTTTTCATTTTAAGTCTTGATTGTTTTTAACCTGCTGTTGAAGTTGTAGGTGCTTCTGCAGTAGATTCTGTATTTCACTCACTGACAAACTTTCCATCTTTTTTTATTTTTGCAGTGACAGAAGTTATGATTTGAGAAGTATCAGTTGGATTTAATTTCTGTGCTGCAGAGTTTGAAGTGCTGCTGCTATATTCTACGCATTCTGTGTAGACACAATGTGTTCTTCCTTCCTGTATTTCTTTCTGGTTAATTTTATGTTTGCAGTTCACTAGTCCCAGTCTATTGATCTTTGCACATTTCCTTTGTTCATTTGCAATCCCAAACTATTTTTTTTGTATCTGTTCACTGATTTTCAACTTTTCTCTCAACTATTCCATTTTTTCTCATCTGTTTTCTTAAGTTAGTGGCCCTCAGATGTTACCCATTTTAAGATTCCTACCACAGACAGGTAGGAAGGTGAGAAAAAAGAAATTCTCAGGTAACACATTCGCAAAGGACAATCTTTTAACATGAATTTAGAAGTAGCAGCTGTAGCTCAGAATATGACAGGAATAGGTAATAATGTAATTCTTTCACAGAGGCATATACCTTACATTAGAACCAATAGAATTCCACTTTTTTTCTTTTGGAGAATAAGCAAATGTCAATTTATACGTCATATACAAAGTGAGATTTAAATAAAAATAATTAAAAATTTTATTTTAATTTGACAAGCTGCAAAAAAATTCAATGCTAATATCCTAAGAACATGGAAATAGTACCATATAGTATGCTTTTAGGAGTACATTTAAAATTAACTGCATGTTTATAACATTATTTTCCCCTGATTTATCATTCTAGTAAATTGGCATACTCAGTATTTATTCCAGTCATATCTCAATGATGCTCTTAAGATAAGTGGAATGGAATACAAATAATTGAGCCATTCCTAAAACTCACTGACCAGCTTAGTAAGCAAATCTGATCTTGGAATACAAAGCACAGTTTGCAGACTTAATTGCTATAAACTACTACTACATGAGAAATATGCCTATAGTGAATGTGTTTAAAAAAAGGAATTGTAAAGTGAAGGGTGAAAGAAATCAATTGTTAACTGCAATGGAATCTTCCTGCAGACATCTTGAATGCTTTGAAGTCATACTAAGCCCACCACAATGAAATACAGCTACAATATTATCCCAGTTGAGGTTATTTTTATTTTTGTTTGGTCCTCCTGGCATTGCTGCTTAATGCATTACTGCGTTATTTATCTCTTCCTTTAACATTCTAATAAAGTAGACACTTTAAAAAATACCTGGGAGAAAAAAAAGAGGTATCAGAAATATTTAGTAAACACTAAGACTACTAGTATCAGGAATATCTCTTTTCTGCAGAGTGGAATAGAGTCCATATGGTCTATAGTCTTTGTGTGGCCTAGGTATCACATTCTAAAAAGCTTCACTTAGTGGCACCTGCTCAAAAATTTAGTGATGTGTTATTGTTGACATTGTTTATTGGAATTTCTCTCTGGCATTACGTCTGTGGTGCACAATGTCTTTTTTTTTTCTTTCTTATTAAATATGGGACAGTTTGGCTGGAGAATTATTGTACATACATTTTCTAGTCTATTATTAAGAATAAATTTTAAAAAGAAGCTACTAATACTATTGGACTTCTCCATAGGACATAATACCAATACACACTCCAGGTACTGAAAATATTTTCCTCTTGTACTCTCTTCATAAAAGCGATGTATATTTTGTATTTGCTTCTCTACTAAGGCCATAAAATTCTCATTCAACAAGAAGCAAAAAGGTGACACTTTCATTATTGCTGTTGAAGAACTGGTCAACTCCATGCATTTTTTCCTCATTTTATGTCATTTTCAGGGAAGAAATGAGGCTAAATGTCCACATGATCTTCTACAGCTTATAACAAGTCTAAAAATGAATGAATTTTAATGAGAAAAGCAACTGCTGTCCTGAACCTGACAAGATTCTGCATTAAATATTGAGTTCTGCTCCACAGTCAGGCACGTAAACTCTAGTCCTGGGCAGTAACTGCTTTGCACTGCGAACCTTGACCTCTTGTGTAATCTAGTATAACAAGCAGCTTGTGGTAAAGATTGTTAACAGTGCATTTCCCTTTCACCAGTATAAAAACAGAATAATCAGACAATAAACTTTTATGGCTTTCTGAAATTTAGCATTTACAAAGAGATGAAAAGAATGCTGATGGGATGCAAGGCTGTCAGAAGCAAAAAATTGTACACAAGATTCCAAGGACATTCACTGAGAATGACATAAGTACATGTACAGTTTAAAAGTCTGTGCAGAAGGTTTATTTTCTAAACAAAGGGTTCTTTGTAGCTAACAAGCTTTTTGAAACAACAGAGGAAGACAATTAGGACAGAACTATTTTGTCACAAATCAATAAGCAGCAATTACACAAAGAAAGCAGAAACGTGAAGCCAAAGGATGGATCTCAGAATGCTATCAAGTCACATTGTGTACCACATTATAAGATGTATCATTGAAAGCAAACATTGAAAATGCTGACTTGAATACAGTCAACAAAAGAAATAAGAAAAGTAATACCTAGCAAAGTAGGCAAAATGGCCATCATAGTCAAATGACACAAATACCCTGACTGATAGCCAGCTCCATTCCTTGTGGGGAGCACAAACAAGAACCAATGTACTACCATCACAAAATATTAAAACAGTATTGTAGCAGGGGTACTGCCCACCCAGATACCTCTTTCATATCCATTAAGGACTAGTGAAATGACATCCTTTCTTCAGGTGGTGAATAAATACCACAAGGTCTTGTGAAAATTGATTATAACAAATTGCGATAAAAAATATCACATGAACTGGTGTAAGTACAGCTACATTCTAAAAAAAAATTTATATTCTGTCACGAAACTTAGTTCAAGGCTATTAATGCATTAAATATAGTTCAGTTGTGTTAGAATATGAAAGAAAAATATAAATAAATATTGAGGAAATAATTAAGGTTTGGAATTCGCTTTTCTGATATGCAGACTTTATGGGAGAGTAGGAAGAACATTAAGACAGTGATATGACAGAAATAACATTCATGGAGAATTTCTTCCTTCTTCTGATACAATTCTGTTCTATGATTTTTTTTAAAAGCACATAATTATGATTTACAAGCATTCGAAATTCTTACACCCTGTCCTCCAAACTATTCAACTTTTTCCATAATATCTCAAATCTCTTTAGCTAGAGTGCTTCACATTAGACCTGCTAGCACACTAGACCTGCTAACTTCCTTCCACCCAGTCTTCTCAGAACAATCTTCCCAGCAGTGAACTTGAGTATCAGGCATTCTTGAATGACTGAGTGTCTGGAAACTAACAAAACCCTTGCCTGATTTTGATGAGAAGTCTTTACAGATGCCTTTACTTTTGGGAGGCATTGTTCCTTTTTCCAAATTAAAAGAACTTTGATGTCTCCTGTTCAAAACTGAAATTATTGAAGGTATGCAATAGAAATTATTGTCTCCTATTTTATAAAGGATAGTTATCACATCGCATTTATCTAAAGGGGACTACAGAACAAACATATATCCACTTTCCATACTGATGAAACAAAAAAAAATTACTTTGTTTTGTAAAATCATTATGACTCATGGTCACAATAATATATAGATCACAAGCAAAAGAAAACAAAAACAGACTGAAAGATGGTTATTGTCAAAAACCTTTAAACTGTTCAGAGTGTGTTGTTTTGCTTTACTGTAATGTTGCTATAAATGTGACAAAGAAATTGCTTTTCATGTATTTTCTCAGCAAAAACATAGCAAGTTCTTTAAGTGATATGGGATTGGCAAATTGCAATCAAGTAAAAAAACATTTCAGAACATTTTTTATACTCTCCAACATGAAAAAAAAATTAGAAATTAAGTATCATATAAAGAATAGAGAATTCTAGTAAAAAATATCACAAAATCTGTACATTTGATCAGCTTTACAATCATGAACATTATTTCATTGTCTAATCTATGGCAACAACTAAATTTCACAAACATGAGGAAGTTCTAAATACTTTGGTACAGGTTTAAAGATTAAATATGCTTAGATGGATTCTGATGATCGTTATGCCTAATTAGAATGAAAGTGATCACTTTGCTGTTTTAGGACTTGTCTACTTTGAGGCAGTCTAACCTCTGTGTGCTTAAATCTGAGAATTAATCCTGAAGTGACTGATAGAGATAAGAGCAAAAGTCAGCCATATTTTAAGTGTGTAACCTCTTATTTATGATTTTCTCTCATAGCACTCTCTCTCCACTTTTACAGCCCCAAACCTTTCTCTTCATGTCACTGTAATATTTATAACAACTTGTGTTAATCTCACAGGCCTATGGCTTCCTTGCAATGGACCATCCAAGTCATGCTGGAAATGACAAATCTCAAGGATTTCAGACACTAGGGGCAGCAAAAGTCAGTTTGGGAACCAGCACCGCTAACTGCTAGAAAAACAAACACAAAACTGAAACAAAAACCTGTCATTACCTATTCTGTCCTCCTATATGAAAAGGCATGCTGTAGCTGGGCATCCCATGGTTCTGGAACAAAGCCACTAATTTAATTGTTAATGGAGCTTCTGGAGAGACTACACACACACATACATAGCACCCCCTGCCTCCTTCCAGGAGACGCTATTTGCCTTCTAGTATCCTCCTAACAAATAGGTTTTGCCACACTCTTCCAGGCTGCAGTGTATGGGAATAAATGACAACCATTATCAAGGCATTTTACTCAGAAAACAAGTTATATATAAGAAGAGAAAGACAGTGTCATTCCTGTTTTGTACAAGGTAAAAATTAAAACAGAAAAGAAATATAAGGAGGAAACTGAGAGGAGGCATGAGAGGAAGTCCTCCAGTCTGATCTTATGACCTGTTGTCAAAAGCATGCAAAAATATGTGGTACCAGAACTACAAAAGAAAAAATAAATTGATTTTATGCTCAAAATACTTTTCTAATAGTCCATCCACATTAGGAAGTCATGGCTCTTATTATCAGAAAAAAAAATCTATGCTTAATTCAGCAGCACAGTCTTGAAAAAAAAGAAAATGAATACAGAGAAATCAATGTAAGCATATTAATTTCAATTCCAGTCTCCTGATGAGGGTAGCTCTCAAATACATCTCAAAACACACAGAGAGACTGAATGCTGATGAATAATACATATATTTTCCAGCTTCAAGCAAATCATTTATCTCTGCAATTACAAGTCAGCAAAGATACTGAATGATTTTTAACCTGTGACTCTTGACATGTTTTTTTTGGGATAAGAGAAGCACATTGAATTTTTTCTGCAACAAACAATTGCTACTAAGATCAGGGGTTTTTTTTGCAACTTTGATAATATTGAAACAAATAATAACTGGGTATTCTTTAATGTATAATTATTGTAGTTCACACATTTTTACAGAGATTATGTTAAAAAAATTAAAAATAAATTGCAATGTTGTGCTGGAATAAAAGCAAGACAATAAGTTAAATGACAAAATTCAGGTTGGTTTCTTTTGATTTTATGTAGGGAAAATAAACTTCCCTTACACCTCACAAAAAAAAAAGGTAACCCAGTTTGTTTTCATTAAGGGGTATGAAAAGAAATCAAAGTGAATCTGCCTAAGTAATACTGATCTTTGCTAAGATTTAAAATGTATCCCCTTTGAGAAAAAAGAGAGGTATTTATCCTTAAATTCACTTCCATATAAATTGGTTTAATTCTGTGCATTCAAGTGCATTCTGTGCATCCCAAAGCATAGCTGAAAATCAGATATTTCTATCTGCTTTGAGGGGATGCAAGTGATTTCTAGTTAGAAAATACTGAGTCATTATGTTACATATTTAACACCTCAATTTTATAATAGCAACTCACAGCCTTCAAAACAAAAGAAATCCCACCTCAGCATTGCTAAACAAGCCCAAACTCTAACACTAGCACAGGAACAGTTAAATAAAAAATAATCTAAAACCATGCAAAATATTGACATTTCTATGTCATATAAACTACAGATTCTTGAATTATACCTATGACTTCTTGGGAAAATGTGATTCTTTACCACATTGGAGGGTTTTAAAATCCTATTTCCTATTGTTTGGTTGGTTTTCTTTTCTTGAAAAGTATGAAGGACGAGTTTTTGAAAATACATTCATCTCAAGAATTAATATAAGAAATTCCAAAACTCTAGATAAAGCAGATGTTCTGTAGTAGATAATAGCTATTTTTCCCCTTGGAAGCATGTCTTCTCTTTGTTAAATACATGTAGTGATTTTTTTAATAGACTCCAAAAGATTTTACATACATTAAATTTCAGACCACAATTAGCGTTCTTTGTGTCTGCATTTACTTTGCATTTTACATCATACTGAAGAATAATTATGAATGACTGAAACTAATTTGCTTTCTTTCCTCAGTTGCTGTTTCACACTTTTGAGCAACTGCTAAATTACATGCAGGAGGTTTATTAGTATTTCAATGCTACATATTAAAACATATTCCAACAGTGTCACATGAGCACAGGGGGACGCTGCCATTTCTTGTAAAGTAACTAATCATTTAGCTATGTGCATAAGATTTGCTTCTGTAGGTAAGAATAATCAACTAGAAATTTTAGAATAGCTTTTTTTTTGCTCAAGGTTATAATATATCCTTGCAAAAGGGATATGGGAACTGTTAATCACAACAGAAAATTGCTGGTTAACCTAAAACCCCTGGGTTTATTTTAACATATTAAGAAAATACACAATCATAATGAATGTAGTCAAAGAGTTACAACCAGTCAACAGCCAATATTAATGCTGAATATATGGGTTTATGATCCTGTTCCACCACTGTGGAAGACAATAGGCAGTATGGCATGCAGATATATGCTGTAGAGATTAATTGCAATTATTTAAGAGTAGGTTTCCTAAATTACCCAATGTAAAAATCAAAGTAAATACATGTATAGTCTAAAAAATAACTGTTCCAGAGATCTGTATCGATATAATCCCAAATTCTATATAGGCAGTATTAAATGGAAAATGTAGGCTTGTGAAAACTCTGTTACATAATAAATGCTACAGAATTCATAATTACAGAATTTAAGATGCAAAAATTGTATTTTCCTCTACAGACAAATATAGGACAAGAGCAGAAATGTTATAATAGTGTCAATGTTATCACTGATACAAACACTCTTCCTAAGGCTAAGAACGATAACAAACCTTTTTGTTCCAGCCTGCATTTAAAGCTGCAATTAAGCATAAAATTTGATAAATATAGCTGCAACAGACTTTAACAACAGACTACTAAACTACAGGAAAGCATGCACCTGAATCTGAAAAATGAGATTCCCAGATTTGATTCTGTTCCCAATTGCATTAGTGGAGCTGTTTTAAGTGGGCCCAAACTATGCCAGTGCTCTTTTCTCAGTGACTACTGACTAGAAACCCAGAAATATCTTATGCAAAAAAAAAAAAAAATCATTAACAGTCATATCTATATTGTACATAATAGCTTATTAAAATAACTAACATCTGTTGGTTAAAAAAAAAATCACAATATTCAGCATTTGGAGAAGTTTTGCTAAAATGAGGAAGGGGAAATTTTGCCCCGATGGAGAAACACTTGTGTTGGGGGAAAAAATAGTTATCAAAACTCCAGGTTCAGGGTAGGCTTCTCTCTGGGTGCATAACTGTCCTGCTCATCCAGATCACTAGCTTACAAGGGAAATCAGCAGGAATCACACACTTATATCTAGCAAGGTAATTTTGCCTGAAAATTCAATTGATCCATCTCTACTGACTACACCATAGATGAATTAGTTCACCTCACCTACCAAATCCCATACACGTATAGAATAAATAATTTCAGAGTATCTCCTTAGAGTCCAAATGAATGGCAAGTCTATTGTATTAGGAAAGAGAACTATAATAGAGAGATTCTGTATGTATAGCAACAATCAATCGTACATATTATAATTATATGAAAAATTTTCCCCTGGCTGAAAAAATACACAGTAATTTTTATCTGTAGGTAACATTACAGACAGGAAAAGGATATAATGTTTCTCCAAGTCATCACACTGACAAAGCAATTAAAAAATTGAAGTAACACTCTATGCTTTCAATGTGGCTCTTATAAAGCATGAATTAAATTAAAATTTTGCATAATAATACTCTGGTTTCAGTTTGAGAAACATTGTACTGCGAATCTGCAAAGACTTTGATGAATACCCTATTAAGATAACAGCCCAGTCAGCTGCAGTATTGTTTATAATCTTAATGGGTTTTAGACAGCAATGAAGGAGCAATAATTTTGTTCATTTCAAATAATGTAGCATTGAAGGGCATTCAAGGAAACAATTCTATTATTCATTTTTGCATCTCTTGGTATATGATGATTACACCACCTTTTTATGTTCCATAAAATAATGTTAAAAAAACAGTCTGAAACAATAACTTTTCTCATGATGTTTACTTACCTATAATACAGCTTCTCTATTATTTGAGTGTAAAGTTACATTTATGTGGACAAAACAAATTACATTTACTAGGTAGTATTTTGAGAGCTACTTAAGTTCACCAAGTCTTTGTTTCCACAGACTTAACGTAATCAGGACTGAACAAAGTGCTTCTTTCACTGAGAATCTATCTGAATAAAGAATGAAGAAGCGCTAAGAATCCCAGGATTCAGGCACAACACTTTCTCCAAAGAATAAAATCAGAATAAAACTTCTGTTGGAGTGACTTGTCTCTCGTGAAATAATAATATTAAAGGTTACTCTTAAAGTTTTGCAGAACTTGTCTCCAAATTTTCTGAAGGACTAGGAGTTCACAACTGAAGCTATTTCTACAGGAGGGCATTTTTCAGAGGTGTTACCTTTTAAAATATTGTGTTGATAGACAGCTTGCATACCAGTACAGAGAAATGCTTTAAGATAACACATGCAATTGCATTAACCTGTTATGTTAGAAGACTTTTTTTACTGTAGTTTCTCTTTATGCTCTGAATCTTGTTTTATTGATGCAACAGGACTTATGTCATTAATGTAAATACATTAGGAACGCAATTTTTATTCTAAAATAAATATAATAAGCAACACTCATAACCATGAGCAAATAGGATACACCTGTAAATTTTTGTAGGTACTAGGACACTGGACCAGCCTGACCCAATCTTTCAGCCATTCCTGGGGACAGTACAGGGTAATGTGGGTGCAAAATCATTCCAAATAGGCAGGCTACACACAGCTATCTTTTAATGGTATTGTGAGCTCTTCTTCACTGTTGATCTCATTGCCAAAGCAGTCTTGAAAATTTACTACTATAAAAAATCAGGGTAGTCCACTGAAGAGTTCTGTACTAGATGTAGATTATGATGCAATATGGCATATATGTAATTATTTCTAAATGTCACAGTCATTTAGAGCACATTTACATTAAAAGAAAAATAAATGTGATTACAGGGAGCAGGCTGTTAAGCAGATCACTAGATCCACTGAAGTCTGATTTAAACATTTAGCTAATACTGAGTCTTCCTCTATAAATGTGGAAAAAGTTGAGGGAAGTGACACACTATTTTCTGTAATACAATAAAGAAGTCATCTGAATATCTAGCAACTGTGGGAAATATGCAGTTCTTTCATTTGCGTGAAGGAGTTTGGTTCTTGTTACCTGTAAGACCATGCTAACTACTGGTCTAGTGGTATTGTGGAATAGATCTATAATCCATTTTTTCTGTGGAGTGCAGGACACGTGTAGAAAGGCAGAAGTGGGTTTAGTCAGACCCCTTCACCTCACTGATACTATTCTAGGGCAGGAGTATCCTCCATTGCCATTTGAGAGGGAAATAAATTGTGCTTTCAATGTTTTATTTTTTCAGTTTGGTTTTGTCCCCTCAAACTAGCACAACTGCTGCTGGTTCTGTTACAGTCCAAAACTAACATGAGCTAAATGCTTTTTCCCATTATGATTTTGAATAAGTGTTTCTTTTGTTTAAAACTCCTTATTTTTATTTTTCTGTGGATTATTAATTTTTAAGTCCGGGAGTCAATTCTTATTTAAATAATTTTAAAATAAAATTTGATAGCAGCTGAGTTGTGTGGGGTTTTAAATAATTTTAGAATACAATTTGATAGCAGTTTAGTTGTGTGGGGTTTTTTTCTTAAATTTTTCTTTCCTTCCTTTTTGGAAAGTTCTCTTATTACCATTTAGTATACTAGCTTGGTCATATTTTCTGCCCTTTCACACTGAAGCAGAATGCCAAGTAAAGAATATTACTTACTGGCAAAGGTTTTCAGAGAGTGTAATTAAAAGTTTGCCTCCATTTTTATATTTAGCTTTTCCTGGCATTTGACTAATTTTGCAGCATATGGTAGGTTTGTTTATTACCTTGTGCATAGTAATTAAAGCAGTACTTTAACAGAGACACAAAGAAATGTGTTCCATTTATATTTGAGGTGAAGGCATTTTTTCTGAAATCTACACATAATAAAAAGCATTTTTGAATTTAATTCTTAAATGTGGAGATATCTGGATAAATTTATAGAGCTGTATAATAATTCATTCTTTATTAACAAAGGTTTTAGCGGATATTTTAGTTAGTGTCCCAAAAATGTGGCCAAGAGAAATGAATCACAATTTTTTTTTGCTAATATGTACTTCAGAGACTGACAAAATATCCTTTGGCACAAAGACTTCCAGTTTTCAGACAGTCGGCGTTCTTATGTAGCTGTTTAGTAATTCAAACTTCCTCAATATTTGCCTTGAGAAACAGATTGATGTCCATAGGTAAGCTTCACATTGTCAGTGTATTTATTGGTAACATGCTGATAATCAGTAGCTATTTCTTCTGGAAATTTGAATCTAATTTTCTGTGAATAATAAAATAAATTCTCACAGTTGGTTAATTCTGTATAAATGAATGCATACCATTACATATAGCAATATAATTAACAGTCCAGATTAAATGTCTTTTATTAATACAACACTAGTTACTTATAATGAAATTAGGCCATTCCAGTACCTATGAAAAATAGTGTTACTTTTTTATGGCTTCAATATTTGTTGCCCATTTAATTGTCTGCCTTAAAGGAAAGATAGATTTCTATGTCATAAATTACACAAAATTTACATTTTCAATAAAAATGTATTCTTTTGTTTTGTTGTTTTCTTCCCTGTGATTTAGTATACAGTGAAAAGCCAGTAAATTTTATCCAGTAATTTCAGGAGTCAAGGTTGATGCTTAGGATCTGATGCACATACTGCCCTCTACCTAGCAAAGAATCTCAGAAATCAAAAAAGCACACCACACCACCCCCCCAGTCTCCCCCAAAAAATACAAATATGTATTTATGATGGGACCCAGTGACAGGGAGATTGGAACCTTGAATGAAGTTAGCTTGGTATGACAAAAATGAATTGTACTAGGATGTACAAAAGATAAATTACTTTCAACACAGGAAGGATGGATTTCTTCATTAACTGTATGAACAACAGGAGAAAATGACATACTACCTTACAAGTCAGAACAGACTAATTTGATAGTATCTGAAATCCCTTCATAGATTGTACAGAAAACCACTAAAGACACATTCAATGCACTGAAATAACAGGTTACATGTAGGAAGAGCTCAATCAGGATTTTACTGTCGCCATCCCTCTTGCCAGCCCAACAACTTGCCAAGATAACAAATGCAACCTAATAAAGTTATATTTGCTTGCTCAGATTTCTAGGACAAGTACGTCAGCCATCTTTTAGACTTTTACTACGTGATAATAACAAATCTCTTACTACAGTGATGAATAATAGCCAAAATTAATTCATGTCAAACTCAAAATACATTATCCTATATAATTGTTGAAGGCATGAAAGTAGAAAAGAACACAAGAACTTTTTGTATGTATCCATTCTAGGATAGGATGTAATCTCCAACACACAAGCCTCACCACTGCCTCAAAGTCTGCAGGAAAATTTAAGGCAATTCATAAAAACTTAGAGTGATGTCTATACTGGGCTGCTTATTCTGTTTGTTTTCTCAGAGCTACCAGAAACTCTCCAGCTGCCCTGGGGTCAGATGCTTACCTCCACAGATTTTATTTCACAATACAAATAAGAATATTTGTAGGTCCTTACACTACCAAAAGATCTACAGAATATTGGGTGTGTAGATGCAACCCCAAAAATATTTATTCATTTGTAACTGTAGCAGTAAAACCTCCAAGTGCAAGGATTCTTTATGTTTCTATGCTGTATAAGGTATCTCTAAATATTCCCACCACAAGAATTAAATAATAACAGCCAGAATAAATATTGATGTATTGTTGTGTAGCAACAATTATACTCTTTCAAAGCAGAAGTAGGTATCTTCCAGGAGAGGAGTGATTCTAAGTAGCCAACCCACACTCTTGACTAAAGAGGTGTGTCAAATCTTCTTGTTTTTAAATATTGGCTTGCATGTGCAAAACCAAACTTGCACATCCTCAGAAAGCAGCACATGCAAGGGAAAAATTTTGTCCTGTTGCTTAAAAAATTAACAAGTCTGTTTACTTACAGACATATGTTCAAATATTCAGGAGTTGATTCAGAGGACTTGCTATGCAAACAAAAGTAGTTCTGGGACAAGATTTAGATAGCAAATTTGCCAGAAATCAAAGGTTTTCTAACAATACTTTTTAAATAGTATTTCTATATAATTCTATCTTACCAAGTTCCTGTGCTTAGTCCTGGGAGCTTTTTAAGTCATTTGGAATATGGATGATATATGTCTTTGTAGTAATATCAGCACTGTGAAAACTTAGTTGCTTTCAGCCTCACAACTGAGGCCTGGTGTTTATAGCAGTCAAAGAATGAAACAGAACAACCATGTCTGAACTAATTCCTCCAGTGGCAGAAATTTCCATCTTTTTTCTAAAAAATTCCTTCATACCATATGGAAAGCACCATGCCTGTGAACCTAGAGAAGGGGCTGTGGAAAAAAAGCACAGAAGATTGAGCACTAAATATTGAAGAAGCTCAAGAAATGACAAGGATTTTGAAAGTAACCTATGATATACTGGAGGTATAAGTTAATCCCCACTAGATAGTGAAAAAGATACTGCTAGCCAGATAGAAATATTTAACCAGAGAATCACAGGGTAACAGAGACCTCAGTGACCTCTGGAAGTCATTACTGTCCTATGGCCCCATTTAGTGGGGGACACCTAGGGAACGTTGCCCAGCACCATGGCCAGGCTGCTTTTGAACATCACCAAGGGTCCTGGTTTAGAGCAAATTTGGGAGAGAATCCCCAAAGGGGTTCCTCTAGGAAAAGCAGATTCAATCGGTCCCTCCCCCAACTGGTCTGGGAGAAAATACCTCCTTGGAGAAAGGTGGAAAAAAACCCATGTTTATTAAACAATAAAACCTAAACAATATCAAACAATAAAATCCCTTGCCGCTCCAAAAGAGATGACAAACTGAGAAAGTCCCTCCCCGGGCTGCGGCTCAGCTCACTCAGTCTCTGATCAGTCCCTCCAGGGCTGGGAATGTCGCAGGCCAGGCCCGGCCCGGTGGGCCCCAGGTGCAGCTGCCGGTGCTCCCCTGGGTGTTCAGTCCAGAGCAGGTTTCAAGAGGTCCAAAGAAAAGGGAAAAACCCAAAAAGTCCAGGGAACTTCTTTGGCTCAGCTAACTAACACTAACTAAAAGCAAAAATGAGCTCTGTCCCACTGTCTGTCCATCCGCAGACAACAGTCCAGGAGCAGGAATGTGGAGGAGTGAGTGCAGTGTCTGAAAAAAAACCTGCCGCTTCTTCTCTCCCCCCCCCTTCACTCTCTGGAACACTCTTAAAGGTGCAAAACTTATTATTCAACATAAACAGAATGAGATGACTGGGGATAAAGCATCATATTGTCAATCCAGGACCAAGGACAGAGGTTTCACCACTTTTCTGAACAGCTTATTCTAGTTCTCCACATAGATTTCATTAATTTATTGACTTTGGGAGAGCTGTGCTACCCAGAGCAAAAATCTAGTTATGGCCTGTGAAACCATGTTAACTCAGGTCCTGACATGAACTGGAAAACAAAGTGACAGCTTAAGGTGCTACTTGTAAATTTAACTACAGATAAAACCATCCATCAGGTAACTGAAGAACCAAAGAAAGAAAGAAAGAAAGAAAAAAGAAAGACTATTCATCACTGAACTAGGCAGTTTGCATATTTAATTATGCAGTTTAAGTGCTCAGCACTTAAAGATTCTGAACTTCTTGTCAAAATAACATATGAAACCTAGTGACATTTTTTGTATGGAAGAGGTATTCATTTCAGTTATGAAGCTAACTTGAACTTCTTTCTACTGTCTTGCTCCACTGATCTTGTGCTTTGGTTTCAATAGGTTACTGCTCACACCCTTGAAATACTAAAGCTTTCAGTGACTCTATCTACATGGCCTCAAAAAAAATCATTGTTAAGGTAAAATTATATTTTTACAATAGGACATAAAAGGATAAAATTTGCACTGCAAAAGGTAAAAACTTGGAACCCAAACTATAGCTTGTTGACTTAATACATCATAGAAAAACTACACTCCAAGTTCATCAAACTTGGTATATTCTTTTTATGAAAAACAGGCATAAGTGGATCTTACTTCTCAGGTGGTACTACAACGTATAATGTATGTATTTTGATGTGTTTGATTTCTTCCCTATTTTTTATATTGTCAGAAAGGATCACTGCTTCCTGATTAACATATATTTCAAAGTTATTATTTTGCTTATTCCTACTTGTCACAGCTGAAAAAAAAATGGACGGACCATTAGAGACAAAATGTTTTTTCTTCCTAAAAATCTTGTTTCATATGAAAATGTGTAACTCCATAATTCTTTAGACCTTACTTTGAGAAACTCTGAGAAAAAAAAGTGAAAAATTAATGATTCATTATACAAAATGTAAGAAACTATACACCTTCAGTAGGTAAAAATTTTCTTTTAAAGTCAAAAGGCACTGTAGTGGAGATTTCCTGAAAAATTCACTTTTGGATCGCGCAGAGCCTCAGTCATGTGAGATGTGCACACGGAAATAACCAACAGACAAAACATTTTTTCCTTTTTTGATTCGTTTCAGTGCACACCTTGTATTTCCTTTTACACATAAGCATGGTTTGAATGTGTGATGAAGGCTGAGACTGTAATGTAAACAGAATGTAAATATTAAGAACTCATCAAATTGAAGCTACATTTCCCACTCTTATCACCAGAAGCTAATGTCCTGTGCCTTGCAGTTACAGTTATGAGGTAAGGATATGGAATACAGCTACAGAAATTTTGAGCATCACCCTCTGTTCCTAAGGCAGAGGGAGAACTCAAACTTACCAAAGCTGAACAAAAAAATAATCAAAGTATCTGTCAGTGTTTAAACAAACACAGAGCAAGTTTTAAGTACAGATTCTGTCATACTGAAGAAGAAAGTATTCACACGAATAATTAGAAAACACAATTCTGTCTTCACTGGAAGTATTGCTTCAATTATTTCTAAGCAGGCACTGGGGCATGTTTAAATGACACAGAAAATATGCCTTTACGACAGAGTAAAACAAGCCTGGGTAAGTGTCAAAGGGAAGTAGAAGGTTTAAAACAACTTTGCTGAGAAGACAACTGAAAAATACAATTGGAGATAAAGCTTTGCCCTCAGCTATCAATAAATATGAAATCTTTAATAGCTTTGCACTTGTCTTCAGTCCAATCACCTTCAAGACACCAGAATTCATCTCATCTGAAAATTCAAAAGTTTATTTAGGAAAATGTTCTAGAGATTTGTGGCAAGTAATACCATAAGTACCTAAAATAAAATGTATAGTTCACTATTTTCTTTCTCAGATGGCTTCTTTTCCCAGGGTGACATGAGGATCAGGGTACTTAATTATTACAGACTCTTTCCTAATACAATTGTAAGGCATCCAAAAATCTTAGCTTCTGTTTCCTTAATTATGCTTATTAGTGCACATAATTATCAACATGTATATGCACATACATACAAAAACTAATGCCCTCGAGCTAAGTCTGGCCATTTAATAATTTTGTAAATGTATGGTTAAACAAAACTGTAGCATTCTAATCACTAAAGTAATAAAGTAGTTTCACTTTGTTTTTCATTCACATATTTAAAATCCAACCTTCCATTAACTTTTTGTCATTATACAAGCATGCAATTTTTCTGAATGGAACCTGATCTTTAAGGTTGCTTCTAACCAAACTATTCCATGATTCTATACTCATACATTCAACTGCTCAGCTGAGACAAGAATATTTAGCAAAGGTCACATTACAGATATATCCCTGTAGGATTATTGAAATCCATTTGGGGATACTATCAGTCAAATTTCTGGGTTCCCTCAACCATGTGCAGAGGAACTTATTTTAATACTATATAACGATGTAACAGCCCAAGGAGATAAACTAATTGTCACTAATTGCATTAATTTTTAAGGCTTTTTGGCTTTATGAGTGTGTTTATGTAACCACATATGCACTGTGGGTGCAAAATGATAATAGGTTTATATGCATCTCCCATTGTAGTCTGGAGGCAGACCCAGTCTGCAGTACTGCATGAAAATCATTTTGAAGTTAGTGAACTGAGAACCAGTATACCAAGCAGACAACTGAATACCATATAGACTCAAACTACACAGTACTTGCACTGTTTCCCTCCACAGAAAACACAAATAACAATTCTGAAGTGTATGGGTGAAATTCTGACAATTAGAAACTTCAAGAAGCTGTACAGGAAAGAGTCTTTTGAGAGTATTTATAAACTAATAGATATCCCTTCTCAACCAGATAGGGAACTGAAAAGTGGCCTATTGATGAATTAAGCAATCTTCTTTGCCAAGGTACTTATCTTTGATATACACTGCGTCATACAGCATGATAAAGTAAGCTTTACCTATCTGTCTTATGACTCATATCTATTTAGCACTCACAAAAATAATTTGTAAGCTAAAAGTATGGACGAGTCTGTGTTACAGAATACATGTGTGACCCTCAAAGGATGAAGCTTTCTCAAATTCTCAGAGAATATTATTCCCACAACCATGCTTTCAATACTACAGACCACAGTTCTCGCATTCTGATTTGATCAAGAAAAAAGCCATCAGATAGACTGTTATCTGGGTTGAGATTTTCAGAATAATATTCCATTTGGTACAAAAATATACCCTAAGGAGCATGCATTGTGCATTCTCTCTTCTGCCAAACTCACAGTATGAGTAGCAGCATTTCCATTCTGGAGCTCTGGGACTTGGTTCCTAGTCTGATGGCTAAAAAGTGGTCGTCAAACTGGTTTTTTCATGACAGATACTTTGTCTTTGTTCTCCTTTACTTTCCCACAGTATTTCAACTTGCTACTCTAGTCTTTGTTTCTCGTTAAATATACATTCCTGCACAGTTTCCACCTGGTTTCTATTCAAGCATCAACTACATTTGTCAGTGCAGTGGTGCACACATTCTCATACCAAAAACTTGGTGTTCCTTATTTTAGGTGGCAAAGAGTTCTATGAAAACCAGACTGACACACAGGTGCATGTAAATGGGAGTTTTTTTTTTCTCCTTTCTCTTTTAATGTGCAGAATATTTTAATTTCCTATGGTTTTGAAATTATAAACATAGCAGTCAAATATTAAGAACTTCCCTGAGCTCATACTGTTCCAATATCGCAGCAAATATAACTTAAACAGGTACTGATGAAAAGCCAGTATGCACTATAATTAATCCTAAATACAAAGACATTTATTTCAGTGATATGAATAAATGATATTATATACATTCTTTTGGAAAAAATGAAGTATACATTCCTTAACTTCTATTTTACTCTCTGCTCCAAAAATCTACTGCTTTTCATAGCAAAAATACTATTGATTAGGTTTATATTACTACTATTTTCTGTACATGACAAATTAATCTTACTACTAACTTGAAATATTGACAGGAAGGTTAGGTTTCAAAAAAGGAACAGCTAGGATTTAAATCCTTATTGGTTACAGCATTCATTAATCAGTGGTAATCTACATTAATATAAAAACATTGATCCTTCTCTGAGGGCCCTCTCTTGTGAGTAATTTCATCCTCCAGCAGACATTATGAGCTACATTAAGAACTGGCATTTCAACAAATGAGAATAGCTTAACTGTAAGAGAAACATCCATTTAATGACCAAATAGAATTTTTTTTAATATTGCAATACCTAATGATATTTCAATCTTCAAGGATTCCCTCAAAAATTTCGCTGGAGAAAAAGTTGTAGCTACATTCATGGCAAATAAAGACTTCAGATTTTTCATGTCTATTTTTCATATGTTATTTTAGAAAATCTTTCTCCTGAATGTGTATTTTTATTGCACTGAAAGTAGAGTATCAAACAACTATTTATCCAAAAGAGTAGCTACAGGAAAGAACTATACCTACATTTGAACTGAGCTCTTCTTGAAATGACAGACTGAGCCATTTTTATTCTAACAGTTAGGCAGGATTACCTCACTGTTCTTCCCACTTTGTTGCCTTCTAAAAATTATCTGTTAAGAGAAGCTGGCAGAAACTAGATGTAAACCCCTCTGATTAACTGGCAGCAGTATTGCCCAAAGTGCTCTCTATAAATTTAAGTTTTCACCTACACAGAGACAAAAAAATTGAGATCTAAAAGAAGGAATAAAACCTCTAATGAGGGGAAGCTCATTACACCTTAAAAACTTTACTGCATACAGACATGGTAACAAGAGAGAAATGATGACTGGTTAAATCAAGAGAAAGAATTTGGTCTATTTACTTGTGTCATATAGCCAGTACAAGCCTATAAAATACAGTGGTAATACTTGTCCTCTATGTATCTCAGTTTTTATTTCTCTACAATGTGCTGACCACTACAACATGGGTATGATATTCTTTGGGGGAGAAAGACAAGAAATAAAAATATCTGATTAGAAATTCTCCTCAAGTAAATCAAGCGAACTTGTGTCAGAAGAAAAAAGCAGAAAAAATTATATTTCACATATAACCTTCAGATGATGCCTTAGAGACAGAGAACACTCAGCTCCAATTTCTGGAAGATGTTCCAGAGTTCTGTTTTTCTGTACACTTCATCTTGTCAGTCTTAATTTAAAAGTACAATCAGCATTTAACAAATATTAAAATAGTAACCAAAATCCCTAAGTTGAATACCACTATGTTTTAGGTGCAGATTCCTTAATAATTTTGAAGCTCATCAAAAATGAAAAAAATCATTTTGCATATTCAATTTTAGATACTGTTATTCAGATAATATTATAATCACTGTCATCTGACCAAAAAAATTGGAAAACAAGAAAACTGATAAAAGCTGTCACTGTAACAGAAAATACATTATCTGCAATAAGCCCTGCTCAGCAGGAAAGAACACTAGATTTTGGCAGCTAGCAGACTATGGCAAGTAGGAGGAAAGGTGAAATGAGGACCTAACTGTGATCAATGTCATAAAGACATAGATTATACAGAAGAAATTATTTCTATAGTTCACCTAAGATTTTAATACTGACTGGAAGAATAACAATAGTGAAATGCAAATCCACCAAAAAGAATGTCCTGAACTAACTTCAGGAAAGAGCATAAAATCAGGGAGCATCACAAGGACCACCACCAGAAAAATAAGGGAAAGGCTCTTCTATGGACATATATAAAGTCTGTTTAAATCTTACCTAACCACTGTTCTGCCTTTTTGTCATAGAGTGAATTTGTACCACATTCTCTTTTTCTTTGATGAGACATCTCACTCTGTATTTCCTATCCGCCATGGTAATCCAAAAAAATTCTTTGCTGTCAGCTTAGGGATTCTCTTGCTTCCTGAAGAACAACTGGTGAGTCATTTGAAAGCACTCCTCTGCCACTGGTGAGGACCAGCTCAGTGGTGAGTGATGGTTATCCTCATTGGAGATTCACTTTGGCACCCTACTTGGCAAGAAAACTGAGTGCAATCTGACACACTGCATAAAAAGATCTACTTCCAACTGAAGTAGCACCACATGCTAAGAGAAGTTTGCCCATGTAAACTCTGGAACAAATGGAGACTACAAATGTGGCTTAAAAAAAAAAAAAAAAAAAGAAACAGGCACAAAAAGCTTTGAGGCTTTGAGACAGTTTCTGCACCAAAAGACCATACTACAAAAAGAAGAAAGATTATTCACTGTTTTGAAAATCCTGAAAATTTAAGGCTGAAAGGTGTAAGAGGTTGTAGCCTTTTTTTGCTTAATTTGCAGTCTGGGTAAGGAATGTCTTCTGATACACTCTGTTTAGCAGAACTTTAGAAACCTTAATTAATTTGGGCATATGTTTCAGCCGGTAATAACAACTTTCTAAATATATCTACTTACATTATTTGGTTATTATTTTGCTATTATTATTTTTACTAAATCAGTGGAAGGAAGTAAAAAGAAATCACTGTGAGTGCATGAAAACAGTTGAGAAACTCAATAGTCATTCCTTATGTCAAAAAGAAAAAAGTTTACTTCTTGAGAAAATGTATTATAGTTACTATTGGAAATATGATTGTCAATCAGGCTGATTGAAACTCTAAAAATGATCACTGAAAAACTTTAGGAAGAATTTAGTAAAAGACTTTTACAAACACAGACATGGTAGGACTACACAAAAATACAGAGCAACTGAGGAAGCAACCAAAAACTGACATGTGAAAGGGACAGATGCAATTCTTATCAGAATGGGAGGGTGTCACACAGGCATAGACACAGTAAGGAAAACTCAGTTGCCTCCCATCAGTAAATTTATCCCTGAATTAATAAATAAGGAAGCGACTGAATTAGGGTGATTATGGAAAACAACATATCTGCTTACTGAATTCATAATCAAAAAAGAAAATACTGACTATATTGTCAATGTAATCATTGAGAAAAAATGGACAAAGGAATACTTCTAATGGCTGAATGTTTTCAGTCATTATACTGGAAGCTCTCAAAGGCACTAGATACCATTACTAGTAGTAATTAACTAGAAAGAGAAAGGAACCAATTTTTCAGAGAAAGGTAGCATCCCATCTCTGTTTTGGTTAGATTTTTCTGCTCGTTATAAATAATTTCACAGAGTTCTATAATATCATGCCATAGCATAATCTTAACATTCTTTCTATTAATCTCCTAAATAGTTTGAACACTTTTGATGTTCAAACACTCAATTTCACTGTGCTTTCAGGGTTCTACTGTGGTTTTGGGTGCTAATCATATTCATAAATTGCATAACTGCTATGGCTTCTATATGGAATACACTTGATTGTTTTAAATTAGGTAAATCAACTATGTATTTCTCTTTTTTTCCTCAAGCTCAGAGCACGTTTTAACAATCTTTCCTTTTTGTTTTAGGTATTCAGACCAGTTTTTTCATTACTGTTATATTTTCTAAGCTATTTCTAGGTGTTTCTGCAAGTGGTACAGGTGCATGTCTTAATTATATTTTCATTCATATTCTTCATATTCCTTTACTTACTTTCCATTCTATATACCTCAGTAAGAAAGGTAACTTCCAAAAGAAGGAAGCTTCAGTGGCCTCTGGGCTTGTCACTGGGCACCCATGAAAAGAGCTTGACTCCATCTTTTTTGAACCTTCCTTTTAGATATTTCCATACAACGAGACACCCCCTGAACCATCTCTTCTCTAGGTTAAATACTGCCAGCAGAAGAAATGTATGATATAAATAGTATGGGCAGGGAGAGGAATATGAAATTATTATCGCTTAATAAAACAGGAGCACAGCATGAAGTTGAGAAATATTAAAAGCAAGCAGTGATTTAGAGGCTTTTGCAAAACTGCCACAATATGTTATGGATTTAAGAAGTATAAACAGCTTTAAAAGTATAACAACTTTAACTGCACAGAAATGTACAACTTTACAGTCCAAAACTTACCTTGCAGAGTATCTGTACTAACTAGAGATTACACAGGGGTTTAAAATATCTATGTAAAAAATTATCCAGACATAAATAAGGGAAGTTTGACCCACGAACATTTGACCATAAAATGTTGTAGTCTTTGTTACGGTTACATAATTAGATTGATGTAGCTTAGCCTAGACTTGGTGGATGTTGTAAGTAAAGTCAAGGTAGCACGTGGAAAAATAATGAGAAGAGAGATGAATATTGAGCTAATGGTTAGCATATATTCTTATCTAAGCTGTGTTACAAATCAAATGTAGGATGAGTATTTTGAATAACTGCAGGAAATGAACTTTACAAGAACTCTAAGATTCTCATCACCTGAGGGTGTATGAGCCAGACACTAAGAAATATTTTTATTTTAGAGCAATTATCCATGTATCTTTGATCCTGCCAGTCTTGGTTGTGGTGATGTACTGCTTCAGTTACATCAGCCCTTTCACTGGAGAATCTCTCAGAACTAAAAAACTTGACATCCTGGTTAGAAGTTACAAACTACCATGTATGGGGCAGATAAATTTCCAGCTCTGGAACTCTCTCACTGATGTTGCTGGAAGCAGAAGAGGACACCACAAAGAAAGTAATTCCATTCTCAATAAAGTATTTGTTAAGTGGCTGCATTTTTGACAACTTTCTTAGATAAAAAATAGAGAACTTAGCTAATAGAAACATGAACTTAGTTATATATTTCTTTTATTCTTACATTATATTCTCTTGTCTATGACACTTTAATTCTTATTCAAATAGTCAATTTTTTTCCAGTACTAAATATAAAAGTTAATAAATACTCTCATAAGCAGAAAAATATTTTATGGAGCAGCCATATAATGTGGTGGTTTAAAGATTGCCTAGAATATCCATGTTTATTGCTGACCATGATAAACCAAAAGATAAACTGTTCAATAAGCAGAAAGCCTAAGTCTCCAGGAAGGTTTTAGTACATCAAAATTTTAACAATCCGTTCCAAAAGTAAACTTGAAATGACCAATTATAATTTAAAAGAAAACCTTATCAAATATTGGAATGTAAGGAATACAAAAGAACAACTTAAATTTTTTTCAGAAATTCTAGCAAAATTTTGATACTAATTTCTAAGAAGACTAGTAAGGTACTAATATGTCAATAAAGTTCTATCAAAACCAAGTCCTGCTGTTCTACCCACTTATGCTAGGACTGAAATTTGTCCACCGTGATGAATTTGAAGTAAGTAGAGAATGTACAATATATGGTTCAGGTATTGACCCATAGCACTCTCAGGTCCCTCTGAGAATCGTAGGTCTAGTGGTTCCAGTGCTGATGTGTGAAATGTTATAACAAACCAGAAATCGATGCAGAGTGCACCGTAAACAGACACAGTCAATGAGCTATTCATTACCTTTTGTAAACCTCCAGTATAATTGGCATGTGGTCAATTTATAAACTGTAATCAACTGAGGCTTTATTTAATCTCTTATATAGAAAAAAAACAAAAAGCTTCATGCTTTATGTAGTTTTAAGAACATAAATCTGGAGAGGTAAGTAATTAGAAATCAAAATGCACCCTCTATTAAAAAAAAAATCTCACTTGTCTGATTTCTAACAGAAGATCTTTAGTAAACACCTCACTACTGTACCCAGCAAAGAGAGTCTTTGGGTGTGGCACTTTAAATGATTTTTTTTTTCTGATCGATAATTAAAACCTAAATTTCAGATGAATTTTTAAAAGAAATTGTGGCCTTCAGAACAGCAATTTTTCCTACCAAAAGAGGGCACATATTTAATAATTAATGTTTATCCTCATTTGCTCACTGATAAAAACCTTTTTAACATAAAACTATTAAAAGCTGGTAAATCACAAAGTTAACCTTTTCATTTCAAACTGAAATCAAAACCAAACCCCATAATCACATTATTTGATACAAAATGCTTGGCTAGCTCCTAAAAAGAATCAGACCCTAAATAATGACTGCCTTCAGTAGAGAGCACCTATGTAGGATCTACTTCAAAATCCTGAATATAAACAACAAGTAGCAAAACAGGGAGATTTGTACTAGAAAATTTAGAGGAAATTTATTTGTTTTACCATTCACCTATTACTTCTTTCCCATAAGGAGCTCTTTTTTTTATTTGTTTCATTTCACCATGCTTGGCTTCCAGAATACCTAGGTAGGTTTTCAATTATGGAGTCCTACACAGCCCCTTTTCTCCCTTCAGTGAACTTTTGCATTCTGCATGGTCAACAGATGTGAAGGATTAAAGTATCTTACAACACAGTTCATCTAAGGGAATGTTTACACAGTTTTTCTACTGTGTTCATTCATACACTGTGCCAGAGGAAACCACGGAGTGTTATCACATTGCAGAGCCTAAGATATCATACTTCATTTCATTGCTGGGTTAATTGCAGCCATCTGGTTTCATGGCTCAGTGCACAAGCAGAATGGACTTCTTTCTGCCTGAAAAATTAGGCAAGTGAAGTTGAAAATGTCTATATGGGCATTGCCTTTAAATGACAGCTTCTCCCCATGTAAGCTCACGGGTAAGAGTGAAATAGAGGAAATTAAATGTTGTGAAAGGTAAGCCAAAGCAGGCTGAGCAACTTACACACACACACAAACCAATTAAGATCATATCTGAATTACAAAGATAAAAATATTTATGCTTGATATCTATCTATCCCTGTCCAGGTTGAGTAGTTATATTAGTAGAACATTTCCTTTTTATTTGAGTTGAATACCATGTTCATTTGCTCTGACAACTGTATTATGGATAACTATAGCCTATCATGCTTATACTAATCAGAAAAAAAACATGCTGGGAGATGAGAGTTACCTAACCCATAGTGTATATACAATAGCTCTAAAACACAGTTTAGAAAAAACTGCATAGACAGTTACTCTCAAACTTTTTTAACTACATGATTTGTATATCTAAACAAAATTAATAATCAATACTTTATTTTTAAAAATTAAATTACTTCCGCTGCTGCTGACATCACTTCAGTGTAAATGTATGATGCGCCAATGAAGACTGTTAACTATGTTATAAAACAAAGATCTAATTTAATTACTGGCTGTTACATTTGGAAAATTTGCTGATTACATTGTTATATTAAGTTAATAAATGGAGTAATCTGCCTGTTACAGTCATTCACTCTATGGATACCTATTTGTCTCTTAGCCCTAATAATTGTTACTAGCTTTCTAATTTTTAAGAAAAAAAGGAATTGGGTGCACTTCCAGGTTATACAAACTGCAAATCAACATGTTTGTCATAAATAAATACATAACACATTTTCTATTACAGCTTTATTAGTGCTTTGAGCAATATTTAGTTCAGCAGTTCTTAAGTAGGAAATAAAAAGAGTACCAAATGGTGGAATATCTTCTCTAAAAAAGATTTAGGATTCAACTATAACATGAGTCTTGCTGAATCAGTCAAAGAAGCTTCTTTCACTAGAGAATTTACTCATCTAAATTGTTACTTTCTGAAAGCAATTGGAAGACCTGAATACAATTTCATTATTTGCTCGTATGTTCAGCAAAAATCAAAAGAGATACACATTAAAGACTGGCTGGATGGCAGGACCCAGGGAGTGCTGGTGAGTGGTGCTCAATCTAGTTGCCATGTGGTCATTAGTGGTGTCCCCCAGGGCTCAGCCCCGTTTAATATTTTTGTCAATGAGCTGGACGTGGGGACCAAGCACACCCTCAGGAAAATTTGCAGACAATACCAAACTGGGTGGGAGTGTTGATCTGCTGGAGGGTAGAAAGGCTCTGAAGAGGGATCTGGACAGGCTGAACTGATGGAACAAGCCCAACAAGGCCAAGTGCCAGGTCCTGCCCTTGAGCACAACAACCCCACTCATCAGTACACCTGACTTTTCTTTCCTAACCATCTACTGTTGCAGTAAAAACTCAACTTTGATGAACCGTCCACCCTAGATTTATCAATAAATAGCACACAAAATATTCCCCAATTCCAGATGCAGAAGTAAAACTAGGAGTGTGTCCAACCCAGGAGTACAGGAATAGACAGTAAGGTAGAGAACATGAGAGCTGCTGAAGGCTCTGGCACTGCCCAAATCCTCTGAAACTATAGTACCTCTTTGAAGGTGTTCAAAGATTTTTATTTTCTGATGAAGGCAAGTTCAGCTGATGAAATAACAATTTGAAAATATATAGGTATATTTTCCTTAATTTTCCTGAGGGCATCAATCAGGCTAGAAGTAGCCTGATAGTCTAACACTAAGTGAAGGAAAGCAGACAAGGCAACATAAAATGAAAAAAAAAAAAGAAAAAAAACCCCAAACTATAATGAATGTAAATATTGAAAATGCCACGGTATTACACAGAAACAGAAAAGACAGGTTTGATGCAGCACACGTACTCTAGGAAGACTTGCACACATGGACTGATATTGATATGGTACTACCTATGTCATCAGAAGAATCAGATGGCTATCAGTTATTATTCTGACTATCCAAACACAGCATTTTTGGAGAATATTATGTAGCTATTGCAAAAAGACCTGTATTTCACTGGATATATTATTAACATGACTACACCACCGCTTTCATATTTATTAATGTACCTTTTTTTTCCCAAGAAAGCATGAATTTATCCCAAGTTTCAATCTAACAGTTTTGTGGAAATGGTATCAAAATTATTAAACAATGCTGAAAAATAAGGATTATCAAATTTAGTGATGAAACTTGATCCTTATTTGATACTATCAATTTACAGGATGAGGCATTTAAAAACAGAAGCATTGCTTTGTTGAAACAAGATGCTTGCAATCAGGTTTTCTGACTAAGTTCCATTAATGCTGATTCTGTCACTATCAGAAACCTTTTTGACAACAAAAACAAGAAAACAAACAGGAAAAAAAATTAGTTACACAAATGCTACATGGATAAACTGTCTGCCAGGGCAAAATAAAATAGCAAAAACATAAATCTAAAAGTTTGGACACAAAATATAACAGTACCTCCTGAAGGTCCACCTCACTGCTACAAAGTGATGACAAGATGAAGAGAATAAGACAACATTAGTTCTCTGTTAAGTTTCCCCACAGTAGGTAGCCTTGTAAGTCAGTAAATGCAGTGCCACCATCCCTTATAACAAGTCACAGGTTTTGTGTTACAAGAAAAGTTTCTAAAAGAATCACAATTGAAGTTATAAAATTCTAATTACTCCTATAATCAACTCTCTCCCTGACTCTTCAAGCCACTGGCCTCAGGACCAAGAAAAGCAGTGGAGGCCGAAGCATAACCAGAGATGCAGGACAGATAGCAGAAAATATTTTAAAATGGCATTACCAGAAATAAGTGGTAAAACCCAAATAGTTTATATTATAAGAATCTATGTGAACGGGTTGATAATTCTCTGTTTAGATTTTTAAGACCTATAATTAGACTAAAACATCTTGGTTTCACATGTAAATCTCACTTTGAGTGCAAACTGTATTACAACTACTTCTAGGATGTAATTTGGATGCAAAAAATTGGTAACTTTTCAGGGAAAAACTGTTCCATTTACATAGCTAAAATCAGGACTTAATTAGCTTTCGGATTTATTAATGAGAAATAGTGAACTAACAATCAATGAATTTTGCATTCATTATTAACTAAAACAGACAAAGTACAATATTAAACACAAAATGGTGATAAACAGCTCTTAATTTCTAAAACCCCTCTCTACTCAAACCCACAAAGTTCTAAGGGCACTCACACCCACAGAACTATGGGAACATGGAGAGCATATGGCTTACAAGCACATTCTCCTCTGGGAGGGCAGGTTACCCAATTGACACAAACCTTGTGTGAGGGAGAGAAGAGCTCCAGCTTTGTGTGAAGCTGTGTCTCTCCCCACAGGCTGCTAACCCACATTTTGGTGTGAAAGCACAAATGGAGGATACCCACACACCCCCAAGGTGTGAGTCCCTACTTGTTTCATCTCATAGGGCCATGATGGAAGACTTGCAGCAGAAGGAGGTTCAACCACCACCACTGCAAGGTATCCCTCTGCATGCCAAAGGGTTTCCTTTTACATATTCCTTTTAAAGCAGACTACTTGATTTCAGAAATTCCTTCTGAGTTTCCCGGTTAGCATTTAAGCAAACACCTCCCCAGACAGTTTTGGGTGCTCCCCTTCACACCCACATTCTTGTCTTAACATTTGTTGTCAAGGGTGGGCTGTGCTGGCGTTCCTACAGTAACAGATTAGTGCATGGTGGTGTAGGCAATTAAAGACTTAAAATTTATTGCAGAAAGAAAGTGAAAAGAACTCAAACTCATACAGAAGAGTTCATGGGAAAAGCAGTGAAACAGATAGTATCAGAGGAGCTTAACAGAGATGCACAAAGACCAAGTAGAAGACCACTCATGCTAAAAAGTATCAGATACATCAGAAACTGAAGCGACAAAGAAGACCTAAGTAAAGACTACCCAACACTGATGAATGATGTATTTTATTGTAGATTACTTTGGGAGTCTTAATTACTCTAAATTACTCAACATCCTGTTGAAATCTAGTTAAATGGAATGCCTTTTGGTAGATTATGCATTTGTTTTGAGTATGAAATTATGTTAACACCAAAGGAAACAATCTCCTTTTGTTCAGAATTTATTTAACCTACTTGTCCCTGTGAAAAAGATTCTTTTTAACTGTAATGAAGTTTTATTAACCATTATCTGAGACTGCTATAACTTTATTAATTTTATTTCTTAGAATGACCATTGATTCTGAAAGGAACAATGACCAGTATTACAATTACCATAGAAAAGACTCAGTTACACGGAGTGTAATAAACTAAGAAAACTGAATCATAAACTTAAGCTCAGGTAGTTACATGTAAATCACTTTTTTTTTATATTCTTGTTAATGAAGTTGGCTGATGATCACCTTCTTCAAAAACTGAAAGACACTCAGAAATTTAAATGGTTCAATGCTACTAGTTTTCAACTGGAGAATCTTCAGTATAGCTGGATAAATAACAATTTCCTTCATTAAATATTACTTCCTTCACTATTTGGTTATTATTTTGATTCAGGTGCTTTGAATTTCTTTGAAAAGCTTCATGTGGGTATAAACCGGTTTTCTGAAGTATAGAAAGATAATCATTATGTTGGCCCTACTTTCAGTTTGAAGTTTTGTCTGAGGTACAGATAAAGTATTTTATTTTCACAAAAAAGTACTTTCTGGCAAGCATCTATATCAAAGTTATGTAAAACATTTCAGAAGAATAAAATAATGCAAGTCATAAGTTCACAATAAGTCATGTCAACAGACTTTAAAAAGTAAATGCTCTTTGAGCAAAGAGAAAAGTTGCTCTTTGAACAAAGTTATGCTCTCTGATGGAAAAATGCAACTTCTGTGAAACAAAACAAAACTTCTGTTGTGAGATCACCATATAGCCAAAAGCATGAACCTGGAAGATCTGAATTCACATCAGACAGAAGAAATAACTACATTTATCTTTCAAGACCAAAGGTGCAGCCCTACAGAATTGGTCCCTGCTAGGGTAATATATTCATCCACCATACACAGCACACAAAAGAATGGGTGTAACCATGCTGAATCCATGGAATTCAGAAATTAAAGTGGCAATCGGGGATTTATACAATGGGGAGCTATGTACTTGAGAAAATAACTTTTTCAGAAATTCTGTGTGTTCTGTCTTCAGTTTCATGACTTAAATGATTCAGTAGGTTACCTGTATTTTCCTAGAAATAATACAATAAATGCATTTTATCTGTACATATTATCAAGCAGCTAACTTAAGTAGCACGATTTCCATGAGTAGTTACACCAGTCTTAAAGGGAAGTTATCATTCTATGTCACATCCAAAAGCTAAAACTACTAAAACTTTGGTACTAGCACAAGCATATTAAAATGGGCTAGCAATATGAATCTATGTGCATACATATTCAAGGCATTATCCTTTAGAAATATATGAAGGTCTAAAATTATTTTAAGTTTATGAAGATGGATAAAATCCCCACTATCTTCCCCATTATTAGTATTAAAATAGCTGTAATCTCTTAGAATTGATTTTAAGTTGCAAATACACATTCACTCAGTCTGCAATAAAATCTTGCTCTATAACCACAGTGCAAAACTTGAGAATTCATTCTACTGGTTTTCCAGTTTAATTGCAAACACCTTTTTTATTTTCACACATATGTATATACATGTGTGTATAGATGGATGGATGTGTATGTGCTTGTTTCAGCATTAAGAAATTTGTTTTTACATAGTGACTCAAAACAATAAAAATCAAAAATTCTACATAAATAAATAATAAATTTACTCATAACAGCCAGAAGTAATCTGGCACAATAGATAATCTGTAACTATATTATTTTCATAGCAAATGCCAAACAGACATCTGGATACAAGATGTTCTTGAAGATGTTCATTTAGGAAAGAAAAGATGACAAAATTTCAAGAAGAAAAATTGCAATATTTTCCCAAGTAACTAAGTGGTTTGCAAACTACCGGCCCCAGACTCTGACCCTGTTCTGCAACCTGGAGCCCATTATCCACACCTGCCTGCCTGCTACAGCAGAAACTGTGGCCACTTATGTCCTGCCTTGATAAGTACCCTGTATGCAACTTTTTGTCTTCAGTGAGGTGGCAAGCTACACAGAGTTTTAGCCCATGTTGAAGCTGACAAGTGTTGCTAAAGGTATGATGGCTTTTGAGAAAAATACCACACAGGCTTAAGTAACACAAGTAAGGTTCCAGGCAGAAGGCTCAACTCCCCGGATACAGATGGCGAGCAGAAAACTGAGGGGGTGTGACTGGCATATACCCTCTGAGTACACTCTAGGTGCATACATACTTCAGAAATAAATGTTCTGATTAGTGGGAAGAGGAAAAACTGAGAAGTTTTGCTAGGATACCCTAGACTTTAACCAGAAAAGAATTTCATGCAGAAATTACAGAAGTTACATAACTTTCAACCAAAGTTCAGTCTAGGTATTTGAGACAGATAAGACAGCTCACACAAGATGAGAGAAAGTTTAACTCTATGCACCAATGACCAAAGAATGCATCTGAACTCCTAGAAACCTAACTTAAAGGCTCATTTTTCATAACGTAATCACACTACGTCTTATATTTTCTCATCACACTACATCTTATATTTTCTTCTATTCTCAAGCATAGAATCAAAGAACTGTAGATGGTTTGCATTGGCAGGGACCTTGAAGATCCTCTAGTTCCAACTTAGCTACTATTGGCAGGGACACCTTCCCTGTACCACGCTGTTCAATGCCTCTCCAGCCTGGCTTAGAACACTTCCAGGTATTGGGCATCCACTTTTCTGAGCAATTTGTTGCAGCACCTCACCACACTGACAGTTTAGAATTTCTTCCTAATTCAAACATTTTTAATTCTAAACTTCTTTCAGTTTAAAGCCATTCCTCCTTGTCCTGTCACAGAATCATAGGATTACTGCAATTTGGAAAAGACCTCCAAGATCATCTAGTTCAACCTTGGCAACTGAATCACAGAACCAGACGTCATTTCCAGTCATTTCTTGACCACCTCCAGGGACGGTGACTCTGCCATCACCTGGAGTAAATCAAGCTACTTTGTTTTCTTCAGGACTGAAATGCTCAGTCATAGCCTCAGCTGTCAAGATGCTGCTACCTCAGACTGCTACAGGTGGCAGCTCTCCCTAGATTTTTTTGTGGTCGCTAGCAGAGAATTTCCTATAGGGATTATAAGGGGATTTTCCTATAGGGGTAGATATTTCCTAACACAGAAAAATGTACAAAAGATAAACCACAGAGGCTACAACAGTTTCAGATTTAGTATTTTCTAAATTTGGAGTGCTTGACTTGAAGGTTTGATATTATTTTAATTTTTCTTGGTTTTTTTCCTCTAATAACTTAATTGCGTCAAAAAGTCCAAAATATTATCTATAAATTATCCACCAGGGTTTTGCAATGATTTTCATTATGATGTTACATATCAAATAATAGATATGGCACCATAAATTACCTAAATTATGAATGCATAATATGTCTTGATACCGTAACTTTTCAAGAAACCATAAAATTAACACAAAAATGAACCTAAATGAAGTTGGCACATTTGGCTAAGCAAATTGTTTTAAAACATATTTAAATCACACAAATAAGAGTACTTGTAATAGTTTCAGACTCCTTAGAATAATCAGCGTGTTTTGTTTGTGCTTTCTTTTTGCTATTAAATTAAAAGGTTTATTCACCATAAATTATATGCTTTTGACACAGTATCTCAAACAATCCACCTGTTTGGAAGCGTGAATTCAGTTCTAAAGTTTTTCTGCTTTCTGTTGGAATGGGATATGCATTTCATAATCTCAGATTTCAAAACATATACACTTTTTTTACTCTGTTTACCTAATGGAGTGGTATGAAAATGAAGACTTAACTGTGAATAAAAAGGAAAAAACCACAACAGCTTTGGTTTCTATGAGATAGAAGGCAGGCATCTGGACAGAAGTTGAGTTACCAGAAATGTATCAGGAATATGATGCCTTTCACTGTAACATCTTTACTTTATACATATTAGCATGAATATACACTTTCAGAGCAATGCACATGTTAAAGAATTTTTACAACAAAACAAACATTATAAAAATTAAGCACCATTGAGCTGTTGACTGATCTTTCAGTTCTCACCTGACATTTCTTCATACTACTACAAATGGTTAGAAGTAGAACAGAACAGATCTAGAGCAAGTACCCTGTGTAAGTCAGACAAAGAAATAGATTGAGCTGGAATAAAGTGCACACACACAGCCCCCCATGACTTAAGAGCCTGTGGTATTTTATAAAATGTTTTAATAGTTGCACAGTGAAGAGAAGAAAATTAAGTTCAATGTCCCAGTGGTTCTCTAATGGCTAAAACTCACATAATATCCTTGCTAAAATACATACAGCACGTGATTTATTTTTTTTTTAAGTTTTGAATTTCAGGATGGATAAGTATTATTCATTGCCTTTGTGAAGCAGATTTTTATGTACTCTATATTCTACTGGCATTTATAGCCAGAATTTTCTAAACCAAGTGTAAGAAAATTCATTAGAGTCCTATGTTCTGATTGCAGTAATTAAAGGAACATAGTGATAAAGTCACTTATATGGAAATACAAAACCAAAAATCAACATCCTTTTAATGCAACCTCCCACTCATGGATGAAATAGAATGTTTCATTTCTAGCCCAGGAAAGAAAATAAGTTAAAGTATTTTTAATTCAAATCATATTCCTGGCTCAAAATTTAATATACAGATAGAGTTTCTACTTAATAAAAGCTGAAGTCAAGTGATTGCTTTCCAATAAATACAATACAACTTAGGGTACAGGGAAAAAAAAAATAATACCCTCGTCACAGTAAGATTTCTAAAATAATTTCCCAAACAGTTTCAAAAAAACTGGCAAGGTCAAACCTGAGCTGCTCAAATTGTCCCAAGATTCCTCAGCAAACTTCTGTGTTTTCCATGAGAAAGCAGAAACTCCATTGCACCCAGTCATAACTGTCAACTGCTTTCGATTTTGAGACTATTCAAGTATCAGCACTGAACTCCTGGCTTTTGAGAACTGGCCTATCTACATGTGCTCCTAGAACACAGTGTTGGCCCAATTCCTGTGCAAGACACAAACATATTGAAGAAAAGAAGTGCAATGAGGTCCTGGTGCCCGCCCACTAGGGAGCATTTCCAAATCTTTTACAAAAACTACTTCAACTCTTTCACAGTATTAGCTACCTGGACAAATGAATGATCAGTGATATAAGTTTTATCAGCAAGTGCCCACGAGTGGGAAAATGATTACCACTGTGCTCTACAGCCATCTCCTCATTAAAACAGTTTGTAGTAGTAAAGATTTATTAAACACTATTATTTCTTTTATTAGTTCCTATGTTCAGGGCATATACACTGCATTTGGTAGCTGAAGCTTGAATTTCTAAGAAACTGCCATGCAACACAAGAGCAACTAGTGTCAACAGAGGGTTCACTGTGAAAAATTAAAGCCAAATACAAAGTTAGGTAACACAAAAAAGCAAATGCAATACAGTCCAATTTCATTAACTAAATTTTTAGTATGGTTTTGCATTTAATTTCCGTGTTTGTCTGCTCTTTACTTGTGAAATAGACTATCCCTTAGCCTCATAAGTAATGAGTTTATATTACAGAGTTACTAATGTCATAAAGTACTCCAGAACTTGCATGACAACAGCCACACTTCTCCTATTAAGGAATTAATCATTTTGTATTCAGAGCATCCTTTACATAATAAACAATAAATATGACATGTGGACACAGTGTAAGCAGTGTAGGAAAGCAAAAACTGAATAACAAATACTTTTTCCTGAAGTAATCTTTGTAATTTCATGCATAAATAGTGTTGCGTACCTGTTTAAAAAGAAAAGAGTGATGGTATTTAAAAACTGTTCTAATGCACATGCACAGGGGAGCTGAAATAAGGGTATTCATAAATTTAATTCTAGCAATTTCTCAGCCTGGCTTAATTTATTTTAATAAAGCTGTTTATAGAGAGGATAGTAATATTTCTGAAGGCGTCTTTGATAAGCAGGCAGCACATTCTAACTGTCAGAATAAACAGTGGTAAACCTTGGCAGAAACTGTTTCAAATTATGCTAAAATTAACAAAGCTTCATGTTACTCAGCTGTACAATATTGCACACATAAGGAAAGAATGTCTTTCAAAATCTGTGTGAGAATCGTATAATCACAGCTGTCACATAGTAACTCCAATAATTTCTTACAATATAAAAGAAAGTATCTAACATATCTCATAAGGGCAATCATCAATAAATACTGATTTTCTTCACATTAATCACTGGAAGGAGCAGTATAAGTGTTACTAAAAATATCAGTATCAATCAGAGAAAATAAATTCTCAAAAGTTTGCAGGGGAAGTGGTCTCATCCAATTTCTGACTTTTGGAATGGAGACAGATCTCTCTCTTGCATAGCTGTGGTATTCTCTGGAGATAAATGGCCTAGCATTGTGGAATCCTACAGCAGAAAAAGCAGAAACACAAATCTTCTTACCTCAGCTCATTAATTATAATGTTGCCTTTTTGTTGCTTCTCCTACTGTATTTTATTGTTGTCAGTGGTCTTTCAACACTCTGGTTTTACAAAATCTAGCATTATTGTCAAAACTATCTCTGTGGAAAAAAAACTGAATGGACAAAAACTTGGCCTTGAGTAAGAAGAGCATTTTGATTGTTCAGATTGGTAACAGTAATTAAGGACACAGATTCACTCAGGGTCAAAAATGTGGATGAAACACTGAGTAGTCTATCCTAAGGTCTGCTTAATGGATTTGTTTCAGAGTCTCATTTCCTGAGATTCTTCATCCTGTGTGTGCTGATCCTGTGGGACTGAACTACCATGACAGGATGAATATTCAGTCTAATCAATACGGACATACTGACTGGGTTTTGTATGCATGTAAGTAACACTGCTTAAAAATCAGATGTAATAGAAAAACACAGATCCCTACTCAAAACCAATACATGCAGATATTTTATACCAGAAACAGAGAGTGTATCTGTCTACATTCCTAACACTGCAATTTTTCCACAAACAAAAAAAAAATTGGCATTTTTTTCTTTGAAAATTTTTTAAAAGTTATGCCTGGGAAAGGACTAACTTTGAGTTTCACAGTGAAATCAGGATAAGATTTTAATGCAAAATATTATTTTCTTGGGACTCCATGTAAATTAACAATATTATTATTACCACCACTAACAAATGACAAGAGGTTTAATTATAAAAGGATGTACAGAGCAAAATCAAGATGGTATTTAACTACGTTCCAGTGAATAAGTAATAAAAAATAGAAGTCTGCCTTTTCTCCTAATTAGTGCTAAAACACATTTTTCTTTCTTTTCTCTTAGTTATGATCACACTAACATCTTACATATTGTAATTGCAGTGGTAAGGAGCTTTATTTCAAACAAGTGCTATGAGCTACTTATGATTTGTTTAGCTAAGTACTCCCAAACCTCTCTAATAGAAGAGAACATAAGCCACAATTCTCTGACAAAGCAGTCAGTGAACTCTGAATAAAATTCCTTAATTATTATCTCCTAACCATAGTACAAGAACATTTTAAACTAACACTGAAAACAAAGAATATTTTAAAAGCCATACAAATTGAATAGCTGTGAAAGAAAAATACTTTTATCCCTCATATGGTGATAATTTGATCTTTCCCATAATATTTTTATACACATCTCTTCACACTTTTATAGATAAAGCTTTTGTTAACCCAATTATGTAAAACTGTATAAAACAAAAATTCAAATATTTTATTCACTGTTTCATAGACCCAAACAATTACTTTCTATAAACACATATGCATATGTTTGTGCACTTCCTGCTTTTACATGAAACTGTACTCCTTCAGTAGTTCTAACATTTAGTAAACTTTTTAAAGATTAAGCAAATCATAAGTGTACGTTTATGTCATCACTTCAACTGTGCTGCTAATCATAAAGGTATTTTATTTAATTATTTATTCTTGTCTTTTATCTCTGTGTGAGATAATTTTTACTTAATGTAAACTTATGAGATTAAAAATTAAATCAAATTCAGTATTGGCAGCAAAAAAATTTAAACTTTATATCAATCTAACCAAAAAGATGCAGTATACTAACATTTTTACAAAATATTTTTATTTGAAATTAAATAAAACTGACAATTAAAAAAAACAGAACCATCATTTTAAAGCATACCTAAAGCAATCTAGATAATTCAAGAGCTATATATCTTAGTTCTATGATATATACCATATGCATTTGTAGGCTCTACAGTCACATGTCTTAAGTGTAGGGCACATGATCTAATACACAGTAGCAAAGTTCAGATACTCAAAAACAGATGGAGGGACTGTTGAGTAATAACAAAATCACATATCAAGTTCTCCCTCAAGGTTTTTTGTGATTCCTACTGTTAGCAACAAAATCTAGCAGAATTTCTGAAACATATATTAAAATTCTGCAGTACTTAACCATATGCTTAAAGATAAGCTCATATTTACCTGTTTTAGTCAGTGAGATCAAGGGTAAAGAAAAATTAAAAGCACTTTTTTAGAAGAAGCAACTAAAACTAACTAAAACTGTACTGTAAAATCATTTTACAATGCCAGAAAATTAATTCCCCATACATTGCATCACCTCTTATACCCATGTGTGGATTCTCTGCTATTCCAGAATGTACAAAATGTCAGTAGATATCTAACTTCAAAGAGATGAAGAAACTGTATTTCTTTGTTTCATTGCCGTCAGTAAAAGAGGAACTACAGCCAAGTGACTGCTCACTCAGCCCCCGCTCCGATTTTGGCTAATGCAGCTCATGCTGACACATGCTGGAAGCAGTGCCATCAGGTCAAACTGAGAGTACCATGGAGGCAGGACAGGTGGCCCGAAAGAGCTAAAAAGCCGTAATGCAGCCATTATCGCCTGCAGACTGCTGTCACCTGCAGCCATCATTTTTGCATATTTATTGTCTGGCAGTTTCCTCAGAATCTACTAATTTACAGAAATAGTATAGAACGAATTTCAAGGCTGAAAAGTATGAATAACTTACACAAAGAAGTTTTTTTTAAGGAGCGGATCTAACAGCAGCTGGACTGCTGAATATTTCCAGCCTCCCAGTGTGAGGAGGTGCCTGCATTGTGACAAAGGAGGATGAATCAGCACTCTTACTGTTGGCTTGGTAACAAATTTTTCCTCACACATGCATGAATTAAGAGCTATGGGTTATAAGTTATGAAACCTCATGAATTAAGTGGTAAGTGAATTCATGCGAGAGACTAGTCTGGGCCATTGTTTGCTCTTGTTGTATTTCTTAATGAGCTCATGAAATAAAGCCTAAATCACTGAGTACATTGTCTTTTGAATTAGAGAGATTCAGACAGACTCTGACACTATGGCTGCAGGATCACACCTCCCAAGTGGGTGGGTTAGCAGTGTGCACCTCACCAGTGGACAACAGCACATACAGCTGTGCCCATGAAACACTGAAGAATGGGTAAGCACAGCTTACTGCAAAGGTGCATTAAAGGAAGGGCCAGGTTCGGAGCTGGAAAGAATTAAGGGCAGTGGCCCCACAAAGCTACAGGGAAGGTGTGCCATGACTGTCCCACTGGGGATGAACAGCCACTCATCCACCTCACTTGCTCACCATTAGCAGTCTAGGCCCATGATGCAGCTTACCAGAATGAGGAGGGCATGTGAAAGACGTAACAACAGAAAGATCCTACAATTTTCTATAAATAGGCCACAGGGGCTTATCTGATGCAGAGGAGAACACAGCAGCTGCTAGGACGGCTGCAGGTATTTCCATGACTATATCCACTGTGCACACTCTACAACCAGGAGTACCTCTTTAGCCTCTGGCTGAAAAGAATTCTCATCTTTCTCTAATTCCAAATGCCAACTTCCCTGAACAAAAAGTTCTCCGATATGCATAAAACCTTCCTTTTGCAGGAAAATTAAATTAGGATTTCAGTGTGCCACTGGAGCAGAGGCATATGAATTCATCTCACAGAAATAAGTTTACAAATTGGTAAGGTTTTTCCCTCCACTCACAACTTTAGAATAATGATACATAATGCAGATTTTTGTAGAGCACATGCAAATAAACCCTGATCTTCACAGAGCTCAGAAGATAATTTCTCATTCATGTAGCAATGTTAGCACTATTGGTAAACACAGTGGTGTTTGGGCTAAGACTAGACCCTTGGAGCCATAATGTTACCAAAATAACTTTTCTTTAAAAATACTTGCTAGCATGCCTCAAGTATACCTCTTCTTCTCAATAGCAGAAGGCAAATTAACATTTCCATAAGCTAAAGATACTCTGTACCTCTCAGACACACAAATATATATGTATATAGTACACACACACATTTTATTCATAATACAGTAAATTTCAAGCTTAAAATAATTTTAGAGTAGACTCATGATTTCTGAATGTTTCTCACTGGTAACACTGTATTTTTCTTCATGTTATCTTCATCTAATTTCTAGGATATATTCAGGAAGTACAGTTATTTTAGGTACCATCTTTTTTTCAGAAGAGCTTACCAACAGTAACTCTGCCAAGGGTATCTGCTATGTATCATTTTGTCATGGTGTTTCTTACTGCTGTTCTAACCTTTCAATATTTAAAAAACTACAGATGATAAGTATTGCTGTAGGAAATATGCCTGTAACATGAAGCCACAGAGGAATAGCTCTTGGTATTTCTAGAGGAACAGCAGCTATTGATGTAAGGTCTTTAAACACAGAAGAGCAGAAATCTGATAATCTTTGAAAAAAGAAATAAACAAATTTGAGGAGATGGGGAACAGATGATAATACAAAATAGTAATAATACAATCACATTTAAGCTTGAGATCTTTACAATAGACATAATCATTAGAAAATAGAAAGAAATTAATTTTTTTGAAAGAACTCTATAATGAAACTTGTTATAAATTACTTAGGGGAAGAACATTACTTGACAGCTCTTTAGACAATTATGGCAAAATAGTTGCCAACATTTGGACAACTATAGTGACACTGTGCTGGTAGTGTGAGAAAGGTATAGCTGGTTTTATGTCCTGGTTTGGCTGGGATAGATGTAATCTTCTCAGGAGAGCTGTGCTTTGGATTCAGTATGAGCCTAATGTTGGTAACACACTGGTTTTGGTTGTTACTAAGCAGTACTTACCTTAAACCAAGGATTTTTCAGTGTCTTATGCTCTGCCAGTGAGGAGGCACACAACAAACTGAGAGGCAGCATAAGCAGGACAGCTGATGTAAGCTGCACAAAGGGATATTCCATAGCACAGAATGTCAGGTTTCGTATATAAACATGAGGAGTCACATGAAAAGGGGGCTGACTGCAGCTCAGGACACGGTGGATATTGGTCACTTGGTGGTGAGCAGTTGCACTGTTTCACTTGTTTTTCTTGGATTTTAATTTCCTCTCTCCCAGTTCTTTTTTTTACTGTTATTGTTAGTTTTAGTATTTTAATTATTATATCTAATGTTTAAAAAATAATTAAACTGTTCTTATTTCAACCAACAGGTTTTATTTTCTTTTCCTTTCTGATTCTCCTGCCCATCATACTGGGATGGAAGTGAAAGGGGGAGTGAGCTCTAGCCTGCGTGGTACTTGATTGCCCACTGGGGTTAAACCAAAAGTCTTTTTGGTGCAAGGACTGTGGTGGTTTAACCCCCTCTGGCAACCCGTGCACCTTGCCCATTCCCTGCTGGTGCAACAGGGGAGAGAACTGTGAGGGTAAAAGTGAGAATGCCTGTGGGTTGAGATAAAGGCAGTTTAATAGGGAAAGCAAAAGCCACACACAAGTAAAGCAGAAAAAGGAATTAATTCACCACTTCCTATGGGCAGGCAGATGTTCAGGCATCTCCAAGAAAGCTGGGCTCCATCATATTTAACATTTCCTTGGGAAGACAAATGCCATCCCTCCAAACAGTCCCTCTTGTCTTTCTCCTTCTTCTCCCAGCTTTATATACCATGCATGACACCTCATGGTATGGAATATTCCTCGGGTCAGTTGTCCTGGCTGTGTCTCCTCCCAAGTCCTTGTGAACCTCCAGCCTCCTCACTCTGGGGTGAGGGGGAAGCAGAAAAGGCCTTGATACTGAGCAAGTGTTGCTCACCAATAACAAAACATTTCTGTAATATCAATGCTGCTTTCAGCACAAATGCAAAACACAGCCCCATACTAGCCACTGTGAAGAAAATTAACTCTACCCCAGCCAAAAAAGCAGCAAACTTTACAAGTGTGCTATCTTGACAACAGACTGTATTTCTTGTGAGGAAAAATGGTGCCCTGATGAATTTCTACCCCTGTATTCTAATAAAATATTTTCTGTAATCAATCAAATGCTATGCTATGGGATCAGTGGAGGTTAGTGAATCTTCTGTGACAGTTATTATCTGCTTTTCTTCCTTGAAGGGAAAGGATTTTTGAATTTGCATAAATGTAACAACTTAAAATGTAGTAAAATTCCTATAATTCCCAGATTACATATGACTGATATTAATAGTGAAGGGACACAACCACTTAAAACTCTTCAATTTGGTACACATATAATTCAATAGGTACCATGCTTACAAAATACAATCAAAATTAGTTAATCTTGGATCTTTATATGCCCCTGTGCAATGCTCAGTAAAAATATGAATGGAAAAATTAACATCTTGTTTTTCTGTTTCTGTTGTTTTCTCACAAAGTGACAGAAATAGCTCTGGACAGAGAAAACCTCTATAATCCTCTCACATGGTGCAAATTATGATTCATCAAAACAAAAATATTCAGGCTGTAGTTCATCCATGTTTCTGGACTTTCACACAGAACAGATTTTTTAATGGTTTTGCTCAGATAAAACAGAAAATCCAACACTTGCCAAAGCTTTTCAACCTTATAATGTGATCATAACAAACACAGTTTTAATACAAGAATTTTGAGGCTTGCATAAAAATCTAAGTGCATTTCAAGAAAGGTTTCTTTTCAGAAAAGTTTTAAGGAAGTTCAGTAATTTATCTCTGGGAATAAATTGTAAACTTAAAGGAATTCAATGTCATTTTTTCACTTACTTAGGAGAAGTAATTGCTTCTCCTAAGCAATAAATGAAGCTACCCTAATTGAAAAAGAATACAATGAACCTAATTGTAAAAGCTCAAATTTAAGGCAACATAGTGGGTTTGAACAATGGGAGTGGGTTTTTGAAATAAGAATTGAACTATGTAGCTAAAAAAAAATGTGCTGGACTTAAAATCCTGTGAATATCAATCCATGAGGCTAAAAGCTGCATAATGTCTTCCATTTCATTTGATAGTAAAAGCCGCTAGAATTTATTTTAATTATAACTATATAGGTATCTAATTCTGGTGTTTTAAAGCTATTCTAAACAGGCACAATATTGGTTTATGTCATCATGATATTGGTTTTGTCATCTGCTCCAAGAGTTAGGATAACTCTAATTGCCATAGGGGTCTGATTTACATTCATCTAATCAGATGTTAATGATGGTGGCATTTTTCTTTGTAATAACAGATCTGAAAATCTGTAAAGAACAAACAGAAATCAGATAAATCAAGAATATAAATGAGAAATACTAGAAAATAATCCAGGCAGGCAAACATTTACTCCATTCACACTGAATATTCTAACGAATATCAATTTAGCATCCTAAATGTTAAGCAAATAGCATGATAGCACATTTGAAATTCTTGCTCAATTTCTCATTAACTTGACAGGGGACCTTTGGTCAAGTGAGGCCAACTAATTTTGAAACTAAACTTAGAATTTTTTATACTTTCAAGTATCCATTCTGATCAATTTTTCTCCAAGTTTTTATCATTGTGTCAACAGAGTTAAACTGTCTGGGATAGAATACTCATTTTAAAATACAGAACAACTTTCAACTTCTCTAATGCAAAATAAATTACACACAGCTGAGTTATTCCTGTGAGGTATAAGTCATACAACCTGTTTCCCAATACAAAAATTCAAGAATACGGCCGGTCTATTCAATTCAATATTTTTGAGTAACAGCTGAAAAAAATCACAGCACAAGAATAACATCCTTTATGACCTGCAAATCTTACACTTTGACAAACTATAGAATCAAAAAAAATTAGAAATGCCTTTATTGCCTAACAAATCTGTAAATGCCTAGCAAATTACTACTATGACAAGGTCTTGCATCTGTTCACAAAAGTACCCAGGCAAATCCAGTTATTCACTGAGATTCTCATTTCCAAAGAATCCTTTTTTCCCCTACCAGATGTGGTATTAATAGGTTTACATCCTCACTGGACAAGCAAGAAAAGGGGAAAGGGGAGGCACAAATTTGTATATTAATATTACAGATTCCATAATCCAATATGGGCAATTTCCAAGGTATACTGGGAATGAAAATATTTCAAAAATGGGGCATTCCTAAGAAAATTAATGCAAAAGAAAGAAAAATCATACAAAAAGTAACAAACAACAGTTTTTAAGAGGAAGAGCAGCTTCAATAATAAGGTAAAAATTCAAATTCTATTCAGTACTATCTATATTTTTATAGTGGCTGCAGATAAAGCAATAGCAATTTTTAATAAACATACAGCAATGAAATTGTGCATGAATTTTTTACATAAAAAGCATCTTTTTTCCCCAAAAAGTTTTTTAAAATGTCCAATATGTTATCCTTTTTTTGGCTGTTTTTTTTTTTTTTTAGTTATGCCAAATTTCCTGAGATATATTCTGCAGAGTAGAAAAAGGGTTGGTTTCTAAGCCACAGAACATACTACCTAAGGAAAGAGACAATCAGCACAGAAGTTTGTCCACCAGGAAACACAACAACAGCTTTGATAGAAGTCTGGTGGAATAATCACATCCATTGTAAAGGAATGATTACAAGAAAAATGTTTTCAGAGTTGAAATCAAAAATTCTGTGTTTTTAACAAGATAATCACAACTTTCTTAATTATGACTAGAGACAAAATTGTAACTGCCAGTACTTGGGATAGGTATCACTACATAGACCCTAAAGAGAATAAAAATGCAGAGCAATAAACTCGATTGCCTGATGTAAATTTTCTTCTCTTAAATTTGTGTAGCTAATTGGCCAAAACTATTGCTGCTATTAAGCTAAGAAGGAAATTGACTCTGAAACATTTCTTGACTGCTGGAGAGCATCTGGAGTTAGGAAACTGAGGTCAGTTGCCTGGCTACAACTAATAGTCTCTTTTGTCTACCATAAAATAGCTAATTTTCTGTTTTTTTTATCCATGATCTGCCAAAACTGACAAACTGGTCTTGGTTAAATAATAATAACAGAAACTAACAATAAAGAACTAGGAAGTAACTAAGGAATTTATTTATATATCAAAATGATTACAGAAATTGTCATCCTAGGCAAAATTTTTTTCCAGGGCAAAATTTTTAACTCTATATGGAAAAAAACCCATGAAATCAACACTGCCAAATTTAACTTCTGGTGCACATCTGTGGTCACCGTGATTCTAAATCCTGGCTTTGAAGGAAGAGCGTATTAAAAAAGAAAATTAAAAGACTCAAAATGCCTTTAAAATGCTTAAAATCAAAGTGGAATTCTATAGCTTTATGATGAAAATTAATAGAATAAGTCACATGTTTTTCTTAGCAACCTGATGAAAGAAGAGCCATAGAATCAGATTTAGGGAGTGCTTTGGGTTGGAAGGGACCTTCCAAGATCATTAAGTCCAATCCCCCTGCCATAGGCAGGGACATCTCTCTCTAGATCAGGATGCTCAAAGCTCCATCCAACCTGAGCAGCTCCAGGGACAGGGACATGCACAACTTCCCTCAGCAACCTAAGAATTTGTGTCTGAAGAAAGACAACAAAATTTCCTTGAAATGACTGAAGTAATTAATCTTTCTCCAGGAAGTGACATCCTCTTAAAAATGTTGTTAATGGACAATGAGAAAGTTACTTAGACACTAATTTTTATTTAGAGGCAGAGTATGAAAACAAAAGATCGGAACATACCCTGATGTTTTTCAAGTGGATAGGACAGACACCTAGAGCAATCTGATACTGAAAGTTTAGCTACCTTAAGCTATAAAACAACTGGAATTTTGAAGACGAGTCTGTAATTCAAAGCAGCCCAGAAGCTCTTACAAAAATTGCTGAGGCTTTTGTTAAGTATGTAACAACTTTAAATGAACCTCGAAAAAGCATCACATAAAATTAATGCTAAATGACACATCAAGGTTGTTTTCCTGATTCTGTTTTGAACAGAATAAATAAAGTAAGAGAAAAATGGCTTGATGATGGCAACTGGTAAACTGGACAGGCCTGTGTAGCAGGTGAAAAAAAACCCAAACCAATGTTTTAATACTTCTACTTGAAGCTAACAAGTAAAAGATGTAATTGCTGAATATTGCATTGATCTAATATTGAAGTCATTAAGGAACTGGAAAAAGCAATGAGAATGAGCAAAGAATAGATTCCAGGTGAAACAAGAAAAGACGGAATAGAATATTTAGGAAGCCACACTACAAGGCTTCCAAGATAAAGGCAGAAACCTTAGCAGTTTGTTTCAGACGATAAAGTCTGAAATTATATTTTATATAATTGACTATTTATATACAGTCAAATTATAAAATTTGGAGATGCTTGGAGACTAGAGGGGTGGAGGAACTAAAGACAATTGTTCTGAAAATAAATGTTCTAATAATACATTTTCTCTAATTAAATGATTTTCAGGATACTTCCAAGAATTTGAATTTTATTCTTGGAATATTTCTTTCACTGACTAGTTTCATAAAATGAGTTTCATCACAGCTTTCTTATCTTATATTGCTTTAAAGTCTATTGGAAGTACTGAGAAGCTTTTTCTTAAGGAGTTCTCTGAAGAAAGAGTTTATTTCTTTACAACCATTATTAATGTCTTCACTGTAGTGAGGATTCCTTACATGTTGAATTATGGAGGATAGAGCTAATTCCTGTATTCAAGTTACAACATTCAAGTGTGGACGTGTGGGCAGCCAAGTGGTGACAAGGCTGGCTGGATGCTCAGGCTCAAAGGGTGGTTCAGGAGGCCAGCACTGCTCAGGAGCCAGGAACAAGTGGCCTCCCATCGCAGGCGCCTTCGCAGGACCTGTTCTGCTTCCCTCCTTCCCAAATGGAGCGGGCAAGGGAGGACCTGTGCAAAAAGCTTGCAGGTAACACCAAACTAGGGGGGAGATCACTATTCTTGAAGGAAAAGACCACCCAGAGGGCTCCAACCAGGCTGGAAGGAAGGGTCTGCTATGACACAGGACAGGATCATCGAGGATCCCATGAAGATTTCTGAGCCAATGATTTTTTCTCCATATTAGGGCTTCATGTGCCTTTCTCCATCTCTTATGTAGAAATGGGCCCAGTTAACTTTTAAAAATGTATTGTATTTCACCTGATAGTCTCTCCATATACTCGCGTTAATGTTCAAACGACAAGGAAAATCAACTCTATCACTTTATTTCCCTTGGAGCAAGAACTCCTATTCCTCCCTTGTGTCCTTGCTTTCAACACTTAATAATAAAGACATCAAAGGTGCATAGTTTGCTGTACTATGTGAGTGAAACCCCTCAAAGTGCATCAACAATTTGGAACTATTTAAAACATACAAATAGTGAAAATATAGAACTTGCTATTTAAAAAAAAGCACAAATTATATAATTACATAATATAATGTATCCAAGTAATGCGGAAATAAAGGCAAATAAAGTATAAAATTACATACAGAGATGGAGCAGTAAACACATAATGATAGAGATGTACTTGCAAAGAACTATTTCACACACCTGATCAATCTGGCTGCCCCCCTCTGGCATGTTTTGTACCTTTGATTGCTCCCAATGACCTTTGCCAGTTTTGAATCACCCAAGCTGCAAACATACTGGAACAAATTTGTTTTCCTTGTGTTTCTGAAGCTACTATGCTAATATGCTAAATACAAATAAAATGCTTGACCCATAAAGGAATCGGCAGGAAACCTGAAATGAAGGCATTAGCCAGCATTTCATGCTCCTTAGTGATGCCATTTTAAATATTTTAGACAGCCTATAAATAATTAAAACCTCACCACAGCAAATTATGTCCTATTATGCAAATAAATAGCCTCCTCCCTGGTTTCATTAAAGATTCTAAAAGACAAGCTGAGCAGCTTAAACATAGCAAAATACTGCAAGTCAGGCGAGAAATCTTCCAATATTTTTTTAATTGTTAGTGCCAAGTTTCATGTGGATTTTTACTCTAAAACTTTAATTTGCATGAGCAAATAAACCTTTAATAAAACTTTTTTAAGTGGTGAAAATGCATCATTTAATTTTATTTGATTTGTTGTGAAACTATTGTGCCTCATGAATATTTAAGTTTAAACAAACTCTATAGCAGAAAATGTATAATTCTATTTTTTATAGAAAGTTCTATTTACATACTATTGTTTCTTTTAAATCTTTATTTGTTCACATATACTATATATATTGACAATGTCAAGTTTTTATGCAAAAAATTGTTAAACATCTGATTTTGGTTTCCCAGTAGAATTCAGATTTTATTTCAACAGAAATGTAATTCAGCTACATTCCTAGATGCCTAGAGCAAGGAGATTTACAACATTTAAATTACTTTGATATGAGATTATATTTTTTGCAACAGTATTTTTCCAGAAATCTTCATTTTTCAAATTTAGTAAGTTTATCATGACATCATATATTTTTGTAAACAGAAACATGTACTGACTAAAGTACAAAATTATTTAATGAATTAAATAAAAGAAACTAATCAACATCTAGGATCAAAAGGAATAAAAGATTATTCCCTTATATGTTTTTATCTCCAAATTTGAGATTCCAATCTCATTGTACCCTTAAAATATTCTAGAAAAGATAAACTGCACAAATACCAAAATATACATGATATTTCAGAACTAAAATGAAAAATTTTCTACATTTAATTATCTCAAAACCTTTCAAAATTCTTTATCAATAGTTTAACATGAATTAAGTAGATATTATCTAAAAACTGAAACATTAATGTGTGGATATTTATTAAACTTTAAGGCTGACCAACTGCAACTTAAATGCCAGTCACCAAGTCCAGTGCAAAAAAAAATGAGAGTTTCAAAATTAATTTTCAGTGTAACTCTAAAATTTTTTGAATTCTGTTTTGGTCTGAGTAAAACCCATATATCTGTACCTCCAGTTCTTCAAGAAAGGTTAAAAACATCCATTAACATATAATTTTTTAACATTAAATAAGCCTATGTTCAACTATTTCTGTAGTGGTGCTTATTTACTTGCACAGTAACAAACATTTCTAAAAGTTCTCAAAAGAGCAGGTTTTAAATAATATCAAAATGATCACAAATCAAGAAGTTATGGTTAGAAAATATTCATTGCAGTCACAGACTCTTGTAAGATGTAAGAGTTGATTTACTTCTCTCATATTTCTGCCTGGCCTCTGCTAAAATCCTGCCTCGAACTCCCTCCCTTATTAACACCCTTGCATTACAGAGCTGTTTTTTATTGTTCTTCAATGCTTTCCAAATGCTCTCATTCTATCTTACACATCAACTTCATGCTGGAATGCCATTTTTTTACCACCTTCTAAGGATATCAGTTGCTCAAGGGAAAAAATACTTTGTCTGTCCTCTTCCACAAAAACATTCTTTACAGTCAGAGTTACCCTGTTACTTGTGCTCATTGTCAGACCTTGCATTACACTAAATGGTGCAACCAGATAATTTGTGCTCTGCCCTTCCAGCAGAGATACTGGGTGCATTACAAGAACATAAATCTCTTTGTTGCTTTCTCAGTGTATATTCAGGCATGTGTACTGAGCTGAACTACTCAGAATCAAGTGCAGTTCAGAAGTTTGAACGCCTAAACCTGTTTAGCTGCATGTGTTTTACATGGATCCCTGTTCCCATGAACAACTCCAAGTACCATCAAGCAGAATAAATGAACTATGCAGCGTTTGGGCAAAGACTATAAGGAGTACAATGCCAATAGAATCAGTCATGAAAAGAGCAGCAAATTGGATTGAGCTGAATGATGTACATAATCTTCAGCTTGGAATCAAGCTTGCTTTTCTGAAGAATATTAGCAACAAGCTTGTCGGAAAAGAAAAAATCTGACATCAAAGATAAGAGAAGTTCTCTGCTTGCAGTTTGGGCTTTGGGTTTTGTTTTGTTCTGTTTGTTGTTTTTTGTTTGTTTTTTCCCCCCCCAGAGACAAAACTTTTTTGTATAATTTTGCTACAGAAAGCAGATGTAATACTGAAAATTAATATTAGTTGAAGTATGGAAAATATCTGTATGAAATTCAATAAAAAACACTTGACACAATTATGTTATAGAGGTAAATATTAAATCATGTAACTTCTGGTGAATTAAAATCTGCAATTGGAGATGATCTCCAAGGAGAAAAATTTAGACAAGCAGTATTTTGACTGCAATACAGAATACCATCTACTGTATTTGCACCAAAAAATTAGGATAAGGAGGACATCGATTCAATGAAAGGAAGAAATTGAGCATTGAATATTAAAAGCTAGTATTTCTATTTTTAATTGATTTTCATCATAAAGCTATGAAAGCTATCAATACCATGATGAAGTAATAGGTATATAAATATGTTAAAAATTGGAAATAGGAAAATAATCCTTTCTACATAGAAGCAATATAAATATGTAAATTTAAAAGTTTCATCTACCCAAATTCTTAAAAGTCCAATGTTCTTCTTGTAAGTAAAAATTTCAAGTTGAAATTCAAAACGCAAACGTATGAGGATTTTTGCACAGAAAATATCAGTTATAGTACAGTACTTGTTGCTTTTAGTTATTCCATTTACCCATCATTCAGTCTCTAATCTCCTTTAAGCCCATGTTTCTCCATTCCATATACAATAGGATTATGTACATTTTACCTCTTAACTTTCTCCAGAGGATAACAGATTTAATTACTCTTCTTCCTTCCATGCCAGCTTTCAAGTCAGCAAATTTTGTACAGCTCTGTAGCATAATCTTTAATACAGAAGTCTTATGTGTCTGCATTGGGGTGATAGAAGCAAAGCACACGTTCTGTCTGCAGTGTTGAATATAAACCTATTTGCTACTTTTACTTTTCACAAATTAAATTTTAAAAATGCCTGGAACCTTACAGTTTTAAAATTCTGCCTTCTGGTTAAGTTTTAAAAATAAAAGAAAATTTAATGCAATTCTGTTTTTAAGCTGTTACATAGTAATAATAAGATACAGGAATAAAAGCATAATATAGTGCATATACTGAGCAGTTGTCCCAAAAGCATACTTTTCCTATGGACATCCCGTGCTTTGTGACATGAAAATCCTCTGTACTATGAGATCTACTCCAGGAAAAAGTTGTTGCACAAAATCAATTTGTTTCTTCAACACAAAAATAGCACTAATTCTGCTGTTCATGACAAGCTGCTTAGCCAAAAAGGCAGAGGAGCATTTTCCTCTTTAGTGTAGATTCCCTTAACCTATAGATATACATGAAAACAGCTTTAACTGCAGCTTAGTGAAAAAAATCTCTTTTATTTTACCTTTTTTTTTTTTTTTTTTTTTGCCTGGAATGCTTTTAATATAAGAAAATACTTTGAATGAGTCTCAAGAGATATAAACATAAAAAGTTTAATGTAATTTCCGCTTTACCACAAATATTTGAAAACTAAAAGACCAAGGTAATACACAAATGTCATAAGGTGAACAGCAAATAAAACAGTACATTTCAAATTCCTTTTGATAATGAGATTTTGTATCAAAAATACTTCAGTACAAGAAATCAAACCCAAAATTAAGTTTTGGTTCATAACCTGAGGAACTGAGAACAACAACTAAGAAATCAAATGTATAGCAATACACAGAAGGTGCAATTCACTGCTGATGGTATATTCTAAGTTTTTACTCTTCAGAATGAAATAAGCCATTAGCAGTAAAAAAGTCAGTGATGAAAAACCACAGCATTCTTCAGGTACTACCAGTTTTCTCCCGAAAATTCAGAAGTGCCAACATGGGGAAAAGAAAACAGAAAACAAACAAAATGAAAAAAAAACCTAATGGGAAACCATGTAAACAAAGCGCATGTAATTTAGTAGATTTGTGGCTTCCCAAAATCTGAGATAGAGGAAGCAAATTTAGTTTTCAAGGTTGTGGACTCATATATCCATGCTCCAACAGTCATATGAGATTTCAGACATCCTTTGCATTTACCTAGGGTGAATTATTCTATTGCATCCCATGTCCTTTGAAAGTAACTCTATAAAGCACTATCATATACTGTAACTACTTAGAAAGGAACAGGAACCAGCACTGCACACTGGTCAGCTTCTAGCAGAGATCACAGTGCAAGGCTAAACTGCTTATAATCTAGAACTCAATATGTACTCTGGGGCTTTTCCCATAGGGGAAATAAAAACACAACTCTGCAGAAGAGATTTGTAGTTAAATCATCAGATATGCTTAGCAGCCTAAAGTCCAATATTCCTGTAATTTTAAGCAGTGTTTTAATACCACGTAATAATAGCAGAAGTTACTTTATCAGAAAAAGCAGCTTATTATATATTCAACTATGCCCATGAGAATAATAGTTCTAAAGCTAATTGAATACAGGCTTTCAGACACAAGATACATTTCTAGGAAAATTACAGAAGGAAATCACTGAAACAGCATCTGGAATGAAAATTAAATGCAAAAAATGGAGGGAGAAACCTGAAGATCTACAGCTGGACAGGTCAGTCTGGAGCTTTAATTTTTGTTGATGCAAAGAATGTATATACAAAACATATATATGATAAAAAGAGCTGCATTATGTCCTCTGTAGCTTAAATAAGAAATTTATTTAAGTAACTTAAATGAATAGCTTAAATTTAAAAGATACGGGCATATTTTTAATTAAAGAAAGCACTTTAGGGATATTAAATTAACAGTACTTTTAAAATGCCTTTTAAGTTCAACAGCAGAGAGTGTACTGACTAAAGAAAAGCCCTGTGGATAAATATTTTTCCTAAAAACTTACAAAAGGAAGCAAAAAATGCATACAATTTTATTGTATATCTTCAACTTGCTATCTCGTCTGTATTTTCAGACAATGTGGATTTTACTTTTATTGCTATCACTGTAGGAAAATCTACAATAAAATTATAGTTAATATCTGATTTTTAATATCATAGGACATCTATAAAAATGTGAAATTTTGTCCCCCATTATTCATCTTCACCAGACATTCACAGATGAATTTGTTCCTTAAACAGTTATGTCACACACCAAAAACTGAAAGTGTGATACACCAACCATCTCAGCCTCCCCATATACCTATATCTTATGTACAGAGAATTAATTTACAGCAACATATGTCTAAAAATAATTTAGCCCGAGTTTGCTTTGGGTTCTTTTCTTGTTTGTTTGCTTTCATTTAGCTACCTCAATATGCACATTGCAGGGCTCTAGAGTGTAATATGAATCTTGATCGCATTGGCTAAGAATGCTGAACGGACTTATGTTGCAAATATTGCTAAATATTTTGAGCAATCAGATGACACCTGTTTTCACATTTTTTGAAAATATGCTTTCTATGCAGAAAAATACTAAAAACACTATTTAGCTACAAATTCCTCAATCTGCTGTCAAGGAATTATGGTACCACAAATGCAATTTGGATTAAGCCCTAAATAAGTAAACCAAGTTCTTCATAGAGTTCTATGTCACACTGAAGTCTTGACTTGAGTGTGAAACATTACTGATGTTAAAGAAAAATAATTTTGAAGCTGTGTTTGTGGTGGAAAAACCTCAGAAGATTACTTACACATAAGTAATTTTTGAGAATTTTAATATCCCACATGAAACATATATGTTATATAGTTGGTTTTTGAATGTTCTATTTACAATTAATATTGATTTAACCAGGATAGTATGTGGCAAATAGAGGAAAATAGAGTATGTAAGATTATAGCTGACCTCAATCAAATTAAGTTTTGTATTTCAGTGAAAGGATTCTGCTGACAGTATGACATGAACAATGCAAGTGCAATACAAACATTTAGTGAAGGTCAACTCCACTGGGAGGGTAAAATGCAAACTTTGCATTGAATTATCAGTCTCTGAGATGCAGTGTCCATGATAAACCTAGTCACTAAGCACAAAAAGCTAAAAGGAAATTGTACTTAAAAGTCTTTCAAAATCCCAACTGAGTTTTTTTCTATTCCCAATTTAAAAACTCTTCTCTATTACAAGTTGATTACTTATTGCACACTTAGCAATTTTAGCCTTACTTTCCCTTATCAAATTTCTTGGTATAATTACAAGAATATACAAATAAAATTCTTTTTAAATTATGAAAGTAAACTATTACTTTATGTAATAGGGGAATTTTAAATTTCAGTATATTTTTTTCTTATTCAATTTCAATATCAAATAACTATATTATTTTATGTTACTTAAATTCAAAACATGAAGTACAGTCCCAAAGTCTTAGAAGACTAATTTTAAAAAATCCCCATAATACCTACACAGATTCTCAAAATATAACTGAAGACTTGCATCACTGTATGAAGTACAAGTGTGCACCAAACTATTTATGCAGATCTGTAGCTATGATGGCTAGATAAAATAAAATAATCTATTCTGGACTTAGCTCTTTGTCAGACACCGCCCAGGGCTATGACATTTTGTGGGTTTGTGCTGTGAATCTTCACTGTTGCTTCTACAGCCTGTTTTTTCTTGCCTAGCTGTATAACCTTTCTAATTCTTCGGGAACTACAGATGATTGTAACACATGACTATGTCAGTATGTGCCCAACAGCAGGGAAAGTCCTCTGCTGGAAGTGACCCTATTTGGTGTTTGTAACATGCATGCAGTTCTGGATTGTGGTGGGATGAAATGCAACATGAACTAAACCCATTGGGAACATATATGACTGTAGGGAACAATATTCTTTGCTGTGAAAAATACTTAATTTCTCCCATTCTTTATCGTGTTTGCCAATCTTCAAATGACTATTAAGCTAGTAATTCCTTTAAATAACAATGTAAAGGAGGAAAAATGTTTCAAGTTTTTCTCAGAACCTTCTCCAAATGGGCTGCTACAGCAGGGAGAAAAAAGTCCTGCTGTGTCTAATTTCAAAAGACTACAAACATTTTCAGCTTCCTCAAGTACCAAGCTGCAAACCCTTTCATATATGAACTGGTAAGAATAGTGAATACAATTTCAAAAGCACATGATTGTCCATGTGTGTTAAAATTGCATACCTACATATTTTACCATGTAAAAAATATGCACCAGTAGGAAGCATCATTAATTTTTCAGAACTGTACTTATAAAATTTATATTTTTAGTACATTAGGATTTTTTCTTATAATAAACAAATTAAGCATTTTGTGAATGAAGACAGTTAAAACCATTCTGGCTTGAAATGTTGCATGACAGAAAGCTAATTTCAAATAACATTGCACAGCCAGAATATTGTTTGTTTGGTGTTCTTTCTCAGTGTGGTCCCTACACACTCATTCAATTTCTTTAAAATAAAGAATCTGAATGAGATTACTTAGGGAGCAAACCCACAACTTTAATAAATGTTCCATAAAATAACTCTCATTTTTAAACAAAGAATTTTACCAAGAAACAGTTCACAGCAAAAGCATTTCACATTGACTTCTCTCTTTCATACGAGTTACCTAACGACACTTGAGTGAGTGCTGTCTTATTCAAGGCTCAGTTGTGTAGGAGCAAATCAAATCTCATAATACATGGGAAAAGTTTACGGTACTTGTTATGCTTTACACATACTACAGTTAATGCTCTTGGAAATAAATTGCCTCATAGATTGATGGAAGTGACAGCTTTTAGAACACCACTGTTTGCACCCAACTGAGGCCATTATCATTCATTACAGGGTGTGGGGTTTTTTTTCCTTTCTTTGCTAAATAGCAATAATTTTTTTTCTAAATAATTAAGGCTCCTGTGTATTTTTTACTCTTTAAATTACTTTCAGCATAAAAGGTGTCACAGGATCATTTATCCTCTCTTGAGCAGTATTTATTTCAGTGACAGTTACTGCAGAAGATACAGGAATGCCTTTTCCTGATTTCTTTCAATATGGAAGTCCCCAAAAGGATGGGTAGCTATTGCATTGTGTACATTCACCAGGCAGTGTTGGGCATCATTTCTCAAAAGGCCTCTGAACAATGAAGCACAGGAAAAGGTTCAACAACAATGCAAGAAAAGCACTTGCAGCCTTGTAGTCCAGTCAATTTGGTGTTGCCATTGTTTGTCTACACACTTGTGGTTTGTTCTCTGTCCCTTTCTTCAATAACTTCCACTATTTACTTCGCTCTAGGAATTCAACACTCAAGCAAGGAAAAATCTCAAAAAAAAATTCTAGGTAAGAAAAAATTCTAAAACTCTCAAGCTATAGAAACACCAGCTTAGGTATTTTTCTTTTCAGGTGACACAACACAATTTTGTACAAACTCAAAATTACAAACAAAAATCTAAGATAACACTAATCAGAATAGGGTAGGCATTATTTACTACAATATAATAGGCTTGTGGCACAAAACTGTTACATACATACTGTTACTGCATACACTTCCTTATGTGGAGCCAGAGCTCTCAACTTGGTTCAAGCTTAGAAAGGTGATTTTCCCAGATAACCAGGGCACCATTCTCTTCTCTTTCACTGCAATTTTGTGTTTTTTTCATAATGACAGCATTTTTACTTTCCATTCACGGAAGTAAATGCATCTAATGTACAAGGTGTAAAAATGACTGTATCCACATGAATTTAATATAAAATTCCATTTTATAAATATGAATTTTAATAATCATGTTTTTTTTTTCTGGAGGCTAACAAAACTAGAATATTTGTGGTATATTACGTGATCTCAGATGAGTCAATATTTTAAATTACACATTTTGCACTTGAAAATACTTGTAGCTAATTTGTAAAAATCCTTTCTTCTTGAATTTATTGGTAACTACATCCAAGGGAGCAAGCCAAAAGAAGTGTAGTAAAAATCATCCGCTTAAGGAGTGATATAATATTATTTCCTCTTCGCAGCTCACATTAGTTTAGCTAGCTGAGCTTAAAACCTTTTCCAAAAGGTCATATGCTGATGCTGCATAAGGAAAGAGGCCAACTCTCAGTGACCGAAAGCAGGAATAAAATGAAATGATAACTAAGTGGCAACATCACATGAAAGCTCACTAAAAATAGTAGAGAAAGACAATATCCCCAGATTAAATATCTCAGGAAGCATGAATAAGCATTTAATGTTCCTGTGACATCTCCAAGTGCATATATACATACTAAAAAATGGTGCTTCATCACCAAACTCTTCCAAAGAGGGCCATCATTATCACAACCTGGACTGAAACAGCATTCTTAAAATTATAACTAACACGATAACCATTACTATGATGAGTAATATTTTGCATGAGTAGTTTTTCTCTTTGCTGCATTTTCTTTTGGTTTTTTTTAATATATCTTCAGAGGGTACTGTCTAGAGGGTGTTCTTTTTTAGGTCATTTTAACTTGCAAATCCTGAAACCTACACATTTAGCAATGCAATATTAAGTAAGAGAAATAGGATATACTGTATTTTCATTAAAAAGGAATTCTAATGCATTCCAAAGTGAACTTTCAAGAATTTTACGTTTATAAAAATATGTATTGAATTTATTCTAACGTACTTTTCTAATAGCATTTATCACAAGATCGACAGAAAAACCATGTGATTAAAAATCTATCTCTAGCCTTCTGCATTTTTATTCCAAGTCCCAGATGTATCAAAAAGGTAAAAAATGAAAGAGTTTCTATTTCATAGGTTGTGTAAACAATACATCTGTAACCCTTTGACACTATAAAATTTATTTTTTAGAAGTTTTAATAAATTAAATAGGCTGTGCCACGTATTTCCCACTGTTAGGTCTGAGTGCATCAGGACCCATCTTCTGGCATTGGGAGACCAACATGGACACACTGCTCCAGATGCAGCCTCACAAGTGTAAAATCAATGAGAAAAATCACTTCCCTCCACCTTCTGGTCACAGCCTCCCAAAGCAGACTGGTATAGCACTGACCAAAAAGGTGCACTGCTGACTACCACTGGTCCTCCAGGATTCTCGGGACTGTTTCTGCACATCTTTCAGTCCAACCCCAGGCTGTGCTGTTGCATAAGGTTAATTAATTCCATGTAACTGATTTCTAATTTGTCCTTATCAGACTCCACAATGTCTCCATCAGCTCATTTCTCCAGCTTAATGAGATTGCTTTGAATGGCAGTTCCCCACAGTTTGGTGTCATCTGTCCCCACTGCTCTGGTTGTAGTCCATCCCATCTTTCTCATTGTTGATGAAGGTTAAATAGCAATGGTTGCAGTAGAGAGCTCTGAGCAATGCCACTAGAAAAACACACACCTTGCACCAACACCTTGGCACAACCATTTTATTTCTTTTCCATTTGCCTAAAAGGGTACCACAGCTATGGGATATCATGTCAAGGGCCCTAGTTAAATCTAGAAAAATTACATCCATTGGTCCCTCCTCATTCACTCAATCATCTAATCAGAAAATTTCAAAAAGGTGAAATCTTTGCCCTTGCTGAGTCTTCGCAAGTTGCTTCACAAGTTGTCATCTTCTTGTCTTTGACATTTCCAGAGATTTCTTCCAAGAGAATCTGGGATCATCCTGGGAATTATTCATGATCTTCTTGGGAATCCAGGTGAGGCTGACCAGCCTACGGCTCTCCAATACTTTTGCTGCCCCTCAGGAGAATAGGCATGACATTTGGCTTTTTCCACTCACTGGGAACCTTTCACAGTCAGTATGAACTTTCAAAATGAATACAGTGTGGTCCTGAAGTTTCAGAATTTGCTTCTGCTCATAGGTATTGACATATTTCCCTTCCTTCTGTTTATCAAAAGCTACATTCATAACGATGATTAAAAAGTGTACTCAAGACACTTGGGAAGAAAGCTGCTTAAAAATACGGATTTTTTTAAAGACTTGTATTCTTTTTAAAACTATATTAAAACTGAACATATGTTATCCAGCTGAACTCATGGGAAGTAACTTCCTTTTCACTATTATGTTATTACTAGCTTAAGAAAACTGTGGTTTAGGCTTGAATTTGATCATCTTCTCCCAGAACACCCAAAAGACCTTCAAACCTTTAACTACAGAAATGGTATGAAAATGATGTCTGAATTTGTGGTCTTACTGGGGAGCATTGATCAAAGGAATACTGATAAACATAGCTTTAGCTGAGAGGATCTGAGTATGAAATTAAGATTAACAAACAGAATAAATAAAATCACAGAGAAGTATGTCTAAAGCAAATTTTTTTAGGAATTTCATTCATAGACTTGGAACTCTCTCTAGTAAAAAATTAATCTTGTCCGCATACCCAGTACTCAACTTAGACTTTTTAACTCATTTAGCCCACTTCAATATTTATCTCCATGAGATTTCTCAAAGTAAATAAAGAAAAAAGTATTTTTCCCTACATAGATCAATGAGGATGTTACTTTGTATCTCCTGGAAGGGTGCACTTAGTAATTGGATAATTTGTCTTCCCTTTCACAATTAAGTGTATAGAATTAGTACCCTTTCCATCGTGACATTTTCTGACACAGGGAAACTATCTGATTCAATCTATCAGAGCAACCACTCTTTTCAGGATTCTACAGGATCCTGCAACAGGATTCTGACGTGAACCCTCTGTTGGGTCAACCAGCAGATTCCATTTCATACGCTCACGTCAGCGACACGTGCACGGCCACGACTAACACTGTGGCACTACTAACTTGTGGCTTAGACAAGCAGAAACAAAATGTACAAATTAAACCTCATGCTTCAGGTGTTTTTAAACCACTCCAACTTTGCAAGGAGATTCTGAGGCTGTGACTTGGCTTTCCAGTCAGCAATTCTCCTTGTGCAGGAAACTCCCCGTGGAGCCCAGTGCTTAACAGTGACTGCTGTTCCATGAAGCTGACCAACAATGTGAGTGATACAGAAAACCCATTCCTTTCTGTTACTGCCAAAGCCCTGGCGATTGCCGAATTAGCAGCCATCCTACAGATTCATGACAGCCACAAAAGCAGGTAACAGTTCTCAGCAATTATGCCACTTCATAATAATAGAGAACAGCTTGCCCCCAAGCTCAAAACAATACCTACTCTAATGTTCAAACATCCTACTTTAAAAATTTTTTTTAAAAATTCACCAAACTGCATTTTTTCCTTTTTAACATTTTGATACAACACATGCCTGTGCGATACATATTCATTTCCAAAATTCATAAAGAAAATGAAAGCCAGTAGGTGACTTTCATTGTGAATCAATTTTTTTTCCCCCAAGGACATGTGAGCTTATAATATTCACTTTGTTGCCACAGGTGCAACAACTACTCCGATACCACAATATGTCAGATATAAAAAACTTAATCGCAGATTTTTCTCTCCCTCAGAGAGCTAGCTTCCACCTCTTTGCCATCTGCAAGAAATACCAAGATGAACTGTCACTAGGCATTCTCTTCATCATTTGGGTTGGTTTTGTGATGAAAACATTACACACTTCCAGTAAACTGAAATTTCACTCACTTTTCCCAGTAGAAACAGCACATCCATGAAACCTCCCTGCAGGGAATTTTTTAGAACACTTCAACATCCACTCATTCCAAATGACCAGATTAAACGGACATATGTTTATGAATTGTAATAAGGTTCTTGGAGATATATTTGATTTTCTCAGTGTTTGATATTCTGAATGAGTATAAGGAGTTCATTCCCTTCTAGGCTTACAGTACCTGCTCACATTGGAGTACCTTAAAAACTATATTACAAAATTCTTGTAAGTTCTATAACCAAGTCTTCTTTGTTAAGTGTTTCTTCTCACCCCATAAACACTTAATTAGAAAAAACTGGTTTGTTCTACCCAATTGAAAAAGAAAAAATTACACAAAATTGCAGCTTTCTATATTGAATGTCAAAACTACACAAATTTTAGTAAGTATATTCATCAACAACAAGAAAACTCTTGAGGATAAAATGTAAAGAAACCCAAATGAAATACACAGTTGATAAAAATATTTCCTTAAAAAAAAAAATCGTGTTTTGAGGGCTTTCTTTTTAAAACACGTAAAATAAAATAAAAATGGTAAGGTGGCATTAATAGTGAAGATAATCTCAGTATGGCTTGGGGATGGTGAAATTTTGCCTTCCTCTTCTGGCTCATGTGAAGAAGACAAGGGAAATGAGAAGTGGACAGTAGACTGCCTCCCACTGTGCCCTTCTCCTGGTCACCCACCACTGCATCTACAACACCTCAGCGGCCTTAACTTCATGTACCAGCCCATGTATCTATCCTGCTGTATTTACCTTTAAGACACTTTAGTAATCCAGTAGGCTGACCCATAAATATAAAAAAGCACTTAATTGTTTAGTTTAATTGCAAACCTCATGAAAAACAACATCAAAATTCTTGTGAATATTAACCATTTATCATTTATCTTATTGACTTGGACTCAATATTTTGACTGATTTGATCTACCCCAATACACAATATATCTGTTTTATCGTTGAGTTCTTCCACAAAACTGAAAGTAGGAATCTTAATATTTAGAATTTGACAAATTAGAATCCATTGGATGTACAGCCTTTCAGTGTAATGTTTAAATTTCCCAGATACTTTATATATATATTTGGAAATATAAAACACTTTTCCCTTATGTTGACACCTATATTTTTTTTTTCAATAAAAGCCAAAAAATAGGGTTTGCAAGTGCCTCCAACTTTAAGCTGTATAATTATTTAGAACTCTTAAATTCTTTTAAGTTTTGTTAAAATCACACATTAATTTTGAAAAAAATCATTATTCATTCCTGATTCAAATACATTTTTAATCCAGTTTTTCCCAACTATCATTGCTACCTAGGGCTCTCAGTGTTAAGCAAACTATGGCCTGTTTTTTTTCATCTAGAGTGGTCTTAGAATAACATCATAATCTCCCAATTCTCAAGCTTTAATGACAAAAGGACCATCATTTCAGCAGGATTTCATCTTCATCACATAGCTAAAGTGAGGCAGGAATAACCTTTATGAATAGCTCAGGACTGTACAACTACTTTTAAAAGTAAAATTAGTAATAGAATTGCTCAACTCTATTGATGAATAGTAGGTTTTGTTCCTTCATTTTTGTACCAAAATATATTTAATGTCATGTTTCTACAAGTGCAAAGATTATTGTCAGTCTAGAGAAAATTAGCAAGGAATGAGAGTGAAAAACTGTAACCATCAAGCATGGAATTTCATTGTTACACTTTAGGAGAAACAGCAAATATTTGAATTTGGATTAAAATACTTTGTATTCCATACCAAATATTCATTAAAATCTTACAAACTAAGCAACAAAAATATCTTTACTTTCTTCAAACCAATTTCCCAAAGACTATAAGGAAAATGTGACATTTATTATGATGACATATGGTCAATTTTACATGAGTAAGACAGGTTATGCTTTACATCAGTGCCTCAAGGAATGCAAACTACTAATACTTGGTTATTACCAAGCAATTTAAATCATGGTATAATTATACAGACAGATGGATTGCAAAAGCATCCTAGCTCCCTTTAAGCATTTAAAATGGAAAAAAGATAACCCGAGACATTTTAGTTATAAAATGCCTAAAAATAGTAAATGAAACAATAAAACCTACAAACTAAGCTTACCAGAGAGGGTTTAAGAAAATCAAATACAGTATTTTATTCATAGTACAAGTTAGCCTTAGTGTAATGTTCACAGAAGTAATTAACACATTTAGAAAATCAGGAGGAAAATAAGTGTTTTCTTAAAGATATCGCTTCATCTTTGCAGCTTTTCATTTATTTATTTACTTATTTTTTTATTTACTACACATGTGTAAATTCCATTTTCAAACATTGCAAGTTAATAAAACTCTTTTCCCTAAAACTTTTTTTTTACTTTCTGTAAAGTATAATAAGCTCATAGAGTACTTGGAAACTACATTCTGGAAAATATACATGAAGAAGGCTAGAGAGTCCATAAGTGAGAAAACACAACCCTTTAATTGTTCTTGGATAGTATACAGGGATTTCATTAAAATCAGACCCTCAGAGAGTTGTTCTAGAACACCAACCAGAATACAGATAAATTCAATACATTGGTAAGAAACAATTGCACAGCCAGCAATGTTTCCATTTCTTTTTGTGATGTGTCATTTCCATTAACGTTTTTGCAAATATCTTCATTTTGCAAAATATTTTTAACTAGGTCTATAAAAATGTTTTGTCTTTCTTTTGACTTGATACTTCTTAGAAAGGTTTGAGAGCATGACTGCTTTGGCTATCTCCCCGGCTTTTGCTAGAGATCCCTTTTTACTCCCTGCTGAACTTCAAAAAAATTTGAAAGAAAGAAATTGCAGAGAGACTAAGTTCCTTGAAATTTTACAGTTCCGTGTTTAGTCTTTTGATATCTAGATTTAATTTCACTGAGATATATTTTTTCCCGTTTAAATCAAAACTACAGCCACAGTTTAGTAATTTATGTATACTTAACTGTTAATAGAAAATAGTTATTAAAATTACTTAGTCAAAGTATTGTATCTATAGTCCCATGTACTGATAAAACAAGGAATATAAATACCTCCATGGTATTAATAGAACTTAACTGAACACACAAGAATCCTATGATCCTAAACTAAGCTGTATCAGGGTGTCTCTCAGATCATTTTTCTGAACAGACATTAGTCACCTATTTTTAACATTCTGCATGCTCCAAAACGACTTCTTCAAGCTATATCCTCAATCACCCTCCAAAGGCTTATATCAAGTGATACAAATTTTTGGCCACAAAGCATGATATTGATAAACTACAGTACAATTGGATGTGGCCAATATGCTCTTGACAATATTGAGCAGCACGACTCACTTTTTCACTCCTGAGGGCCAGGAGTCATCTGGGATGAAAATCTTAAGCAACGTGCTTACAGCCACAGGCCAAGTTCTGTCTGCAGCAAACTTCACCACCTTGGCCCAAAGTATGGAATGAAGAAGGTTTGTTTTCACTGTGATGTCAGGGAAAGATCAAGAAAGGGAAAAAAAATGGCACACCCTCAGGCCTCTGCACCAATATGGGATCAGGATCATCCACTAGATGTACTCCAACATTCCTTAACATTGATCTACGTGTAACTGCACCCAAATCATGTGTCTAAATCCATAAGATGCAAGTGATTTTGTGCTTTTCCTCAAGGAGAAGCATGCTATGCCGGGATGTGAAAATGCAAACATGGAAAAAACTTTAGATATAGCCTAAGAACTAATTGCCTTAGGACTGTCACAACATGCAGAAAAGTTGATTTGTCTTGTTGATCTACAGATAAATGACTGTCTAGAACTTCAGCAGAAATCAGCACTGTCTCCATGGAAACATACTTGCATGAATAAATGAACTGGAAAATATGTTGAATGTGTTTCAAAAAGTACTCACAACTCTTTTGGGAAAGAAAAAAGGAAAGAGAATCATATCAGTTTAAAAGAACACCTTGTGATATGACATGATAGAATGAGATCTACAAGTCACTGAGGCTGCAAAAGATCACGACTGTATTGCTGGATCTTGACAATAATTAAATATTGGGTCAAAACCACAGCATTCGCCTAGTATTCATGTATCCTAAAACCTGTTCCTTGACTCAGTACCAACAGTCACTGCCGCCAACAAATAGTCACTGCCACCAACAGTCACTGCCACCAACAAATCAGCAAAGTTATGCCTCCAGTAATCACTAAATCCACAATGACAAGAAATTTACAGATTTGGAAAGTCACAGGCTTTATCTGACGAACTTGAAAGATATATTAGAAATTATTTCTTATGCAAAAGCTGAGCATACATGTACTCATTTGTACCTCTATTTCAAAAAAACATAGCTGGGAATCTGCATGAATAGGCCACCACACATTCCCACATTTAGAGGTAATAAAAGCAGGACAGACATGTCAAAATATTTAAAAATCATTTGATGACAATATGACAATTTTCATACTTATAGTAAAATATAACGAATTTGCTGCTTTTCTAATGCTGATGTTTGGCATTGCCTTGGAATGCCTGAAGGTTAATACAATTCTCTTAAATATTAGTAGAATTTGAACACACACAAGTAATTAACATCATAAAACACCTATTAATTTTTAAAAAGCATACTTTTCCTTTCTTTCTTACAGAATGCTAACTAGGACAACTTTAATTTACTGCATGTTACAGGCAGAATCAATACAATGCCTAGAGTTTAATTTCACCAGTATCTTCCAAAATAAAATGTGCAAGTTTTTCAAACACTCTCTATAGTTTAAACCAGGAAAGAACTTCTGCAGTTACTGCTTCTGTACTGTGCATTTGCCACAGAGTGTTCACAATAACTAGAAAGAAAGGCCATATTGAAGTTTAATCTTCTTCGTGGCAATAACAAGACTGGGCATCTCTCTGATGAAACACTGACAGACAGGAGGAATATATATAAAAGGTAAACCCATGGCCACCCCAGACAGCAGGAAGTAAGAATGACTGACATGGCCAAAGAGACTAAAAATGGTTTAGGAGACTGCCCTATGAACAGCTTACTCCATGCATTCCTGCGTTCCAAGCATCCTTTCCTTGTTACTTAGTACTCTGTCCTTTCCTTCAGGTTGCGCACAAAGTACTTTGTATCTTATTGCTACCTCTGAATCTGTTTTTACTGCTTATGACTCACATCTCACTATACCCCAAGCCTTCAGTATCCCATACACACAAGTAAATTGCCTCATAATAATCTAAAACATTTAACATGCATCCACATTGGCATTTTAATTTTGATTGGGAGTGGATTTTTGAGGGTTGTCTCCTTATCATGGTTAATTCTTACACTTTGCTTTCCTTGACAGAAATGTCTTGGTGCATTCAAATCCTTTAGGATGAAATTAAATGGGAAAGTGCGCTGGAGAAAAGCACTAAACACATTCCAAATGCTACCAGGCATTCAGCCCAAGCTGGTCTGAAGTAGAACTGGACTGTAGGTGGTGTGAATGTCAGATTCAGATGTCTGGCCAGCCCTTCTATTCAGCCATTAACTTTCTGAATCCCAAAGGAACATAACAATTTTAAGAAATCTATTTCATATGACAGATTTTTGAACAGGCTCAAAAATTATTAGATGGAATGGAAAGAGCATTTGTTAAATCCCATGTCCTTAAAAATTAGACTAAAATGTCTGAGGTTACATACTTTTTGAAGGGTTATAAAAACAGATTCATTTGACCTTTTTTTATAACTCAAAACAGATGAGCTCAGGTTACCCCCCCTTCCTTCCTGTTGATGGCTGCTTTCCCACTCAGCTGTAAACTGAGGATGGTCATCAGCACCAGGTAACCAAGCACAACTTCTAATGATGTCACTTACTTCATTGTCATATGGTATTTATTAAGCATACAGACATGACCAATCACCTTGGCTTGGATGGAATTTTGACCTTGACAAATGTATGGAAGGACTGCAACAAGATTAGAATTTTAAGCAGTCTCTGAAGCATCTAAATTCTTGAGCCACTGTGATAAAGAGATAGTGAAAACCCAAAATAACAGAACCACAAATAACACCTGACTCACGTACTAAATTTAAATTATTTTTTACAAGAAAATTAAATTACCTAGATAGGTTGAAATAGATTTGTGAATTATTTTTTGGCCAATCCACCTCTAAATTCAAATGTGTTTCCTATATATTTGAGCAAGTTCTTAAAGACAAGAGAGGCACAGTAAGACTTTGAACATTATAGGAGTGATTTAGAAGTCTGATATGATGAATTATACTTAGAAAATTAATACTTGTCATTGATTATTTCAGCATAAACCCCACAATTTTAATATCACAAGTGAAATCATCTGAAATGTGTAAAGCCAGGAAAGCATTTAACAGTGCTGAGAACAATTCAACATTAAAGACAGATGCAGCTTTCCAACGTTCTTGGTTAGTGGAAATTTGCCAGTATATTCTGGAATACACGGCACTGTATAATGCAAAAGAAAGGTCAGAAGACTCAACATATATAAACATCTGAAGTGAGGGTGCAAAGAGGACAGTCTCTCCTCAGCGGTGCTCAGTGACAAGAGAAAAAGAAAAAAGGGAAAAATGAAACACAGGGGAGTCCCTCTGAACAAGAGCAAACACGTCCACACTGTGAGAGTGAGCAAACACAGACACAGGCTGCCCACAGTTCCCATCCGTGGAGATATTCAAAAACCATCTGGCCACAGCCCTTGGCAGCCAGTGCTCTGGGCCTCTGCTTGAACAGGGCCGTTGGACCAGAAGACCTGAAAAGGTCCCTCCCAACCTCAACCCATTCTCAGCAAGTGTCTAAAACTGAGAAACATGGTACCTAAAGGTAGCATACTTCTATGTGACTAAAGCAAGTATTTGGCTAGAACTAAACAAACCATTAAATGACATAAGGAGATATGCTGATTTAACTACTCAGTCCAACTAAAAATACACTATTCAAGTACTCTGAGTTATATAAACTTATAGAAATGAAGAGCAAATATAAATATCCACTGATCCTTAGAATAGATCAGTTCACATTAATACTTGAGGATGATACTTATTTAAAAAAATTCATGGCAACAGGTTATTAGCTGGCTAATATTTGAATTACCTCATTATTACTATTTGCTGTTTATCCTTGATGCTACAGGAATTTTCTATCTTAAAAAATTACTTTTAAACCAGAGCTTCATTAATCATTACAAAATGGAATGTAGTTCTGGGAAAATAAAAAGGCAAAAGAAATTTTTGAATTTACTGAATTGTAATTATTACAGGTAAAACATCTGGAGAATTACACAAATTTTAGGTATTCTTTGCATGTAATCATGTAGTTTGGTAGGGTTTTTTTAATATAATCTCTATTTGCAACACTACAGCTTTATAATCCAGTATACATACATTATTTATAGATGCATTAATGTGTCAACTGACTCAGGACCTTCATTTTCATGTCTCACATTTTTGAGGGGCACTTATGAGTCTCTCCTTGATGCTTTTGGATTACTATTTTGATATTTCAGTGCACCAGAAAACTCATTTTTATTGGAAATACTAAATACAAAATACTAAATATAGATATGTATGCATATATATATATATATATATATATATTTTCTAAGCAACTAACTTTTGGTTTAATACCCTGAAATGTTCTCCCTGAAGTATTGTTATTCTATCCAATAACAGAAAACACTCATTTAGTGTATCCATAATATTTTCTGTTCCAAATAGCATTTATTAAGTTTTGCTGAGTATTATCTCTGAACAACTTTTATGGCACTACAATAAAAATGCATTGTTAATTCCTCTATTTTATAATCATTTGGGGTAAATAAAACCATTTATATATATGTATTTATACACATATATATATACACACATGCATATACTTCAAAAGTATTATTGAGACACCTCAGCTACCTTTAAACTTTCTTGAATTTAATTTCTTGAAATTAATCCATCTATTTTCTGGATATAGCTCCCTGGGCTAACTAACAGTACATTAGAAACACATTCTTTGACTAATAAAGGAGGGACTGAATTCAATCTTCCAGGTGAAGAATAACTGCTACATGCTGAACCATGAAATATAGAGTCTTACCCTGCATCTAAGCATCAGGGAGAGTGCACATTCTTCCAGAGAACGAGCAGGAAAGCCCTCCAGCTCCATGGGCAGTGGGGGTGGTTACAACCAAGACCTCATAACTCTTGGTCATTCTATAACCAACACTGGAAACTGCCACATTCAGAAAGACAATCAGTGTTGGCAGCAGGTGCATAACCAGAGCGTGAAAACTGTCAGCAAAATTCCCTCTGCCTACAAAAGATGCACTGGAGTTTCAATGGTCAACCACAGGAATGTTGCTGTGCACTCCTCAAGGCTCCACATTACAAGAACTTTTATTCCAAGTTCATTCCCAGTGGAGCAGCATCTGTTTCCATCCTAGCCACATGTACTGCTTACTGAATAGCTGCATGATGTGGCACTAGGTTACATTATTGTATACGTAGTTATATTTTGTTTTAAGATTACATATTCTTAGTGGTAGGAAATACAAAAATACACAGAAAAAACTGTATTTATACTAAAACTTGCAGTTCTAAGAAAAAAAGCCAGGAAACCTAGTATCACTGGCTATGTACAAATCAAAAACGAGACGGGACTGCTAGGAACATGCCTTGAGCTGTTTTATTTTCCAGCATCATCAGTCTCATTACAGGGTTATGACAATGGGAAGATGCCAGCAGCTCACATCCTAGGCAAGAGAATAAGAACTTAATGTTACAACTTACTTTATAAGGTTTTAGACCAATCACATAAAGCAAAATCATACTGACAGTAGTTCCATTCAACCACTATAAGCACACGTACCTTTGGTTAAAACAATGCTTGCCTATTTCAAATACAAAATCTGCTTGTAAGCCATAAAACACAATGCACAGAGCTCCATTATTAAGCGTAGAACTTCCTAATATCTCACTAGATATACTTTTCTGCACTTAGGGAGTTATTCTTGACAAGCTTTAATACACAGACCATTGTTCTATTTGTCCTTACTTTTCTACTTCTTACATAATTTTTCTGCTGACCTATCTCATGGCTATTGCTTAGTTCTAATCACAGTTGTGCTGTCTCTGAGGCCTGCTGTTTGCAGCTTTCCCCAAACCCTCTGATTTTATGGATTGCCACAACCTAGACACAATTTCCCTAGAGACCAGATGAGAGGTCAACTCCCCTGATCAAGCAAGTGAGGCAAAGTGAAGATGCACGTAGACCAGCCAGCATACCTGAAAGATCCTTTAGCAGCTAATTTCCTAATTACTTACACCCAGAGAGGTCAACTATGGGTCTGCTTTTTAAGCAGCAGTGTCTAGACTTTAAAATCATATTTCTCATCCTGCCTGTGGAAAACAGGCAGACATCCAATTATACAAACTGCCTATGCACCTACAAATCATACGCAATTATAATGTGCTTTGCATGATTAAAATGGCATACACAGAATAAAAAGACTCGTTTTAAGATACTAAAATTCTGCTCTTTTGCCTCTCATTTAATTAACCCCAAAGAGTGTAGATAAAAAGTTATGAACATCTTACATTTTATTTCTCTACTCTCACTATCTCAGCTTATAAAGAAGCATAGCCAATGTTTACTTAAGACATTAGATAAATACATAATAAGAAAAAAATCCTCTTTTTTTCATCTCAAAAGTTCAAAAGAATGATGTTTTTTGATCGAACATAGTATCGAAGACTGGGTCACCTCACATGAAAGTCACACAAACTCTAAGAAAAAAGGTGCTGGAGAACTTTTCTTTGATTATTCAAATATCAAACATACTCTCTGAGAAACTCGTTCAAAAATAGAGTAACAGCACTGCACCTAAACTGTCATCATTTAATATGAAGTGACAAGAAAGTGACAGATAATAAAGAACAGCCTGAAGATGGAATTGCTCGTCATTAAACCTTCATTTCCTCCTCAGGCACACAGAGAAGATCACAAGACTCCATTGTGCTGGAAGAAGTTCCCTAAAGAGAGAGTTACCTGATCTTATTCACACAAGGAGACATATGATATATTTAAACTAGAAAATGGAGTCTGAGTAATCAGGTAACAGAAGCTCCCTTATGAAGATGGGCAGGGTTTAAGGAGGTCTGCTGAATTTCTTAGGGAGGGTAATGCACTTCATTTTCTTTTCCCTTATTGGCTGTATTGAAAATCATCATGGATAGGCCACAAAATCTGACTTGTAAGTACCACATCATCATAAATAAAGTAACAATTATAGGAAAGTCTGTAAAATCTAACACTGTTAACAACTTCTCCTGCAGGTGGGAGTTAACCATCAACATACAGATTCAAAACTAACATAACGTTCCTAATTTTGAAATTAGAAATATCTGGGCTCCTTACAATAAACTAATAGTTAGGACTGACATAAACTACTACCTCTTCCAGCCACTGTCTGTTCTACCAAACTAATGTGCATCATGACTGCAATGAATTGTGTTCCAAACAAGTATTTTAATGCACGTTGCTTGCAAAAATATGAAAATTCACATCTTTCAATATAGGTACCTGCAAGGAAAGTTTTTGAAAAGGACACATTTTTTGGTCTATACCAAGCATTTGATTTTTTTTCTTTTTTCCTGCTTAATCCTTGAGGCACTTCCAATTCTCTTCAAAGAGTAGACTCCTTGGTTTAACCCTGTCAGTTTAGAAAATATAACATATTGCAGCCCTTTGTGTCTTCAAGGTTTGCTTTATAGAAGTATAATGAAAAATTTTATTTTATGAAATTTTGCTAACACCTGTAATCTGATTCATTTAGTATCTCATTCTCAAAGTATCTGAAATCTTATTCTTAGCAATCAATTATTTGCAGCATTTAAATGAAGACATCTAGGGATTTTTTTATTTTTAGTTTAAACTCTTTGTTCAAAGAAAACTTAATTTTTGGAAGAAAATAGAAAGGAAGTATTTGAAGAGCTCAAAAAAGACAACAAACTAGAAATTTTAACTTGTTAAAAAAAAGGTAAATCTAGTAAATATAATTTGATTTTAGTTTTATGATCTGCAAGCAGACAAAAACCAACAGGCCAACAACTACTATTATCACACTCTTGGTCTTGTATACCAAAATGTCCTGCCTGGTGATTAATTTGTAAAACTCTGATTCCACACACACTGTGGGATTTCCAATGAATCTGAATCCTTAAGACATCAGGAAAATACATTACGAAATCTATTTATTATTTGACAACACTTTAGAATTTTTACATTAGAAAACTGGGTTGTCAGATTGGTTCTGTTAACATTCAGTACAGTTCTGAGTGTGGGCAAGGCTGTGTTTGAGTTATTTTGATATAATATGAGGAAGAAAAATGTGAAATCTTTTAACTATGCTAAAGGAGTAGAAACTCATTACGTGTTAGATAAAATTATATATAGTTCTTACAATCTCCTACTTTCAAAAGTTGCATCTATGTTACCAAATTAATAATTAATGCCAACAAATTAACAGCTATCACTTGTTATTATTAAAAAATCTCACAATTAAATCTCAAAGCAAAAGAAATTTTTGAAAATACTTGAGTAAGTGGTGTTTGAATACAATGTTAAACCATTGACTTTAATCACTGCCAGTAGGATCTTAGTACATGCTTACCCCATATAAACATTTTAATCCTATTACTCTTCAGGTTATAACATTTCCAAACCAGTAAGACAAAAACTCCTCTTTCTAAGAGGTCTAATAGGACCTTGAAATTCCTGTTATTTTTGATTTGATTCATATATGCTGTGAAATAATATATATCATATAAATTTCATTGCAACAGCATTTATTCCCTAATAAAATGCAAATGCTTGGTCCATCTATATTAAATTCAACCATTTTTACAATCAGAAAGTACCACTTAGTTGCAAAAATCTAAAACTTAACAGTTATATTATTGCCTGAAAAGAACATGAAAAATGAACCATAGAAAATGGGCCTAGAGGGAATCTTAGTAATTAATTTCGTCCATTCTCCTGCCCACACAGTCATCAAGCAGAAAAGAAAGCTACATTCTGGTAGGGCATCACTAGCCAAAGAATTCTGCAGTGCAACTGCAGTGAATTTTTCTATATTTAAATAAATTTGGTAACTGCTCAAAGATTCTGCATTTGTTTGACATTTTCTGTTACAATTTAAAATATGTAGCATTTGGAGTCATTTTAACAATTTAATATTTTCTATTTCTAACGAACAATAGCTTTGGACTAAACCCTTCAAAACTATGGAAAATACCAAAAATTCAAAGCGCAGGACAAAGGGAGCAGAAAAAAACAACTAAGAAACCACTGCCTATAAATGGCAAATTTTGGCAGGGACTTCAAGATCCGTTTTTCTAAGTGTTATAGTCAAGGGAAAACAATGAAAGTGAGATAGACTGGAATTTTAAACACACCATTGTAAAGCAACAGAACTTATAAAAATTTTATGGGTGTGCTCAGGCAAATGGAGTGAGTAGTTGTATTAGTAGCTCCCTTAATGAGCTGATGTGTGATATGTGTTGCACAGCTCTGTTATTGGATTGCTGTTCAAGAGAACAGTCCTACTGAATTCTAAGAAAATGTTATGTAATCAGGTACATGTAAAGCAGTTACATTTTCAAGTTAACAGATTCTAGATGAAATTAGAATTACATTTTAATTAGATTTGGTAAAAAAATGTAGGAAAATAACAAAAACCAAAACAAATAAAATAAAAACATTATTCCACCAGTAATCTCATTATTACCTGGAGATGTAACATTAATTTTGTATATACGTGTTCTTTCTCCTCTCAATTAAAAACATAAATGGTATCTACAGGTACATGTCTTCATATCCACACTATCATATCTCAGTGTGTGTATACATGTACATGTGTGCATGTGTTCATCCTTACTGAGGTCACAAGAATGTAATGTGAATATGATAATTATCCTTCTAGAGAGACATACAGGTCTATGCCAAGGGATTGCTTAGGTCCTTTATTAAAAATCTTAGCATTAACATAAGATGACAGCTTCCATCTTGCTGTTATAAACAGAAAAAATTGCTTGAAAAGATGGAAAGTGTCAGAGTTATCAAAGTAGCTTATAAAAAACAGCTATGATCCAAAACAAAATAAAAATATTAATAGTCTCCATATCTCTACATGTTTGTGGGACTGAAGCAAAGTTTAATGAAGATGACAGACGTTTATGCAGAAAAATCAACCAAGATGTTTTCACTTAATTTGAGATTTTGCATAATTAACTTTGAAATGTTTTTATTTTATCTTACAGAAATCAACACAAATGCAGATGCTTGTGTGGTCAAATTATTCTTGGTGTTGTTATGATAACACCCTATTTCACTATTTTCTTGCATGATTCTATTATTTCCTAGTCACAAAACAAATCTCAACATAGAGAAGTTAATTTTAAATCTACATAGACACACTAACATGCCTATGAACACTATGAAATTTATCTGCATGAAATTTTTCAGTATGAAATGCATTTATGTTAGTTTTCAATATAGAAAAGACTAAAGAAAACACCTTATCCAGTTTAACATCTGTAAAATTCCATTGTCTTAACAGCTTTTGTTTGTTTGTTTAGTCTATAAACTTCAAGTTATCGCTTATTATGATCTTGTGTCTTTTACAAAATATGATCCCAACTCAGCCAAAAAATAAGTTCCCTCTTAAGTTATGAAAAGTTATGTGGCTTTCCCAGCTGTTGTGGTTTTACCCCAGCCAGCAATCAAGTACCACACAGCCCTCCCTCACCCCCAGCAGTGGGGTCAGGGAAGGAATCTCAGGGTAAAAGCAAGAAAAGTTGGGTGGAGATAAAGACAGATTAATAGGAAAATCAGGAAAAGGTGCTGTTGGTTAAATATAGAATCAAATCCTCTCAAAATAAGAGAGAAGCCTGTTTTCTTCAGTCAAATACTGTAGAAACATATCTACTAAAAATGAAATGCCTATATGCAAGATATGGTAAAACACTCACTCCAGACTCTTGTGAATCTAAAACCACTTTTCCTTAGACAGGTTATGCAATCTCTTTTGCATTGCAACAAGTAGAAAAAAAATTATTCCTTTCAGAAATTAAAATGTCATATTTTTTATTTTAATCTATCTTTACTTTCTATCTTGTCTATCTCTCAAATTTATTTCAAAAAACTAAAACACTGTGTACTTGTTAAACATAACTTGGTGCGGTGCAGCTGATAAGGGGGGAAAATGCAACATATTGTAGGCTACCGTGCAAACATTTCCATTGCAATAGAAAAGGAATGAAGGAAACCTAGTGCAGGTTTATCACTCAAATATAATGATAAAATGCAATCACAAAGTGAAAAACTTGATTAAAGTTCACCAGAAAAGGAAGGTAGGTAATAAAACTCTGTTACTAATGATGTGCATACAAAACTATGAAAATGGATGTGTATAGAGATATTAAAGGATGCAAAATATATACATCTATATATTTAATTATATTTGAAGACATTTTTAGAGAACTATGTATTTATGTTTGCTTTGCTACTACCAAATGATGCATCCCATCTGGATTTACTAGATATTAAATACACACTCGCTAGTACAGCATTCCTACACCAGTTTTTTCATCTTTTCATTTCCTAATTTCCATTCCTTTCAGGTGAAAATCGCTTCAGTAAAACAGATAATTGCTTCTGCTTTGCAATGTCAAACAGTTTGCCTCAGGTTATGGCAGTGTCTAAAATTAAGATGGGAAAGAAAGTTCTCATTATCTTTCTCTGTTTCGAGCACCCTTTCATCTCATCCTCTTTGCTGGTGTCCAAAGTCACACTCTCCCTATCGTTTATTCTTTTCTGCTGTTTTCTTGCATTTAGTTACAATTTTAGTTCTTCTCTTCCCCACAATTTTTCACTTTCAGTCTCAGTTACGAATGTCAACATTGCACAATGCCTAACAGGAAACCTAGAATATGGGCAATCCAGTTGCTTAGTCCACACCATTTTCAGTACTACTCATAAATCTTTATGTCTCTCTACTTAATTGTTATGCTAAAAATTCTTCCACATCTCGAATGAGAAAAACAAAAGACTCCTTTAAGACTGTTTATATATACACTCTATTATTGAAATCTTGAAAAGTCTTAAGATAAAACTGTTACTCATTTCCATATGCATATTTTTCCATAGTCTTGCCTTCATTGTCATCTCTTGGCAATGAAGTTCTAAAACTGTGTCCTCACTGTTAAAGAGACAAAGTAGAGACTGACAAATGTGAGGCAATGATAACATACAGTGGCTCCTGCTGCTGGGCTATCAAATTTTAAAAGCATCAGTGAAGCAACCAATCATTGAGTCTCCTTCCATTGTTACCATGAAACCATGCTTTTATCTTGGAAGGACTGAAGAACAGTTTTCAGTTTTCTATTCAAGGAAAACTAGAGCATGGTGCTGATAACGCCAAGGTTGTGGGTTCAATACCTGTATGGGTCATTAACTTAAAATTGGACTAGATGATCCTTGAGGGTTCCTCCCAACTCAGAATATTCTGTGGTTTTGATGTGAAACTTTTAGGTCTCCTTTCACCTGGACAGATTGGCATGACTGGGATCTTTTGCTGAATATTTTGTGGGTTTTTTCACTTTAACCCAAAAAACTAGATTTTAAACCCCCAACAAAGACATTATGTGTGACATTATGCTTATCCATACATAGATTTCTATTTGCTGTATTTGTGGAATTTAGCAATATATAATAGAAACAAATAAAAAGGTTATCTGATGTAACACGTTGCCTAAACACATGTTTTCCTTTTCCCAGATGAACACTAACATTCTTTATTTTGACACCAGTTGTGAAAAATGACTTTTTGGTCCAGTCAGAATGCTCTCTCACAAGTGAAATTCTAAATGTTTTTTGTAAAAGCTGGAGAGACCAAGCCTCAAGGAACGGGCTCATTAAGATTCTGTTGACTTTTGTTTCAAAAATCCACAAGCATCTCGTTCACAGATGTTCAGTTAACCCAAAATATTACTTGTTTTAAAATACTGCCACTAGAATTCATCACAAATTTAATTGTTTGATTACTTGAAATAGGTACTAATGAAATATTATGATATGACAGGTTTATATTTTAATTTTGTACTCCCCTGGCATGCTTACACAGCAGAACTCAGCTCATACAACTGTCATTCAATATCATTTAAACATATTATTCGGTTCTAAAAAAGAAACAGCTGAAATAGTTGGACAAGCATCATAGCACTTCTTTATTACATTCTGCAAAGGGATTTCTTTGAGAAAAACAGAAACAACATCCAAGCAATTTCAATCCTTTGGCAATTAGTAAAGTCATCAATTCAGATAAATACAACTGACTAAAGCATTAGATTTTAAATTATACTTCTATTTGTAGACTGCAATTCAGATTTAACTGATTATAAAGAAATAATACAAGTGATACCTAATGTTAAGCTTAGTCAAAAATTATTCAAGTACTCTAGTAAAAGTAGTAGAAGCAAATTGAAGTAGAAGCAGGGAAGTAGAAGACAAGTAAATTGATTTTAAAATGCAATGACGGTGCAATAAAACTCTCAACATAACATATACATGTACTTTCAAATTAGTTTTCAGTGATATGGATTTTCTTTGTTGATTTGACATAGTATGTAATGAAAAATGCATCATTCTTCAGCAGTTTACATAGATGTCATTGTACTAAATTTCTTATTTATTTTAGTCTAAACAGAAGCAATGAGACCATGAAAAAGTTACATTTCAATATGCTTTCTTATTCATTCAAAAAGTTTGGTAGAGACATTTCAAAGCAATTTTTTCAAACTACTGGAAACAATTACATTATACAGTACATTATTAACCTGTAGTTGTTTTCCTAAAAGTAAAAATGTATTAAAAATTAATTTATACATTTGTTATTTAGTCTATATTTAAAAGACTACATGCACTGTGTATACTTTGCATATATTTAGGGACTATATTTATATAAAGTCCACAATCATACATGCATGTTAAATGCATTCTTAAAACTAGTGAATAACTTGTAAGCCTTGACTCATCAAATAAGCGCAATTATCAGCAACATCATAAAAGAGTCATTTCTAGTGATTTACACCCATCATATAGAAACATACTGGATCATATAGAACTAAACTCAGAGAATCAGACAGAATTTAATTTCAGATGCAGTAATCTCTGACCTCAGTTACTTTGCTTGACAACATGGAAGCTCTAAAGGGTTGCACTAAAAAAGGCTGGTTCGGTTCTTCTATTTTCGGGTATAAAATGTTCAAACAGATGTAATTTTAGGAGATTTCTATAGAACACATATTGTCGTCTTTTTGTTTGGGTTTTTAAAGATCTAGCCCACAGCCCAATTTTGTTATCTGCCATGAGAAGGTACATGTTAGATGTTTTCACTTTTTTCAAAATGTTTCAGAGATTGGCTCAATGAGATAGTCAAGACAGTTTTGAAAATGCTTGTGGCATCTGACATAAGAGGGATTATTCCACAGCTGAGAACAGAAGAAGCAAAGAAAAGGGAGCAAAGCTTACACCGGGAAATGCATAGAAAGATCTTTCTAATATAAATGTTTGCAGCTCTACTGTGTTGCAAAGAGAAGGAGATAAAATTCAGTGATAGTTTTAAGCCCTTCATCATTTAATAAGCATAGGTCACTCGGATCATAATACATTTCCTAGACTTATGAACTCCTCCTTACTTCCAAATTCTGGATAGATGAGAAGTCTGTTGCAGTCATGGATCATTGCTTAAATTCTCTCATAAAATGTATTTACTCTCCTTTCCCCACTGAGATGACATTCACATTTGACATTCTTGAAACTGAGCTGTTTGATGTGAACGTATACCAATACCTATCTATATGAAGAAAATAATCTAGATTTAATTTGTGACAGTGAGAACTAAAAACAAAAATACAAGGAATAAATTTTAGCTACTCCTTTAAGAACTCAGAAAAGAGAGGGAGATTATTCCTAATTCAAGGCAAAGCAATAAAGAAACAAATTAGCAAGCACAGTAGCCTGGGAACAATAAATATGTCCACTGAGTTAGACACAGTGCATATGTGGCCGATAATTCAACACCATGAAAGGGATTACAAATCTGCAGTGGTGCAGTGAAACACTAAATTCCAAAAAGATTTAGTGCAAGCAACACAAGGTAGCGTTAAACAGCTGAAAAAAAGATAACAAGGAAAAAGCACACACACAGTGTCAGAGATTTCATAATACCAAAAGACATAAGGCCATCTAAACATGTGGACATTGCATCACATTTAGTGTTGGCTTAATCTCTACCCTTTCAAGCAGCAGCTTGGCTGGCAGCTCCAAAAAAATTCATTAAGGACAGGCTATCTCAAAAAATAAAAAGCTTTAGAGTTAGCTTTGACAATTTGAAAAATCAATTCATGTGGCTAGATTCATGCTTTAAAGAAATATAAATCCTAAACTAATCTATTACAAAGTAGGATTAGAAATAAATCAAGTGGTTTTGATAGTTTCCTGAACTACTTTAATGCTGATCTCTGTTGAAGAGTTGTATTATTGTGAATCTCACACAGATTAATATTTTATACTTCCAGGAGTAGCATTTCAGGCTAGGACTGAGACAAATAGCCTGGAAATGAAATCATAAGATGTCCTAAAAGTATCTGCTATTGCTAACCATGTTTCATTAACTGCTTCTGGTCTTTTTCCTTTAAAATGACAAATCTGAAAGACTAGAGTTTTCTATTTTATCATGGGAGGAGAAAAAGTAAGGAAACAACAATTAAAACCAATCTGATGAGTCAGAAAACACATGCAGTACTGACATTTATCACAATGATTCAACAAATATTTACCAAATAACATTTCAAAATATGTTATTTATATATAATATGTGCTGATGAAAGGGCACATACATAGATTTTCCATCAAGTTATAATACTGAGTGAATTTTCTTGAATGTTTCAAATTACAAATTTCTAAATTCCAAAATGTTCCCTTAGCTACCTAGGCTTTCTCAATAAAAACCAAACAAAACCCCAGCCTTCCAGACTATAACATAGTGGCAATAAAGCTTCATAAGAACCAAGTTATTTAAATGGCATTATCTGCTATTTGTCTTATTCTATATTGCCATTTTTTCCCCACTGAGTGCTAATAAGTGCTTGCTGTTGAAGAGGTTTACATTTAACATCTGTCAGTTGTATCCAGAAGTAGCACCTACAGGGATCTGTCATATCATTTAAACATATTATTCGGTTCTAAAAAAGAAACAGCTGAAATAGTTGGACAAGCATCATAGCACTTCTTTATTACGTTCTGCAAAGGGATTTCTTTGAGTAAAACAGAAACAACATCCAAGCAATTTCAATCCTTTGGCAATTAGTAAAGTCATCAATTCAGATAAATACAACTGACTAAAGCATTAGATTTTAAATTATACTTCTATTTGTAGACTGCAATTCAGATTTAACTGATTATAAAGAAATAATACAAGTGATACCTAATGTTAAGCTTAGTCAAAAATTATTCAAGTACTCTAGTAAAAGTAGTAGAAGCAAATTGAAGTAGAAGCAGGGAAGTAGAAGACAAGTAAATTGATTTTAAAATGCAATGACGGTGCAATAAAACTCTCAACATAACATATACATGTATTTTCAAATTAGTTTTCAGTGATATGGATTTTCTTTGTTGATTTGACATAGTATGTAATGAAAAATGCATCATTCTTCAGCAGTTTACATAGATGTCATTGTTCTAAATTTCTTATTTATTTTAGTCTAAACAGAAGCAATGAGACCATGAAAAACTTACATTTCAATATGCTTTCTTATTCATTAAAAAAGTTCGGTAGAGACATTTCAAAGCAATTTTTTCAAACTACTGGAAACAATTACATTATACAGTACATTATTAACCTGTAGTTGTTTTCCTAAAAGTAAAAATGTATTAAAAATTAATTTATACATTTGTTATTTAGTCTATATTTAAAAGACTACATGCACTGTGTATACTTTGCATATATTTAGGGACTATATTTATATAAAGTCTACAATCATACATGCATGTTAAATGTATTCTTAAAACTAGTGAATAACTTGTAAGCCTTGACTCATCAAATAAGTGCAGTTATCAGAAACATCATAAAAGAGTAATTTCTAGTGATTTACACCCATCATATAGAAACATACTGGATCATATAGAACTAAACTCAGAGAATCAGACAGAATTTAATTTCAGATGCAGTAATCTCTGACCTCAGTTACTTTGCTTGACAACATGGAAGCTCTAAAGGGTTGCACTAAAAAAGGCTGGTTCGGTTCTTCTATTTTCGGGTATAAAATGTTCAAACAGATGTAATTTTAGGAGATTTCTATAGAACACATATTGTCGTCTTTTTGTTTGGGTTTTTTAAGATCTAGCCCACAGCCCAATTTTGTTATCTGCCATGACAAGGTACATGTTAGATGTTTTCACTTTTTTCAAAATGTTTCAGAGATTGGCTCAATGAGATAGTCAAGACAGTTTTGAAAATGCTTGTGGCATCTGACATAAGAGGGATTATTCCACAGCTGAGAACAGAAGAAGCAAAGAAAAGGGAGCAAAGCTTACACCGGGAAATGCATAGAAAGATCTTCTTTCTAATATAAATGTTTGCAGCTCTACTGTGTTGCAAAGAGAAGGAGATAAAATTCAGTGATAGTTTTAAGCCCTTCATCATTTAATAAGCATAGGTCACTCGGATCATAATACATTTCCTAGACTTATGAACTCCTCCTTACTTCCAAATTCTGGATAGATGAGAAGTCTGTTGCAGTCATGGATCATTGCTTAAATTCTCTCATAAAATGTATTTACTCTCCTTTCCCCACTGAGATGACATTCACATTTGACATTCTTGAAACTGAGCTGTTTGATGTGAACGTATACCAATACCTATCTATATGAAGAAAATAATCTAGATTTAATTTGTGACAGTGAGAACTAAAAACAAAAATACAAGGGAATAAATTTTAGCTACTCCTTTAAGAACTCAGAAAAGAGAGGGAGATTATTCCCTAATTCAAGGCAAAGCAATAAAGAAACAAATTAGCAAGCACAGTAGCCTGGGAACAATAAATATGTCCACTGAGTTAGACACAGTGCATATGTGGCCGATAATTCAACACCATGAAAGGGGATTACAAATCTGCAGTGGTGCAGTGAACACTAAATTCCAAAAAGATTTAGTGCAAGCAACACAAGGTAGCGTTAAACAGCTGAAAAAAGATAACAAGGAAAAAGCACACACAGTGTCAGAGATTTCATAATACCAAAAGACTTAAGGCCATCTAAACATGTGGACATTGCATCACATTTAGTGTTGGCTTAATCTCTACCCTTTCAAGCAGCAGCTTGGCTGGCAGCTCCAAAAAAATTCATTAAGGACAGGCTATCTCAAAAAATAAAAAGCTTTAGAGTTAGCTTTGACAATTTGAAAAATCAATTCATGTGGCTAGATTCATACTTTAAAGAAATATAAATCCCTAACCTAATCTATTACAAAGTAGGATTAGAAATAAATCAAGTGGTTTTGATAGTTTCCTGAACTACTTTAATGCTGATCTCTGTTGAAGAGTTGTATTATTGTGAATCTCACACAGATTAATATTTTATACTTCCAGGAGTAGCATTTCAGGCTAGGACTGAGACAAATAGCCTGGAAATGAAATCATAAGATGTCCTAAAAGTATTTGCTATTGCTAACCATGTTTCATTAACTGCTTCTGGTCTTTTTCCTTTAAAATGACAAATCTGAAAGACTAGAGTTTTCTATTTTATCATGGGAGGAGAAAAAGTAAGGAAACAACAATTAAAACCAATCTGATGAGTCAGAATACACATGCAGTACTGACATTTATCACAATGATTCAACAAATATTTACCAAATAACATTTCAAAATATGTTGTTTATATATAATATGTGCTGATGAAAGGGCACATATATAGATTTTCCATCAAGTTATAATACTGAGTGAATTTTCTTGAATGTTTCAAATTACAAATTTCTAAATTCCAAAATGTTCCCTTAGCTACCTAGGCTTTCTCAATAAAAACCAAACAAAACCCCAGCCTTCCAGACTATAACATAGTGGCAATAAAGCTTCATAAGAACCAAGTTATTTAAATGGCATTATCTGCTATTTGTCTTATTCTATATTGCCATTTTTTCCCCACTGAGTGCTAATAAGTGCTTGCTGTTGAAGAGGTTTACATTTAACATCTGTCAGTTGTATCCAGAAGTAGCACCTACAGGGATCTGTCTAATAGATTGCTATTCTCCTCTGTAGCACCAGCAAATCTGTCTCACATCATTTACATACAGATAGTTATAGGCATTCATCATTTCATTATGCTGACTGCCTCACTATTCTAATGTATAATGTCTCTTTAATGAGCCTCAAAAATACAATATTCCTTGATTTATGACTGCTTAACTGAAAAATTATACAGATTGACAAAAACTCATCATAAAGGTTTTTTTGTGTTCCCACTACCTTGCACTTTAAATTTAACAATTACTCTCAAGCTAATCTCATGATTTGCTTCTTTGACAAAAGAAATTATCAAATTTTACCACACTAGGCTTCACAGTCACTGCTGTTTTAATAAATATACTTTCACTTCCATGAGAAAGCAGTATAGAATTCAACAAATTAAAATTGATCAGTTTTTGTCCAAGAAATACAATGTATTGGGCAAACTATTTCAATATTATTATATGCCAATTACTTCCTAAATTATCACGTGGAATACTGTTGTACTAGTCATGCAAGAGTGACTCATAAATGAGCCAATTTACATGTTCAAGTAAATTGAACTATGGTCTATTGTATGAACTTCAATTATTTTATACACAAATGCTTCACACTGAGAAACAGCTCTGCCATTAAAATCACGCTTGAAATAATACAAGCATACCTAAAACACCAAACAGAAATCTGAGAAGAAGAGGGAAACATTTAATTCATTTGACTGCATCCAGGCATTTCTTTTCCCCCAACCCCATCTCCCCATGTTTATGGATACGTCAGCACTCCTCTGGTTTTGAATACCCAGGCTGAAAGGGTTTACAAACTGCCCATGGTGTCCATTAGAAGCACAAATTTCCACGAAGTATGAGAAACCTTATGATACCTTCTTTCTGACATATCTACAACTTAGAGAATGTTTTTAGCAGGTGAGAAAGTGTTGAGCTCTGACAGAAGTTTCTCCCATAACAGAGACAGCTGCAATCTTTTACTCCCTCATCTACTACAGTTTAAGCTTACCCTATAACCAGCCAGTTTGCAACTCCCTCTCCTCCGCTCAGCCTTTCTTTTCCATAGAAGTTTCAGAAACACCACAGTGAGACCTTTCTCTTATCAAGAGCTGCTCCTTACAGGTTCAAATGTAATGAGTGCAGATAAACAAATGAGCACTAATGTAACCTTGCACTGCCTTATCTCAAATCATCATTCCTATTTCCAAGTCATGAAACCAGGCAACAAAGGCTATCCATTCAATGCAGAAGAGATATACAGAGATTTTAGCAACAGATGGCAAGCTACATTCCCTAGATCCCTGCAAAAAAGTCAACTTTAAGTGAAAAAATCAAACCAAACAACAATACAATATTACTGAATATTCAAGAGCTGTTTCAGTAGACACAAATATATTATGATATGACAGAAAATAAACTGCAAAAATGACACTGATATGTTTAATAATGACAAGTTAAATGCTCGATACAATAAAATTTTTTTTTCATCATTTTGAATCCCTATTTTAGTCCCTTTGCACTGAATATTCCAGTTAATATCAACACCTGACTTTCAGAGTCAAAACTTCTAAAGAAGTTTGGTATATCATAGGAATACAGGTATGTCATTCCCTAAACAGCACCATGTGTTTTTATCATCTAGGAAAATTCCCATATCTACACATTTCAACAATATAAAATGGCAGTCTATCAAATAGGCCAATACAACATTTTTTGGATTTTTTTTAATTAATAAATCACAATAATTCCAAAATGTTATTGCTTTACATGTGGAACTTATAACTCTGAATCCAGAATACTGGTATGTCAATCCAAATACCTGATGTCAATAGAAGGCCTTAATTTCTAAACCTAAATGCTTCATTAATTCAAAATATCTAAAAATATCCACTCCTTCCCATAACAATAAAGAGATTTATATCTCAGCTTGAAGTAGTGATAAAATCCAATTTAAGAAATATTCAATATTTACTAGTCCCAACATATCCTTAGACTTTCACTCTGACCATTCAGAACTATATTTCTGTGTCCCTTGATAATAACTAAGAGGCACAGAGCCAAGGGCAGCCATGGGCAATTTTTATGCTGCTGTTAATGTTCATATTGTGCATCTCTAGCTGGAAGAGACTATGACTACTTGTTATCTGAGTGACACAGAAAGAAGTTGATAAGAACAAATACAGATATCCCTATAATCCCTTCATGTTACAATTCTATTTTCTTGCTTTTCTTCTATACAAATTCATTATTTCATCTCCTACAGCATACAGAGTTACCATTTCCAAAAGCTATCTAATAATGCCTGTGACTCATGATTTTCCTTCGTCAATCTGAATTTCAGAAAAGGCAGTGGAGGAACATCAGAACAAGATTAAGCCTTCACATTGTTCTTTCCTATGTGTGCATACAAATATTTGTAACTGTTTCTCTGGCAGAATATGAAATTAGCCATTTTCCTTGTAGAGTACTGAATTACACAGAAACCCAACAAAATTCTGTTTCCCATTGACTGAGCCTACTTACAGGAAGGTGGTGTTGCAAATGGATTCACTACTTCAATCACTGTAGTCTGCACATCAGAAGAAAATCCAGAGTGTGCCCTGTTCCTGTGATCAATTTTCTATCTTTATGTAGCTACACCTAGGAAATAACCAGAACAGAGTCAGCACAACTAAATACAGAAAATAACATAAATCAAATGATTAGAAATGAAAAAACAAGAATACGTCCAATAATAATTTATGGCAAAATCCATACAATTATTCATCAATATGGCATTATAGAAGACAAAAGTTTAAATTTTGTCTTCATTTAAATTTTGGAGTACCCAAGTGATACCAGAGTTCTACAATCTCAAGACTGCCAAGTAGAATCAAACAGATATCATCATTACACCTAAACAGCCATCTGGTAGCCTGAGAGGAGAAGCATAATGACCACAGAGGGAACTGGTCCAGCCGTCCAGAACAGCAAAACCGCAGTTCCATTCAGCATGCAGAACAAATGGAATATACAGAATATATGAACTAAACAGTCACAGTTAGTTAACAGCAGAGTTAATTCATAGCTTTTGTCTTTCAGCAGAAACAGAGGAAGCAGCTTCTCTTCCTTCTGATTCTTATTTACATAGTTGGCAGAATTCTATAGAAAGCAGAAGAGCCAGGAATGTGGCATTAAAGATGGCCTGTTTTGGAATTTCTTAAAGGGGGTGGGGTTCAGATGTATCTTCACATCCAAATCAATACTGACAAGGGCTGGTACTACTCCCTTTAAGTAGCTGAAGTCAAAGCTGAACCAGTCAAAGCTGAACCACCCTCCAAAAAAAAAAAAATCCACCCCAGGAGATAACCATTCTTACTTTATCTTTTACATCTAGGCTTTGCTGGAAATTAATCCCTCCTACTTCTTGTCATATCTGAATCAGCTTATGCTGATCTCCTTTCTCAAAAAATTTATATATTGCAACCCTCATTCCCATTTTTTAGGTTGAATAAACTTGGTTTAGAGTCTTCTTTTGATGCCTTTAATATTTAATTTAATGAATTGTCAATTACCAGGTATATTTTGTTTAGACAACTTGAGCCTCCAGGTTATTTTACTGCATCCTTACACATAATGCTCCTAAAGATCTGTAGAGATCAAGTGGATCTTGTTTCAGCAGTTTCTATCCCTTGTGCCTTTGCCACAGACCATCAACCCAGTAAACAGAAATGTTTGTCATGCCTCCAATTCATAAAGGGTGATAGAGGAATGAAGTGTTTTCATATTTGTCAGAAGATGTCTGCCAGGCATTTTAGCACATCTTGCTTGAGTTCTGCTACTGCTGAAAGGAAGGAAAACACTTGTGTAAGAAAGCAAAAAATCTGGAACTGGCCACACATGTAACAGTGTGGCATGGTAAATATGCTGTCCCCATATTCTTCCCTGAAGCACTAGAGGGAATTCCCCATCTTCCATTTGTGCTGTTAATTATTCCTACTTCGCACTTCTGCTTGTTTTCACCAAATTGAATGTCTATTATTTTCTAGTATTTCTACAATTTATTTAGATTATTTTAAGCCTGGGACAGTAGCAATATTAGCATCGACTCTATTTCCAAAACTACCAACAATACCTTAGAATAATATTACACACAGTACAGAATTACACTTCTCCCTCACAAGCCCAGTCACTTTGGAAAAGAGTGACTGCAACTAAATATTACGTCTTTTTTAACTCAAAAATCTTGACTAATACTTTTAGTCTAATCTTATCTAGATCACAGTTCCCTGGCTTGCTTAAAAGAATGCCATGCGTAACTATCAAAACTGCAGTTTACCAAATTAAAGTAGTATCTCCGAGCCCTCAAGGTTTGCTGCAGTTTTTGAAGTGACAAAATAGGTCTGACTTATTCCTGAGAAATCTATGCTTTTCAATCTCAGTATCTCTTGCAGATGGGCAGAAAGAACAGTTTGATAATTTCAGGTCCCCCAGGGAAATTCAGGTAAGACAATTATGCACAATTCTTTGGATAATTCTTCAGGTCTTACTTTTAGCCCTTTTCTGAGCTTTTGAAATTTCACCATCCTTAAGTTCTCAAATATGATGCTACTATAAATAATGTAAAGATTTGTTTATTCCTTTATGCAGATCTTATGGTATTATAAATCAAATATTCTTTGCACCTAGGACCCAAATAAAATATAGTTCTTTGTTTCTAGCTTAGCTGAACCTCACAGCTAGATAATTTGTGTTTAGTTTTATAAGACTGTAATTTTTTTTTGTAATTAATTTGATTTACTAAATTAATTGATTTACTAAAATCATTGGATTCTAACATCACCCATCTGAGATTCCAATACTGACCCCTGAATCTTCCACTGTTTTCTATACAGAATCAGCTAGGTTGAAAAAGACACTTCTTACCTCACACAAAGAGGCTAACAGAATGTGAGATAGTTTATGTTTAATTTTTAAGGTGTTACATAATTGTATGTAGAATTGTCCCACCAGCTCCTTTGACATTTAAGTGAAGATTTCGTTTAAAACCAGTTAACTTGCACTAATTTTCACACACAGGAGGGATTTTACAAATTTCTGAGTATGCTTAAAAATGAAAATGCAGTGTGTTATATTTTTTAATAAAACAGATTTTCAAAATGGACATTTGTGTTTTGGGACATCTATATTAGATTGCTGGGTGAAGCTCTTTAAACAGAGAAGTATATACATCGGAGTACAGAAAGTATTTTAATTACAGGAAAGAACACAGAAGACAGAACCAGATAAATCTAAGACCACTCAAACCAAGTGTCTCATCTGCCCAGGTTCACCTGTACCAGCTAACAGGGAAGATAAGACAGGGAGCTCTCAGTTAACCACATGGGTACATATGTGCATGAAGACCTCCACAACATACCCTATTCCTCAGCTGATTTTCCTAACAAGCTGAACTTAATCGCAATTTGTCAGGTGTTCCTTTGTGCTGTCACAGAAACTGGTGAAAGGTGCTGTTCCTCTTGAACAAATTAATGAACAACACGTTCACTACAGCAAATTATTTTATATGCCTTTGTTGTCCATATTTTTCAGCTTCTCTCCTACTCCAGCTGAGTTGCACCCATCTTCTTCTCAACATTTCATCCTTTCTGATCTATAAGGTTAATCTGCTTTCTTTAATATTAGGATGGAAATTAGGGACTACAACTTTCCACAAGCCATAGTGGGCATCATATACTTTTAGATGATTATCAACAAAAAATACAGTCCACTGTCTAAGAAAAGTTTAAAACAGGACAGTCAGTCTAAAACAAATGTGCTGCTTGCACAGAGCCTTGGGATAGTTGTCCCTTTGGCATATGAAAGCAATGAGAAATATCAGCTATCCCTGGCGAGAAGACTATGTTAACATCTGTATCTCATTTTGAGTACTAGATTAATTTTTTTCATAAGACTTTCTCTGGCTTCTCGGCTCTGTAATATCCCACCCTTAACATATAAAATGACCCTAAGAAAAGCAGTTCAGCCCTGTAATTCTACTACTTCCATGATAATAGCATCCCAGATAAGGAATATCTATCAACTGTGTCAGAACATTATCTGTTCATTCCAGTCTCCCTTTTTGCCTTATTTTTCTTATCTTCCAGCAGCACATGCCTTGGCTTCTACTCAACATCACTCACAAAGCTCAGAGATAAATAAATCAAACAAATAAATCAAACAAATAAATAAAATCTAAAAATATAAAATAAAAATAAATACCAACACCAAACACACCCTCACACACTCTTTTTCCAAGACTGCAGTTGTTTAAACTCTATTATTTCTTTTTCCATGACAAAACCTGCCTAGAAAACTATAATATTCTAAAAGCCTGGCAGTGAGAAACGGAGGTCGGGCAGTGTGAGCCAGGGCAGGGTGGGGCAGGACAAGGCTCTGGCTTTGCCTAGAGCAGCTGCGAGCCCTTGGTGGGCGCAGCAGGGTGAGGCCACAGGGAGCAGCTGCACACCAGGGCAGGGAGGCAGCACTGGAGGCGGCGACCACTGCCCTGCTGGACAGCAAGTCTGGAGAAAAGCCATATACAAAGGACAGTGGTATGCCATGCCTTTTATCCACCGGTAAGGCTTCTCCTCAAGCCTCCAGGGTCCCTAAGCTCCTGAAGAGGTTCTCCAGACATGAAGCAGCACCTGCAGGAGACGAAAGAGGAGTGGATCACATACTTAACCATACTTAGAATTATCTAAGTTCATGGCCACGGCATTCTCAGAGGTGTTCTCGGGTGTCTCTGTGAGACTGCCTGTCCTTTTTGAAATGTTTCTGATGACCTGAAGGCAGGTGCTGTCATGCTTCTCTTTACAACAAGCAAAAAGCAAGATCCAAGGAACCACAGGCTGGTCAGCTTTAACTGTGTCCCCAGAGAAGTTGCGGACCAGGTATTTGTAGAAGCTGTTTTCTCTTGCCTGACCAACCTCAGTGCCCTATAAACTCTTTAATATGTTTATTATATATTTAAAATAGATGGAAAGCCAAATTCCTTTGCAGATAGATAATGCTATCTGACATGGACACACACCGGTTATGGATCGCATTGTACAAAAAGAAGATGTCAAATACGAGAAACTGGGTCATTTAAAATTTGAGAATAGATGCTATTTATTTTAGCAAAATGGTAAAAAAATTAAATTTGCATAATTTCTTAGAAACACCTACTTTGATGATTTCTTACAATTTTTAAATTGTTTTCCTTGCAGATAATTAGGAAAACCTTCAGACACATTTCATTTGGTTACAGATGTATCACTTATAGAGTAATACATTTTCAGAGTTTTGTAAAATCATATTTATTGTTGCTATCCTTTTTTTTGCCTTTTAAAATATTAAAGATATTATTTTCTTACAGCTTATTTTTACAGTGTATGCTATAGAAAACATGGCATCTCTAGAAAAATTATGTCCAATGACTCGTAAAAATATGACGCTCACTTCCAATGGATCTATGAGAAAATGCTGAGAAGCAGCATGAACCTGAAAAAAATTGTCATCTTAAGGTGAAAAGTAAATTCACCTTAATTCCTGAAAATAGCAAATATTCCATTTATGAAAACCCTAACAATAATTCTTTTACTGCTGCACAGCTAAACTTCACATTTTCTGAATTCCTCATATGTTATATGTGGTCTCTGGAAGCCCACATACCTCACCCATGTACACTATAAAAACTTACAGAAGAGTTTTTAAACAATATGCACGTTGTAAGAGACATGGATAGGTCTTTTGAGATGATGCCATAAAGAGTTCATGACCTTAGAGCTCTTTTCCAACCTTAATGATTCTATGATTTTATGATGCAATAATGCTGCTTGGGAAGAGGGTTAAAGCAATAGCAATTTAATCAATACCTTATTATAAGCATGATATGGGAACTTGTGAACAAGGCTTTCTACTCAATACTCACAAAAATGTGAACAATCCTTACTTGTAAACTTGTAGAGCTTATTAAAACTAAATGTGTTTCCCTAAATTAAACATTTTATCAAAAACAGCAGGAAAGTTTCTAGCCATTTCATTCCCTTGTAGATTTTTAATAAAATCCAGGTATGACTGAATGAATCCAGAATATTCCATCTACCATGGACAACATATTTCAAGCTCAGTGCTCTGAGCTGACCTTTAGCTACTGAATCTAAAAGATGTATTAAAATGAAAAAAAGTCTTATTTTTTCAAAGTTAAGTTCTCGAACACCATGGTGAAAAGCAATTTAAAATATGCTTGAAATTAACAACACATTCAAATTATAAAGTAAAACTCTGCTTTAACCTAAATTTACAATTTAGACTGCTTTTTATCATGTACAGCAAGAATTTTCAAGGAACTCTGGCAGAAAGAAAAAATACGCCTTAATATATAGGAAAAAAAAGAGTGATGGAAATGATGGTAACAAAGACTTAAATTTTAAGGTTCAAATGTCTATAAAAACTATAAGGTGTAGCTTTCATGCTTTAATATTTATTGTTATATGTCAATTTAATGTAATTTACACTTTCAATATACTTTTTTCTGAACACCCATTTCAATACAGTGATACTGTTTTTCACAAAGTTTTCTTTTCCTCTAAAGATTTTAAGGTGAATTAATTATAGCCAAGACACCAAATATAAACATCCTGATCTCACAAACGCTACAGTTATTTTATCTTTATTACTGAAGACCTTTGCGTACATGCAACAGTACATCATGATTTAGTTCACCGAGACTGACAGGCTACTCTTTACGATTTGACAGGATGTCACTGTAGTAGGTATGTTGACTATTTAATGGCTTTGGAAAGTCTCTTATGGCCTTCACTAACTCATAAAATTAACTTTCACTGTCCTCTTGCATGAGTACTGATGACAAAGTGTAATCTTATTACAGGAAAGAAAATGTCCAATAGTTTCTTAAGTAAAATATTTTTCTTCAGTGATTTAGTGTATAAAGTTTTGCCTTGCATGAATTACATTCAGTCCTTCAAAGCACATAGCAACCTTTCATTATTTCAATTGTCCTCTTTTGGTGTACTGAACAAACCCCCAGAAGTGCCTTTGTCAAACTGTTATGAATCTACTTGATGCATGTCAAAGCCTCACTATTCAGAAGTGGTGACTAGACACCTGAACGGTAAAAAACCACAGTGAATTTTACTCTGTGTCTTCACTACAATGTCTCCATGTATGACTACTTCAGCAAAGTAGTATTAGCTCTTGGCAAAAAGCATTCATCTGGGCTGAAAGGCTGTCAGCAGCAATATGGTAGACGTCAATTAGAATAAAGTATGCGATGCAAACACATTTGCCAATTACATGCATTAGACCTCATAATGGCTGATGTCACAAATGTAGTTTGGTGATAAATTATCTTAAGGACAGTAATTACATTTTTCCATCAGTTGGATATATCCATTTTGAAGTTACAAAACAAGATTCACAGAGAAAATCTCCCTTCAGACAACAGGAACAACCAAAATGTCAGGGTGGGTGGTTGCTTGCTGTATGATTTTTTTTTTTCAAGTTAGACTCAGCTTTGGCTTCTATGTATTCAGAATTATGTTGGAGAGATTGAAGAATAAATAAGTAACTAAAAAAAAAAAAGAACTCCAAAAAATTACATGGACCAGATCATTTGAATCCCATCCAATTCCCGATCCAACATGGGGAGGATGGCATCTAAGGTAAGAAGAGATGAGAGCAGTGATGGAGACAGTGGCAGTTGCACATAAAGCTACATGGCAAAATATCCACTATTGGCTATTTTTAGATCATTAATTAGCTCAAGATGGGGAACTGGACTCAATGATGTTAATGTATCCCTTTCAACTTGACATAGTTCATAATTCTATGATTTAATACTTTCCTTAATGTTCAAATGTTAATACATACATCTTAGTTTAAACAGAACTCAGAAAGATTCTATAACCTGTGTCATCTAAATGATCGGAACTATACTTTTTTGGCTAAATGTATATATTTTACTTCATTTTTAAAAGTAAAGCTATCGTGCCATACAATACAAGACAACTGTAAAAAGGTTTCTGTCATGAACAGAAGTAGGGTGAAGCTTGCAGTAAGGACAACAAGAGTGCTACTTGCTCACAAGACTCTCGGTCACATTCCCAACACCAGAGACTTCCATGGCTGGGGCCAATCCCACTCCACAGCGGTGTCTGCACTGACCCCAGGGGTTCCCACACATCCCATCCTAGAGTCAGAGCAGGTTTCTCACCAGATCCATGCCAGGTTTGCCATGGCAGAGGCTCAGATGTCCATAAAGCCATTCCCTCACAGCACAGTAGCCCAGGAACAGCCTGAGATGGTGCCCTCCAAGGAGGAACCCCAAACAAAGGGATGTACTGGATCAAGGATGGGGATGTACTAGTCAAAGGAAGCAAAACTCTAAAAGAGTTCAAGGGAACTAATTCCTCACTAATCATAGTGTTTATAAATAGGGTCATTTTCACACTCAGATCTTTAGTCTTTTATTAATCCGAATACTCCCAAAATCTCAAAAATCATTGCCTTCTATTGGCAGCAGAGTCTTGAAGAAGAATGTACAGAAAAATCACACTATGGAGAGCCAGTGTCCACAAAGGAGGCAGAGTTCCGCAACTTCACTGGAATAAAGGCAGAGTCCACCGGGGCACACACCCATGGGGTTTTCTCTCTCCCCGTTTTGGAGGGCGCAGCCTCCCTCTGATCCTGAACTCCCAGCCGCATCTTGCCCTCTTCCTTTCCCCACTGGCTGAGGCACTGGGAAGGTCCAACCTTCCCAAACAGCCTATCGTGTATCTCGCCTTGAACCTGTCATTTTACCCCAAAGCTCAGGAAACTCAGGCTGGTGCAGACACACTTGTCCATTCCAGGAGCCAAGCTGTCTGGGCTCTGTAACAAACCTGCTGCCTGAAGTTAGTAAGACATTAAGACCCATTCCAAAGATGTTAACATCCATCCCTTCACCCACGTTGTAAAGACTTCAGCACACACCTTCTCTATCAGAACTTAAGCTCTACATCTGTTTGCTTTCAGTGGTTCAGCAGAAAAGACATACAGCAGGAGCTTCTCCTCACCCTCTGAATTTGGTTCAGCATATTTAATAGCTATCTCACCCTGGGTGAAAGCATATCCCTAGGTAAAACTTAGTAATAAGACTAGAACACAACACTGATTTAACTGTAACTGAGTACAAGAGGTCTGGCTAGACAAAATTCAAACTATGTAAAAATAACCTTTTTTAGAAAAGAGCTATTGTAAGCTATGCAAGAGCATTTTAGTGAGGATGCAGTAATGCCACGCACAGACATATGGTAATTGAGGCATTTGTAGAGATAATGTGCTAAAGCCATGTAGTGTTTCATGAACACTTTGTCATATATGGCAGGAGTGTGACCTTTGCAGGAGGATATAAATATGTATGCACACACACATACACATCTACACACATCTACACAGCAAAAACAGACTTTAGGGTCTAACAATGACAACTGCTGCCACAAGTGAAATCCAGCAGGTACTAAAATTATCTGTTGGAAAAAAAAAAATGGGGTTAATTATTTCACTGATGAACTGCATCCATACAAAATGGAAATAACTGTATTCAGAAAATAATGAAAAAAAAATCTTATCTACCACAAAAATGGAGTGCATAAAAAACTGAATATAGGCCCAAAATTTCTAAACAAGTGGTTAAACAGAAATGAGGCAGAACATACTTGTATTATACAGTATGTATTAACACCACCAGTAATATACAAGGGAGTGTAAATTGAGCAACTAAATTCCCTATATCATGAAATGGAAAGAGAGCACCTTTAGAAGACATTGAAGTTTAGGACTCTTAAAATAGGTGTCTCAAGTTCAGACAGTGTGACTAGATCTCAATGTATATTTCTATCTGATGTCCATTTATTGGCATAATCTGATCAAACTATTTAAAACAGGAAAAGTCTTGCACCAAAACAAATACAATTTAAGAGCTGAACAACTAATGAGTTCAGAAAAACTTAGATAGTCAAAAAACTAACTAGAAGTTATTCTAATAAGATGCAAAAAAATCAGAGCTAAAAATATTTTTTGTGGGTTTTATAGGTACTAGGTATGTGTTAGTTAAGGCAGCAGAAAGAGAGACAAGCAAGAATAAACTGGAGACCACTGTTCAGAACAAAAATAACCAAAATATTAATTCTGAGAAAACTATTGGGATTCATATATTGCATTTGGAAAAAATCCAAATCAAAGAGCAAATATCACATAGCAGAGCTAATGTACATACAGGAAAAAGCTAAAGCCAATTTTGAAATACTGTCAGGTAATAACCTTTCATAAGAAACTCGAACTTTCCACAGAGTTTCTGTCTGTATTCATGTTCTTCCAAATTATTTTACCCAACCGAGGTCTTGGTCACTTGTCTCCGCTATCTCCAGCATCCCTTTACTGATCTTTCTGCAATTATTTTTTCAGACTTTCTGTATCAACACAAGGTTATTACCAAGTAAATGGAAATTTCTACACTTTTAGTTTTAATAAATGTTATGTCCAGTATATTGACTACATGCTAATTCAGAATTGTTTTCTTCTGGGTTTTCCTAAACTTTGATGCAATTTAATTTCTACACTAAAGACAAAGTTGGGAATTTGGAAGAAAATTTTAATTTTTTTCAAAAAAGTAGTCTCAGGAAGGTTTGCAAAATGCCTATTCTCAACTTCTTTTTGGCAGCAATGGTTAGTTTCTAAATCAAACTCATGAAAACATTCTGTTGTGTTTTTGGTTTTTAAGAACAAGAACAGGATAAAAGGATAAAATAGGATAAAAGAATAACGTCCTTCCGTAGAAGTCTTAACATATCTCTGCAACTGTTACAGATCTCAGCCTGGAAAGAGCACAGTGATTCCATGTTCAGTTTCCAGTTCCTACCAGATTTATGTTCATACATTTTTAATAAGAGTACAAGGACAGATTTGCTCCTCTTCTTTCCATCCTTAAGAGTGACTGTAAGAGCCTGATGAGGGCTATTCCCTTGATGGATTTAAGTCACACAGCTAAAGGGGATTTTCCTACACATTGTTCAACTTAGAATGTAATCAAGTCAAGTCAAAGTCAGCTGATGTTTTACAGAGCTTAATTGAAAAATGTGACATTTTTTGCACAAGAACATTATAACAAGGTAGAACAGTTTAATAGTAGTTCAGCTTTTCAAGAATGAAATCCAGGTATTTTTTTTTAAATCTAAAAGGGGTAGTAAGATTATAGGGGAAGACAGGAAGCAATTGAGTTAGCAGCCTTCCACCACTTGAATAACACATAAATAGGTAGGTCTAGCTTCCTGAATGTAAAATCTTTTATCCCAACTCTATTTAAAATACAGCATTGATTATTTCAATCCCACTTTATCCATTCTCAACATGAACTTAGGTGAACTGTTTGCCACTGATTTGACTATTCTCCTCCAAAGAATACACCAATAATAATCTAACTTTTTTTTTCTAATTCCTGCTATATTTCTTCATTGATATAACTTCTTTTTACTGGGATATAACAGAAAGGTTTCATTAAAATACAGCCTATAGACTGCTGTGTTAGTATTGACACAAACTTCTTGATCTCTGTTCTATAAACTGAATCTAGAGAATGAAGCAGAGACAGAATATATCTGACATTACTCCAAATGCACATACTACCACATTTTAGCTGCCTTATAAATTAGTGACATAGGTAATTTTGGAGAAATAGACCAGTGGGTTAGGTGACTGCTCATTCTAGGTACTTAGCTTAATATCTCAGGATATTTAAACACATTTGAAATGCAAAACAAAATAAAATAGAGCAAAATAATTAACCTCTCCCCCAAAACCCCCAAACACATCATCCACCACAGATAAATTATGCTGAGAGTTGAAACTGTGATAAAAGGTCAGATGATTAAAACCAAAATTAGGAGATGTTATGGTGAGAAGAGGAAAACTAAAGAAAGGCTGGTCAGTGGAATGTGGGTGTCACCTAAACATGCTTTGAACACCCCTGTTACTTCACAACCCATGTTTCAGTTTCATGCTTTAGTATTCAAAATAATCTGTTTAAGGTAAATAAAATCTATGGAGGGTAAATTACATTATATGGCTGAAGTGATGTATCTGTGCAACACTCCCATCATATTGTATGAGTTCTTATATCACACAGGGCATTTCTAACTCATGGATATTTGACTCTCACTCTGGTTTGTGCATTTTACCTTCTTAGACTGCAGAGTCACATATACCACAGTTTGTAGGTAAAGAAATCCATTTTAGCCACCTTTCTAACTCCTTTATCATTCTTTTTCAGAATGCCATTAAGATATAGTCTGCTGATGGCTATAAAAATGAGAAATCTGAAAATGACTGTATGTGTTATGTCTTGAAGCTATACTAAAAGTCATTAAAATTATCCAATAAAGAATGGAGTTAATCATTAGTTTCAGGTTTGATGTATTAGTGGAATGCTCTGTCATCACAAGAATCTTTGTTCTTTTTATAATCCATCCCTATGAAGTTTTTACATTAGCTGCAAAATCGGTTGTCTCAATGACAGGTACAGTCTTCTTTAAGGACAGGCAGTTTTTGCTCTTAAAATATACTTGCCTAATCAGGATTCTGCAGGCAACATATGAACACTGGGCTATATATAGCCACAAAAAAGTTTGAATAAGCACAATAATTTTAAAATTAAAAATATACTTTCAATTAATATTTAAACAATGAGAAATTCCTTATCTTTGCTCAAGGTATTACATTCTTGCCTAAAATGTTATCATTTGTTAAGTCATATGCTACATGTGTTGTATTTATATGTAACTTCCCATTAATCTGAGGAAAAATACATGTACATAAATACTGAAAAAAAAAAGGAATTAATCTACAAATTGCATTCTGAAATAACCAAGAGCTCTCTTGGTACTTTTATCCTTTTTTTTTTCCCTGCTAAGAAGTAGATGTTTTCAGGTTCAATTAATTCTATATTAGAAAATCAATTGGCTTGTATAAAAGAACTCTGCAACAACAGAATTGTGTGGAAATATTTAAGCAGAAACTTTTTTCATAAAGTATTCTTCTCTTCTAGAGGGCCAGCTAACTTTGAATATTTTGGAGGTGAAAAGACTTGGTGCCAAAAAACTGAACCTTCTTTGCCAAAGGAAAATTAACTAGTCCCATAGACACAAATGTAGCAAACTGTATTTAAAAAAAGGATCCCACATGTCCTAGCATTAACATCTTAAAACATTTCATAGATCAACCCACAGAATTAGCATAGTTGTGACTATTTCCAAACAGTTCTATGTGTAGGTAATCCACACAAAAAGCAACACTGAACATTTAGCAGCATGTTATTTTGCCAACAGTAATCTCAAAACAGGTTCATCATTCAAAAAACAATAAATCTTTTTAAATAGGGTTGTTATTTACTCACTAAGGTTGTTATTTACTTTAAAATTTCAAACAATTTCATCATAGCATACGAATGACAAGCATGTACTTGGCTGTACCCATAGAGTAGTTCTTTAAAGAAGGAAATTCTTCATCTTTTGCTTTTTTGATGGGATATTGGTTTCCTTAAAAATTATTCAAAATGTTTGATACAAAGCTTTACACCTCATAAGGGTCAGAGGCCAACATGCTGTATTTCAAAATTTCCCCAAAATTGATCATGTTAGTTCAGTATATTTTGTGACAAAATCATAGATAATGATACAGTCAATTGAAAATTAATGGAGGAAAAGTTTAGATTTCTAACGCACTTCAAAGGCATCTAAATTAACTGACTAGAAAGCTGAGAAACAATATAGATTTTTTTTGTTGATTTTCCTGTGTTTGAGCATGATTAAGAAAGCAATGAGCATATTAGAATGCATGCAGAATGACCTGAAAAATTACTCAGGAAATGTCATGGCACACTCAGAGATCATGGATCCAATCCTCTCTGGAATTGGCTACACATTATGGATCGCCTTTTCTAAAATACCTTAGTGTTTGCAACAGTCCAGAGAGGAGAAATTAGAAGCGCAATTATTCAATCTGTAGAATTTGCAGGTAGTCCTGAGGCAAAGAGTATTCAACAACAGAATTTGACATGAGTGTAGATAATAAAAAAAAATTCAGTCTCAAAACTTTGAAAGAGACAAACATGAAACTCTTTTCAAAACTGATAACCAGTTTTGACATAAAAACTAGATTTGTGGCAAATGTATAGGGAGAAAAAAAAAACAAGCGGCAACCCCAGAAGCATGTGCAGACTAGGGAATGAGATACTGGAAAGCAGTGCCATGGAAATGGACCTGGGAGTCCTGGTTGACAGAAAGTTGAATTGGAGTCAGCAGCACCCTGGCATCCAGGAGGACCACCTGTGTCCTGGAGGGCATGAGGCACAGGATGGCCAGGGATGGGATTGTCCAGCTCTGTCCTCATGGCACGAGGCAAGGGAGGGGATTGCCCTGCTCTGCTCTGCTCTGGGGGTGCTCTCACCAAGCGCTGAGGGCAGTTCTGAGTGCCACAGTATAAAGAAGATATTAAGCTACTAGAGAGCATCCAAAGGAGGGCAACAAGGATGGGGAAGGCCCTTGAGGGCAATCTGCATGAGGAGTGGCTGAGGTCACTTGATCTCTTCAACCTGGAGGAGACTGAAGGGAGACCTCATTGGAGTCTGCACCTGCATGGTCACATCACCAAGCCTGAGAGAGTTCCAGAAGTGTTTGCCAATACTCTTGGGCACATGGTGTGATTGTTTGGGCTGTTGTGTGCAGGGCCAGGACTTTGACTATATGATCCTTGTGGGTCCCTTCCAACTCAGCTTCTTTGATTCTGTGAAAATATTGGTAATACTGTTTTTCACAGTCTAGTTTGGTCTATTTGCTGTATGATGTCAACAGTCATTTCTTCACAGTGACAGATCTTCTACTTTAAGTAGGAGTCAAATCACAGAACAATTTAGGCTGGAAAAGACCCTTCAGATCAAGTCCAGCTGTTAAGCAAATGCTTAGCAAGGTCCACTGCTAAGCCATGTTTTTAAGTGCCATGTCTACCCATCTTTTAAATACCTTCAGGCATGGTGACTCAACCACTTCCCTGGGCAGCCTATTCCACGTTTGGTCACCTTTCATTAAAAAAAATTTTCCTAATATCGAATCTAAACCTACCCATGGTGGGAGTTAGGGGTAAAATGCTGTTTGGGAAAAGAGATTTTGAAGTGTAGAAACATAATTGAAATAAATACATAAAGGAGATTTTTATGTGAAAAATGTAACACCTCTTGATTCTAGATCTTAATCCCTTAGTTTTTAGAGCCACCAATACAGCAGGGCATACAACACAAACCTCTGCCCATGACTAGTGACCTCTATGACAAGGCCAATAACAGTATCCATGCATAAATAACAAAAGGTGATATGCAAGAGCTATAGAGAAGTTTTTAAACTGGATCTTACTTCAACCAATGTAAACAGATTGCTTAACTACTCTTCAAAAATATTCTGTATTGGCTCCAATTAAAGAGAAATTAGTGAAACAAATAAAGATTCCAAGAAGCTGTATGAAGAACCCCCACAGAGTGAGACAGTTTAACTTTTCAGTCTGTAATACTAAAAGGAAGAGCACTGGAGGAAATATAAAATAGATTTGTTTGAAAACTACTTTAAGGTTATTTAAGCATATTTTTTGTACCAAGGCAAATGGCATTACAATAAACTATTTTTTAAGCAGTACAGTGTCTTGAATTCTCCTCTTCCTTGTGACAGCAACACATTGTTCACATTTGTTTCTGCAAAACAGAAATATTCAAAACATCGGTGCAGAAAACCACCACTTCAAACACCCTACTTGTAAGTGAAAATCCAATAGACTGTTGGGAGGAACTGTGGAAAAAAGCTTCATAGACCAAATACTTCACACGAAATGTAAAGTCTAAGTATTCTTGTCAGTATAGAGCAAGAGTACTAAAATTTGTACAGTAAATTAATCTATGTACAGAAAACTGTATAATCACAGCATTATACAATTTTCAGCCTGAAATTACTTCACTTAAAATTAAATTAAGCTTTGATGAAATTATGTTCTTCTTTCATTGTACTTTCAAAGTCAGTCATTTAAAAATAAATTCCTATTTAACTTTTATTTAAGAAATACTTAAAAATATTTAGCAGGAATGTGAGGCATGTTTCTCATATCTTATTTTTTCCTCATCTACATATAATAATTTCCTATTTATGGTTATATATATCAGCTAAGGTAAACTACCTGAACATGGATCTAGGCACTGGTGGCTCTTTTCTCAGGAATAAGCAACAAACAGGCCAAGCTAAAAAGCCAGTAATTTGCTCTGGATTAAAAAAAAATGTTTAAAGAGAGTACACATATTGATACATGCACTTTATTGAAGAACTTCACTTACATTAAATATAAAACAAAATTTTTAAAAACATTGAATTGTGACAAATTGTTTTTAAAGAAAGACTATAACTTCAAATCTCAAATTCTAAACAACATAAAATTATTAGTTACAGTCATAAGTGGCTATAGAGATACAATTGCCTGAAACATATTTTTCTAGTGATTTTGAAGTGCTGACATCTATGTGAATCCTATTTCTATGCTGAAAAACAAAAGATCCACACATAGTAAAAATCACAATTCTGTGTAATGAGGCTTAACATTTTATGGCAATTATAATATTTAAAATTACAACACTAGTAAAATTTATGGTAATTTTTCAAAAGCCATTTAATGACTTGTTCTTCCACATTTTTGGTGTATTTAATTTAACTCCAGCATATTTATTTCTCCCTGACTGATTTATAAAAAACCAGAAATCTAAATATTAAACATTCAAACATAAATATTACCCTGTGTTAATGATCATATTATTTTTACTAATCTAAACATTAAATTAACAGGTCATGTTTACTTGTGTTTCCTATTTACTTGCTAAAGATAGGAATTACAATTTTACCTACACTGAGGTTTACTCATCCAGTATCAGTTAATTGTATACAGTTGCAGTAGATCAATGCACACAAAATAAAACTACTTCAATCTCTAGGGAAAACATTAAATCTCTAATTGATGTCCGAAGCCAGAGAACTGGCTGGACGTAATAGCTATTTCATCTGTTCTGAAGTAATTTCCTGGGCTTCTACCTTTGAACCTGCAATAAATCTCTCTTCCCTCAGTCCCTCTTTCAGCACCTAAAATAGACCACATACTTTTGGTCAGACCGCTGCTGAGCTGAGAAGGCACCATAAATATCCTGGGAAGAGATGTGATTTGCATTAGCACAGAAAATGAGTTACTATGAGACCACGTATTTCTAGTATTACCAAATCTTTATGAAAGAGGGATTTTTTGATATTTTTTTTAGAGTTGGCAAGATCTTACAAAATGAAAAAGGAGATCATAAATAGGATGTTCGTTACATCAAAGTGCTTTTCCTTTGACATCATCAAGTAGTTTCTACAGTCTGTACCACTGTTAGCAGGGGTTAAGTAGGAAAGAACATTTTGCACACCAGTTGTCTAACTTTTCTGATGGAAAAGTAATGAATGTATGGTTCCAGGAGAAACACTACAACCCTGTCAGGGATTTTTATAATCTTCAGAGCATAGAAACTACTCAGGAGTCTTTTCAGGAGGGATTTTTTTCCTGAAATGGTTACAGATACAGAGATGAAAGTCAGTTTTATGGAGTGGTATAACCCAGGGTAATCTACAACCTTCATAATCCTTACAATGGTTTCATATACTTACTTCCCACCGCCTTTCTTCATTTGGTCAGTAATTTCTAATGCATCTTTTTTTTTGGTCATTCCTTTTTTGTGCAACCACTAATGACTAAGCCAAGAACAACAGAACCTTTTTTAATGTCACCCAGAAAATATTGCACTACATTGATTTTCCATATTTAGAAGGATTCAGACCCCCAAAGGAAAAATTGTCCAAGTTAAGCTAAAAGACCAAGTCAGTTGCACAAACTTAGTGTGGAATATTTTGTTTCATAGATATGGTGCTAGTACAGATCTGTCCACATTACTACTGAGACAGTATCCCTATCAAAATGCATTTTGGTTGCTTTTAATATATTACTTCAGCAAATTCAGAAAATAGCTTTCCTCTGTTAAATAATGAGGGATTTAAGAAGGCAATCGTTTATACTCAAGGATGTAGGAAATATATTCTACTATGAATTTTAATTTTATTTAGCTATTGTGGATTTCCCTATTTTTTTTTAGGGTCTGGTTACTAACACGACATAGTGAAATCATTATGAATATGTTTCTGTACTGTAGTATGCACTATTAATAGACGATGCAATGCTACTGGTCATTTATCAAGCATGGCACTAAATTACTCCTTCAACTACTTAACCAGCCTTTTTTTTGGTATCAGAAAAATCAGTTCCATCTAAAGGTTTATGTGTAGTGTGTTCTACAGGCAAGTTTTTTTCATGAGTGTCCAAAATTAAGTGTGCTGTCCATATGAGAACTTGTTTAAGAATATGCAAATCAGCATCTATCAAATTCCTTCTGATGAATGACTGAGAACGAAGAAGAAATTATATCACAGTTCTGTTTCTAAGGATTTTGCCATGAACTTGAAAGATAACAGGATACCAGCATGAACAAGGCGATATCCTCTTCTGTATTGCTATTACAACCCAAAGGAATTTATTCCTAGTACTCTCCTTGCTGTATTGTGACCACAAAAGATACGAAGTACATACAGTGAGTCCATGGCTGGAAAAATACTTTAGACACGTGTACATAGCACAAAGGTTTAAGGATTAAAGCTATAAAGGAAATTTGATCAATTTATGAACAGTATCAGAGGATAGGTTGCTTATTACAATGAAGCTTTAGATTAGGTGACTTACAATCTCTTTTCAATAGTCTATCTTGAAAATTAAGGTAAGAGCTTCCACATTTCTAAAACACTATTTTCAGTTGAAGTTAACATCGCAAGAGCAAACAGACTCTCACTGTGTTTTTCAGCACATTTATTCTCACTTCATACTGTGATTCATCACAGTCTGGGTGCAGTGATTTGAAAGTCCTATAATGCACTAATGCATTACTGATAGCTATTTTCATTTATTAAAAGCAGTACCAGAATTCTTAGAGCATTTCAAAGCCTTGCTCCTCTATAGCAACTTTGGCAGAGACCCTGACATAGCTGAAAGTAACTGAAACACTTTAACAAAAAAAAAAAAAAAAAAAAGAAAAAGGCACATGAAATGAACTCTTTCTGTTCTCAAGATACTGTATATAGAAAGTATTGTCTGTTCTCACTAATTAACAGGAACAGGCCTCCTCCTTCCTTAGATAAATATACAATAGACAGAAAAGAAAGCACCCTTCGACACAGCGCCCTCATAAGGGAAGTTAACCGCACCAGACATCCATCCTTTATCCTGCAGTGTGTGAAAGAACAATTGCACTGAAGGAAAAAGGATATTGAGGACCTGTGGTTGCTAACTGTCCATGGCTATAGAAAGAAAGTGTATTTCAGTGCTTAAGATCCAGAAAGCATTTTACAATTTTTTTTTCATTTAAGAACCCGACAAATACTAGTAAGCTGAAGGATCTTGTATGTTGCGCATCCAGGCTTCGCAGGGTTCTGTGTGTGTTGTTGTTATTGGTTTCGTTTGACTTTTTCTTACACAAACCTTGACACTATCATTAGTCCTTCAGTATCACAAAACCAAAACAAGAAGTGTTATAGTGGGCCACCATTATATTCTGCAGTAAAGACATGAGGCCAACCTAAATTTTAATAGAAACCAATTCTTTGCATTTCATTAAAGAGGTACTAACTTGTAATTAACAAAATATTTATCAAATAGACATTTGCACATCATGAACCTAAATTGGAAGAAGTCAGGGTGAAAACCACAGCTGTGTGGTCACTAGACTAATCCACATTGATGAGACACACGTAACATCAGGTCAGCGAGGTGACGTTAGGGTGAGTCCAGGCTCGGGTAGAGTCCAACAACACATCCTAGGGAAAGACCAAGGGTCTGAGCTCACCGCTGTGTCTCACAGAGCAGCTCTTTCACAGAGCCTGACTCAGGCCAGCTCTGCCAGCCCCTGGGCAGCTGTACCCATGCTGGAGCTGGACACAGCTTAGCCCTGCACCTCAGGGCATGCGGGCAGGATGGTGTAGACCCTGGGGAAGCACTTGGAGTGCTGACAACAGCTCTGACAGTCTACAGTACTTCTAATGCTTCCTATTTTTTAACTTATCTTTACTTTAGATCCTAAAACCATTGCAAAATATTGCAGCAAAAGTCTCAGTGTCTTAGCTAAGGATCCCAAATACCAAATGCAATCTTCCCAATTTAACATATATTAGAATGCTTTAATGAAAGAACCTATAATAACACAACACAATAAAGGGAGAAGCCATCACATGATCTCTTTCAGTCTGTAATTTCACTAGGATCCTAAAAAAATAAATAACTCCTCTTTTAAAAATAATTTCAAGCTAGTAGTATTGCTACTAAATAACTTCAGGTACATTTGGACACAGCTGCACTCAAAATGCTGTAATAAATTAAGAATTTATTTAGACTTTTACACATTTTATTTATTTTGATTTAGAATATACATCTCATTCCAAGTTTCAGAAGCATTACTAAAATTAATCAAGATATAAGTCACTAAAACATTCTGCTTACACCCAAACTGTATTGTGAACCTTGAAGTCTGCTGTTTTTTTTCTTAATTTTAGGCATGATCCTGGTTTCTAAAACTGATTGATTTTAGTGTTTCAAGCTAAAATAACACAGACCAAATTTGCAGGAAGCAGACTGCAGGAGCTCTGCACTGCAAATCAGTTTAGAATTCTATAATTTTTTATTGGTAGAATTTTTTTCTAGGCTCTTGGTCATGAGACTCAGAAATACAGCAAAACCCTTATTTGAATCCTTTCCACTGTACTGTTATGGTCACTGACCAGTGAATCAGGAAATGTCTTTTGAAATCTGTTTTGTTTGTTCAGACAATCCCTCAGAGGAAGATGATTTATTTAAGAATACAGCTTAAAGCATGCAATTCAAACTTAATGATATTTATTGATTATTATTCTATGCCCCCTTTTTAACTGCAGGACACAGCTTTAGGTAGAATTCATTCATTTAAAAATAAATTTTTAGTTGTTTTAAGAAGTTGAATAAACTCTACAAAGCATGCCAACTGCCAGGCACAGATGACCACAATATACACACCAATATTTATAAAGCACATCACAAATAGTCACAAAAAACCCCCAAAAACTACCAAAAGAAAACCTCCAAAAACCACACCAAGCAAGGCGACAAAATACATTTTATTGTAATTCATAGTGATATTTTCTAAATAACATAAACCAGTTTTGTTTCATCTGAAGATTAAATGTAGCAAAAGAGTGTATAGTAATGCAATTTAGATACAGGAGAAAAAAATTAGAAGGCACTCAAAACCAACTGTAAGAAACCTCACACTTTATATTATAGAGTGTATTGTCATTGTTTCTAACAACTCTAAGTATTTAGGTTCAATAAGATAGTATATTTTGTTTGTGTCATGCAGTCAGTTCCCACATTCACAAAAACAACATGGAAGTTTGGGAATGGCTGAAGCCGTTTTAATCCACCATGAAAGACAAATGTTCTTCCTCAGGCTTCAGCATTTGTATCCAAGTTCCTAATTGCTTTTCATGCCCTAACAGTTTTTCGTTTTACACTGATGTACTTTCCTGGACTTCTCATCTCTCCCCTAGGCCCAAAAATCATTATGGAGTTTTACATATTCTGTCCAAAATATTTCTTTTCCCACTAATTATTTCCCTACTTCATTATTTGCAATGTTTCTACAACTACAGCTGAAATGAAATAAACTTGCAATATTATCAGTAAAAGATAATACTATATAGGCCTGAGCAAGATATTTTCAAGATGGTACACAGTATATTCAGCATCAAGTTTCAGGTAATATATTGCAGTGTGTGGGTATTTAGGTTTTCTATACATTGGAGAAACTGGGTCTATAGTGAATAAAGTGTCCTTGTATATTTAAGATCATCAAGCTTCTATTTGATGGAACCAAAAAGTCACAAAAACCCAAAATGCAGCTCTTTGCTCTCACATCTCTTTGACTAAACATTTAGGCTGTAACAGCGTGCTTTACTGAAGGTGAGCTAGCAACCCATAGAAATCCTGAGAAAAAATAAAATAAAAATATAAAATATCACAAGTATTAAACAAAAGACTAAGAGCTAATTACCGTAAATCAACTATTAGCACAATATACTGGAATTATATTATGAAATACAAACAACTGCAACAGCAATTGTTTATCAAATAATACATTTTTGAAAACAATTTATTCCAAATAATAATTACCTAGTGGAATCAATAGTAGGCTTTCCATTGATATCTATTAATTTTCTCAGAGGTCTCAAATGATCAAAGTTTCCTACATGCTCTCTTATTATTAGTTCATATAAACTTTTCTGACTTCTCTTTGGCTTACAGTATTTGTAAGCAAGAAACACATTTGACTGGTATGTAGCAGTGGTCAAAAACCTACTTGCAAGTGCTCAAAGTGAACCAACTCTTCACCACCACCACCCCTAAAACTAAAACCTCAAAACACGGGCTTGCATTTTCTCTGTAGCATATTACGCTCATCAGAAGATGTTAACTTCTCTAGAAGTTTTGCTTCCTTCAAAAAAAGAAATTCAATCTCAATTCAGACCTACGAAAAATAGATATATGAAGAACTGGAATGTTTATAAAATAACATGGGAATTATTTAAAACAGAAGACATAATGTCCTTTAAAGTGCACATTGGAAGACTTGTTTGAGCAAATTAATGAAGATTACAAAGCCTGAACAGACTCTTAAGTTGGGTCAACTCCCTTACCACATTCCTAAGAGTCAGATCACAGAATATATTCCACTGTGGTTCAAGAATATCAACACATTCTCACCTCCTTTTAAGACTGCATTGAACATGTCATTAGTTAGACATAACTTGCCCTAAGGATTATCACCAGTCAAATAATAAAGAAATAAATAACTCTGGATGATGCTAAATGTATAGAAGTGAAAGATTGTACACACTACACAACATTATAGTTATGAAATTTAGCAGCATATAATTTGACAGTATATCATTTTTATGTTGCTTTTATTCTGTACAGGCTAAAGACAAATGGAGATGTATTTTACAGAGATGTGTTTTGGGTGCATTAAGTCTCCTCCACAGACAGCAGAATGAGTATTGTGGGGTTATTCACTTAATTTTGTATTACCTAAAGTGCCAGTTTTGCTACAGATTGATGTCTTGGTAGAGTTCAAGATCACACTGGTAAACCTCAATTCTGTTGGATTTTTTCATTTGTTTTGAACAACAATAAGAAGCCTATTTTTGCTACCGAGTACTGGATTCCTAACAGTGTGAAATTTCTGCTAGATATCTGAGATGTACGAAATTTAGCTTGTGTAGCAGCTACCGTCTTTTGCCACATTAACATCTTTAATAAATTTAAGGTAAGAATCTGACTCTTATGTGATCCTCTCTCCTATAGATTTTATTGCATAGAAATGGAGAAGACATTTGCAGATTAATGGGCTTGGAACCTGCTGTTTGATACAGTTATCAGTTTTACAGAACTGTACCAAAACCCTGGCTATTGCAATATTAAGCATGTGAAGGATGATCTTTTTGTTTCATCCCCTACTGTGGTGTGTGCCCCCTCCCTCATTTCCAGGGCACTCTCTCTGTTCCATCTTGTCATTATGTTTAGCTATTATAAAACCTTAACATGCAAAAGGTTAAGAAGGTTTCAGCACAATTACAAAGTCTCTCTGGGAGCATTCCACCTTCTAAAATAAACAGGTCCGAAAGTTTTAAATTCTTTGTAAATATATTTTCAAATGTTTAATTCTTTGTAAACATATTTTTAGGCGAGTCTAATTTTCTTCTGATTATTAAGTACAGAAAACTACACAGCTTCCCACCCCTTCCCATTTTTTACGTCTGTAACTGTAATGCCTTATATGAAATTTGTTGAGTACTTATTGGAACAGGAGTAAAGCAAGCTGTGGACAAAGGAAGAGATACAGATGTCATCTACCTGGAATTCTGCAAGGTATTTGACATGGTCACCCACAACACACTTCTCTGCAAATTGAGAGATCTGTATTTGATGGATGGAAAATTGTTCAGCCTCCAGGGTGACCTAATGGGGTTTCGCAGTATCTAAAAGGAGCCTAGCAGAGAGCTAGAGAGGCACACAGTGATAGAACAAGGCTTTAAACTGAAAGAGGGCAGGTGTAGGTTAGATACTAGGAAGAAATTCTTTACCATGACAGCAATAAAACATAGGGACAGGTTGCCCAGAGCAGTTGTGAATGCTCCATCCCTGGAAATGTCAGTCCAGGTTGGATGGGGTTCTGACCAACCAGGCCTTGTGAAAGGTGTCCTTGCCCATGCCACAGGGCTTGAAACTAGATGGACTCTAAGGTCCTGTCCAACCCAAACCATTCTATGATTCTGTGACTATTTTGTGGATAAGAAACTGGCTGGATGGTTACATCCAGAAGGTAGTGGTGAATGGTTCAGCATCCAGATGAAGATCAGTAATGGCCTGCATCCCTCAGGGGTCTGTACTGGGCCCAGTACTGTCTAATGCCTTCATCAATGTGGGATTAAATCAATTATTCATTCAATGGCATTCAGAGTACTGTCTGCATGTTTGCAGACAACACCAGGCTCAGTGGTGCAGCTGACAGGCCTGAAGAATGGAATAACATCCAAATGGATCTGCACAAACTTGAGGAGTTGTCCCATGGCAATCTCATGAGGTTCAACAAGCCAACTGCAAGATGCTGCAGATTCTTAAATAAGAGTACAGCAGGTGCTTCACTAAACCATTTTATTGTCTTAACACTAATATGCAATACTAATTTTAAACATTTTTGAACTGTAAGGAAACCCAATGGCTTCCAGAAACTCCCAAAACTCATTTCTTTGATTGGTTGCATCAGTCCACAATAACCTTATAGAATGGTGAATGCATATTTTGCTACTTAAGCATAGCAAAGTTGTGTCCTAACAACGTTAAGTGCTGTGCTTGAAATAGATTTCAAATTTTATCTGAGAAAGATGAAAATTTGGATCACTGCTAGACAGTCAATAATTGTCATTACATTCCTCTGTGACTTACATAACACAACAGGTGTCTTCTTCTCAGACTTGAAGCATTTAAAGACTATGAATGTTTGAAAAAACAATCTACAGAATCAGTAAGCTTTGTAGCCCTCAGACATGTGAACATGTGACAAAACAATCATTAGTCATTTAAAAATTTCTTTCCTTCCTCCCCCTTCCAAAAACCCCAAGTTAAATTATATGGGAAGTCATTGTTACTTGTAAACTATAAAATACCACCTAACTCAATCCTCATGTCTTACTTAAGAAAAAAAACAAGTTTCTATCCCTTCAAGAAATATCAGTCTTTAAGAACATATATTTTTAAACTATTCAGAGGTTCTGGTTTAAAAAAATACATCTTACTGTGTCAGAATATATCACACTGATAGTTTTTGGTTTTTTTTTTTTTTGTTTTTTTTTTTTTAAGTATATGCTCAAAAACAACAACACTTTCCATTTCCACCGGTTCTCAGCCATAGTGGGAAAGGAAGACAGGAAGAGAGAAAGACCAAATATGAGTCACAAAATGTAAGCAGCATATAACTGTGAATAATCCATCTGCTGGACAGCATCACAGCACAGCCAGACTTCCCTTTTGTACTTCAGAATGTGGCAAGACCAAACCCTACTCGCTTTTCCTCTATCACAATTTTAACTTAAATCCTTCTAGCTCTCCTCTTAAGGAACTGCAGATGTATCTGCCCCAGACTGGTATTAGGATTGATATTTGCTGACTTACAATGTCAGCAAATGAGCAAAAATTGGTTGTTCTTATATAATTTCCATACCCCTGCAGCTGTGCTAGGTATTTCCTGAAAACAGGTATTTTAGAAATTAAAATCAGGGGATGAGACCTATGTGATACAGACTGAACAAATACAAGTCTATTACCTTTCTTGGAAGTTGCATGCAAGTGTGTCAATACAGGATGTGCTACTGAAATTGGTAACAGAGCTCCAATATTGTGAACACTATTATGTATTTAATTCTGTGCTGAATGGGTTAGATTATGCCATATCTGTAAAATGCCACAGTGAGAAAGGATCCTTATAGTTTAAAAAAAAAAAACCATCATAAAATGTTAACTGATACATCCTGAAGCTATATTGCAAAAGATCATCACTGATTAATACAGGTCTCATTATTTATCCAGTATTGGGATGTCACATTAATGCCCCTAGAGATACATGATAGGGAATAATAAAAGTAGCAGGCATGGACCCAGTATAAAAATGGCCACTTGCCAAGCAAAAAGCATACAGCAATGAAAATACTGGCATGATAACAGTTTTGTTACTTGGCATATTCATTGATTGACTATCTCCAATTCTTCAGATTCCATTGGCCACAGTGTTACGGGGTCCCTGGCTCAGATGTAACATTTTACTTGCCAAAGCCAAAAGATCCAGGAGAGGAGGTACAGATACTGGCTAAAAAAGCCTTTTTGTTTCTATGTAACTGCCAGTGAAAAATGGAGTTTTGTAGAAGCATGCAGAGAAAATGAATATTCCCTCAAGCATTTAATCAAAAATCTTTCAGGTCGATTTGAGCGTTTCAGGCTGCTTGCATTTTTTTAAATGCATCTTTTCTCTTACTTTGTGTAATACTAGAAATTGTTTAAAATAAGAGGAAAAGTACCAATGCAAATATATTATGCAAATTATATTCCTGTTTTCCTATATATCAACTGTATTTAAAAAATATCTTAGATTTATAAACCCATAATAGAAGCAACTAGTAATAAAACTGAATTCTGAACTCCAGTAGAAGAAGCCTCACTTAGAATCATCAAAAACCATTTTCTACTCAAAATCAGATTTTTAATAAGTGAAAATTTGAGATTAATTCACAATTATCATTACAAGTGTCTTGAATTTACCTCATGCTTCCAAGTTCAGGTTCCAAAAATCAGAAAAGAAACAGAAAATCTAACACAGATTTCTCAAGGAAGTGCCTTGAGCTTCAGTCACACTCTATTTATGTATTTTCCAGAAGTGTAAAGAGACAATGCTCCAGAGAGTTGTTGTCCATTTTGAAGATTAAATACAACAGTGTAACTTACTTTGACAGGAAAATTAACTGGTGAATATCAGTTTCCTCCATTAGTGCTAACTCCTGGCAAATATTCAATAAAAAATTAAAGCATTTATTTGAATTTTATGTAAGCTCTGTTGCTCAAAAATTATCTCTCTATCACATCACTTAGCATAAAAAGTCTCCATGATGGTGTTTGCTGAGAGTACTCCTCCTATTACCATACTTCAGTCAGTGACTACTCATCCTGGCATGAGATGCACTTCATTTCAAAGATCCCAGTCAAAATCAGAAACACAATACTACAGTTCATTTGTGTGACAAAGCGTATCTTTGTCTTCCATAATTAGCTCTCACTTTTATTCATCTCTTCACCTTTCACATAAAGTTTAAATCCCCTTTTTTAAAAAATAAAAGCAATCATAATCCTATTTAATTTCTATATTAATAATCCATCTATCTTTCCCAACTAAAATTATTAAAGTTCTGCAGTTACTACAGACAGGACTTTTTTATTCTGGTCCTCAGATAATTCCAGTTTTACTTCCGGCCCATGCACTTCATTGAAAATACTATATTTTATCATTTTCAGTAATTTATTTTTTTATAAAATCTTAGAAAGATACACTAGTCATATGTGTTTACTATTAGGTTACTCAAACATACCGACAGACTTTTTCTGGAATTTAGTTCTCTTTCAAGACTTAAACACTCTAATCCACTCAGTATTGATTTCAATTTGATTATGGTTTTCCCCTCAATGCTCCCACCATGTTCTCTAGTGCAACTAATAAAATTTATTTTCAGAAACAACCTAAATTTCCATATATTGATAAAGGTAAGTCACACCTTGCATTGGCTAGTTATTCCAGCCTTGCAGACTGCCCTTTTCATTTGAATTCCCACAGGTTAACAGAAACTGTTCCATTTCCTCATTTAAAGTTCTTCTTCAAGTGAGCACAAATTCCAGCTGACAGAGCTGTACAGCTTAAATCACTTTTCCCAGCCCCATCAGAGCACTTACAAGCAGGCTTGCAAAACTGCAGTAATTTTCAAGCTGCCTACAAAGGTATAATTTCTTATAGAGCTTAGAGTATGAATTATACATCTGTAAGCAAACAAACACTTTAAAGTAAAAAAAATTTAAAATTAGTTAATAATCACTGGCAGAATACAAAGATTTTTACTTTTTTTTTTACTTTGTCATCCTAATTACTGTCAAGTAACATGACAAGCAGTGCATATTGGTTTGATAGAATACTCTTTGAAGGACTGATACAGCAAATCTTAACTGATCTCTCCTGTACCTGCCTGAAGAAGAAAAACTTATTTTCCCAGATATGACAGCCCTTTTAGGCATTATAAAACAGTGCTTAATACCCTAAAAGTTGCCTCCACATACCATACACAATACCACGTTGAAACTAGCAAATGTACCAGGTTTTAGATGAAGAAATCATGATCCCCATAAACTTTACAGATAACCTCCCCCCTTTTTATGAGCATTCCCTAGATCTTCTCTGGTAGGGATTTTTGTTTCACAGCTTTCTACCAATAAAAATGTTAAGCTTTTGACTCTGCTTTGGATGGTGCTGCTTCTTCCTTCAAAAAATTTAGAAGTGCATGACTGCAATCCAGTAATAAATTTTAGGTTTTTTTTTTTTTGTTTTAAATAGTCAGGCACCATTTCAGTTTTCCCCACTACTGTCAAAAAACACGTCAAAAATACCGAGAGCAAAAATAGACTTCTGAACATAGCAACTAAAGAAAAAACCCTGCCATGTTCAACAATTTCTGGACAGTGATTGCACTTTGATGTACTTATTATGCTGCAGTGCAAATCTGGAAATTACTAATGCTGGCATTCTCTATATAAACTTTGAGAGATAAATGACTGCTGGTCAGAGAAGTAAGTGAAAACTGCAGCAGAAGAAGGACTTCTGCATCTCTGAAAATTTAAGACTATGGAACACTGCTTAGGTGGTGTAGTTACCAGAGGCTGGCTATAGATCAACATGGATACCTAGAGACACAAAACTTCCGAAGAAAAAAATAAACCAACTTCTTTGTAAATGCATAAGAGAAGACTACACAAAGAATAAGACATGTGAAAGTTGCTTGCTAGTCCATGGATCTAGATTATAGAAATAATTTATTACAAACACCATTGCTCAGAAATGCCAGTGAGTACTTTCATTTCTCATGATTCCTACACTACTGAAACTTTTGCTTTTAATTCATCGCCTAGAATTATAGAACTAAACAGAGGGACACTTGATTGGGATAAAAGGTGGAGATAATCCTGACCACTGTGGATGTACACACACTGTTAATGCTTCCAGGACTACGTACCTGGCTATTACCTCTAAAGAAATTCTACTTAACTCTGGCAGTGTAACCACACACATCTGAAAAGAAGCCCAGTCAAAACTTCAAACTGGTTTTAATGTTTTCTTCACAATTACAAGGGGAAGAATGGCATTTTAATTGAAAAGACAATTTCAAGGGTTGTACTGCAGATCATTTAAAGAAGCTACCATCAATCAACTTAAAGATCAGAGTCCTAAATATGAACTTCTATTCTTATAGCATAGCAATAAAGTGACACAAACAAAAAAGATACAAAAATTTATTTTATTAAAATTACTTGGTCACTGATAAATTTCAGTCAATTTAAATGTCTTGAACATACTAATTTTTCCCATGTTTTGATCTTTAAATTAAGACTCTGCTTTCTTCTCATTGGGGAAATATTATGCATACCTGTTTAGCTATGTGTCAGGAAAAATCAGTTTTTAGGACAAAAAGAGGTATGACATGAAACCTAAAGTGAAGAGATCTTGGGACTTCTTCTCTCATTCTAGAAATATATCTAGCTGAACACGAGACTAAATACTTCACACAGAGAGAAGACTGGTATCCCTATAATCTTTATTTAGGATTTTCACATACAAAGAAACGGAAAAGCTTAATATAGCCATAACAAGAATTTCTTAATTTCCAGGGTAGCAAAAAGAAAAAAAAACACTCAATGACTATCTAGTTCTAAAAGAGTAGAAAAATGTTTTAAACATCAGAAAATAGGTTTCTCATCCTCAGATTTTAATGTATTAAATCCTAGCTGTTTACACTGCAACCAGTTCTTACTAGTCTACATTCTGATTTCTTCTAATAAATTCTTATTCACTAAATGTTTCATTTATTCTCTTCATCTTCTTTCCTCTTATGCTTTGCTTCTTTTTTTTTTTGAGTAGTTGCCATACAAACATTAATAGTAAATATTATATTATTTTTACCAAACTTTGAAAAGCTGCAACACTTTCTCTTCATTTTGTTCAACACTGCCCCCCAAAAAAACAAAAAACAAAACCAAAACACACACAAAACTATCCCAAACCCAACCAAATAAAACAAAACCAATCCCACCCAACAATAACAGCAGACCTCTATTTTGAAGTGTTTTTCCTTCACAGAGAATAAAGAAATTAAAAGGAATACTTTTAAGAAAAAATAATATTATATAATGTAGATATTATCTTGTGAAAGAGAAAAGTTCTCTAAAACAACAAATACTTGCTGAAAATAAAATCCAACTGCTGAAGACCTGGTGCCACTAATAAGGAATTGGGCTGAAGCCTGATGCCACTAATACGGAATCATTAGCCCTGCTGTCACATTACAAAACCAAGCATGATGAAAAATGATGTGTCTAATACAGAAGAATATAATTTAAGAAAAAATGACAAGGTGAATGTAAGGATTAGAGTGTTTTTTCCTCTAAAAACAAGCATTTTGTAAACAGGGGATGCTACTGTAATGAGCTAACATGACCTATGATATTAAAGAACAAAAAATTATTGTAAAATTTATGTAAAAATGTCTTATTTTTTTCTTTGTCTCAGCTACAGTAAAAAAGGCAATCAAGTGCACTGGTTTCTAGGGCACTCAGATTTGATTACCTAGTTTATACATGTCAATCGTGTGTCAGTCACTGGAATTTCTTACATTGCAAATGGAATTATTTATTAAAGTATTTATAAAATATATTACATACTTATTATCAGATGTGTGTTATAACAAACTATTTGCAACTTAAACAATTTTTCCTTGTCCTTCCCACCTACAAGATCCCTTACATTTAGAGAACAATTAAGATAATACTGGAACATGAACTGAAATTTCCACTTGTCTTTCAATTCTTAATAAAACCTTCCTATAGGATAGTTTAAGCACTTTAAAAAATATCCCAATAATGACAGAATATTTTTATTCAAAATTTTCTGACTGTGGTCTCAATTCATATAAATAGAAAACAGGCAGCCTATTCTAACAACAAAAAAAATACTGTGTTATCAAAAAAAGTATTGTGTTATTCCAGTTATACTGTGTTATACTGCAAATTACATTGCAATCATGATTAACTTAACTAAGTTCAAACAATAAATCTCTCAGAGTACTAATTCTACTCACTGTTATAACACAATCATAACTATGCATTAGAAAAGTCAAAATTGCTTTCATCTTTAAAGAAAAATTAAATGTCCTTTGAAATCAAACACACCTTCTAAAGACAACAGCCACTTCAGTGGGGAAGCTTTTCAACCTTGGCACTTGTACCCAAGAGAGTGCTGCCAGTCTGCAGTCGGATGCCACTACAGAATTGCAGCTCACAGTACGTTATCAAGGCCTGCTGTGCCCTCTGAGAAAGGATGCTCTGCTGGCTGAACTTCCCAATTTGCTCCCAAAGGCAGAAGAACAAAACTTCCAAGACCACACAGCGCATGTTTTTAAAATGTCCTACAGAGACAAGATTGTATTTATTAGCAATGCTAGATTGTACTTATTTAGATTAGAATGAGTACTATGCAAAGTTCTTTTGTGTATAATTAATACCTCAACCAAAAAACCTCAAACACTAAGAAATTATCAAAATTATGGGCAATACACCCAAGAAAAACAGTTTAGAAACTAAGCTGCCCACAAGTAATTCAGACTTGAGTGTTACAAAAAATCTTCCGAGCAGGACTAAGTACTATATCCACCACACTGCATACAAACAATGTGAAAGGGTTTCATTGCTGCCAAAATTTAATTTACCATCACCATTCCCCTTGAAACTGCACATTTTAACCATCTCTAATCCTGTAGACATTTACTAAATAGATAGAGCTATATTTATGAGCTTAAAGTTATTTAAGTGTAAAAAGAATTCCATCTTTGCTGTTAGAAAGACAAATATGAGGAATTTTTCTTCTGTTTTGTTAAAAGCCTCAATGTCAAAAGATTTGCAAGACTGTAAACCAGAAAGAATAAAAATGTATTTGTTCATCATTTGCTGACATTTTGAGTGGGTGAAAAAGGATACTTGGTAAGTCTTTTTGAATAAATACTGTTGTGATCAGAATCTATAATCATAATTAAGTTCCACTTTTCCTTCCTATTTCCTGAATTTAGATGGAGGTGGGTGGGAAGATGAGGTGCAAGAAAGGTGAATAAATCAGGAGGGCATAGTGAGAAAGTGGGACTGCTACTGGTACATGATGATTAGCATTCCATCTGCTCAGCAAGCCTTGCTTTACCCACAAGTAGCAATGCAGGCTTTGAGACAGTCCTTACTCTCAATCAATTAAGTATTTTGCTTTCTAAAATAGCTTCATGAGAAGCATTTAGCTCTTCCATTTGCTTCTCCTGTTTCATATTTTCGCATTCTTCAGTTTTCTCGCTTTAGACAGACTGACCTTTCACAGGAGTTGAATCTTGATTTTGAATCAGGCAGGTCTAGGATGAATGCTTGCAAGAGCCATGTCAATTCACAACTCAAACACTCCTCTTTGGATCAAAATCTGAAAACATTAGGCATCTCCCATTCTTTTTAACAGAACAAAGAGCTACAAAAGACTGATCAAATTTGTCACCTGTCTTTCTCTTTCAAGGAGACAAGTTTCATTCCTGCAAGGTATACTAAAAAAAAAAAAATCCAAAAACTTCAATATGCTTCCTAAACCCTTTTACTTTACAAAAATATCCATCATTTGTCATAAATGTCATCTCTTCTTCAATGGATAAACCAGTAAGTCTTCTTCCTACTCAGTTAACTTATTAAAAAAATAAAAACTAGGCAAACATACTCTTCTCTGAAAAAAATACATATTTTACCAAGTTCCCATAAAACTTTTAATGGCATTCCAGACACTTTATTTCTTCCTACAAAGAAAATAATAACACAGTATACATTTGTGGTTTTAGCAGAATAGAATCTGGAGGGGAAACAACACTATGGCAGCAAAAACTGGCAACTGCTGATTGATCTTTCTGCCTGAATGCATGAAAAAAAATCCTGTATGTCTGGAATGACACTTTCTAATGAACAGATAGCACTATTTCCTCTGATTTTTCTAACTTTACTGTCATTTGTTTGAGCAAGCCAAACCTGGTGAAGAAAGAGGAATGAAGGAGAGGAGGAACTGGAGAAGATGAAGGGAAATAACTAAGATGGATGATAGTGACACATTATTCACTGGAACTGCCACTTAGTTTACCACACTCAAACATCCTACAATTACAGAAGTCTGCTGTAACTTTAATATTAATAGATCAAACCAGTTCAGCTTTGCTCCATATTAAGTCCATTATGTAACTGTATGAGAATTCCTATCTCTATGTTTTGATAATTCTTTGTGAGAACATAAAAGATACGAGAGAAACAATCACAAATTAGTCCAGCTTTAAGGAAGTTAGGTCTTTCATGGGGCTAGAATTTTTCCCATACTCCTGTTCATTTTTCCTAAGTCCTGGCACATGGCATTAGCAGCAGGAATAACAAAAAGGTTTTAGATACTACTAATGACTAAACTGATACATACAGGTCAGTACAGGTGTGTCCTCGGCAATTTCTGAGTTAGTAAAACATAAGCATGGATAGCAGATGCCGAAGTTTCAACTGATTTTTCCAGCACAGGCTACCAGACATCTTAGCAGCTTAAATGAGCACCTTAGCTCATTTTTAGAGCTCTCAGAGAATGTCCTCATATATGAGTAAGGTAATAATCAAACAGCTTTTGTACAAATGTCTGATTATTCTGTAATTATTCATGTTCTGCTTTTACTTACGATGTGAGAAGCCACCACTATATTCAATGGGACAAACTGCAGGCACTAGCCCTAGCAAGACTTTTGTGTGGCTGATTAGTAAAGCAGTAATTGCAGAGGCAGCTATCTGGAAGAATCACTATATTGTCACAGCATATGTCACAGTACGTGCTGCAGGTGAGACAACCACAACACAGAGTGCCAATTTCAGAAGGCTTTAGGCATTCCCCCATACAGAATAACACCATACCTCATCAGAAGGCTTCAGGCATCTGCCCATACACAGCAACACCATTCCACGACAGAAGGCTGCAGGTGTCTGCCCTTCTTGTTCTTCAGCCCAAGCTTTTACACCCTCATGTTCATGCACTGCCCCTGTGTGCCCTCTGTTCCCGTTGGTGGCTGGTCAGTGCCCCTGGGCACTCCATGGCTCATTGCTGTCAGTGCTGCTCACAGCTGTGCCCACTGGGAATGAGGCTCAGCCACAGCTCCACTCCCAGTGACCACAAACTGTGCCTACACTATAATCACTGAGTATTCGTCACAGCATTGTTGCAAATATTTTTTCTTATATTTATATAAATAACTTAATTCTATTTAACTACCAAACTATGCAGAAGTTTCACCGTATTTTTCATTTCAAGACTTCAGATAAATAATATCTATAACTCCTATCCTTCAGAGCATGTAGTGTTTCAATCAAGTAGCCCTTAAAATCTGCCCACCAGTGTAGCTTGCACCTGGTGTATTTATAGAATTCCTCCTGTTCACTTAAAAAATAAAAGCAGTAACAACCATCCTCAAAAGAAAGAACACTTCACTTTTTCTAATTTCTACCTTTAAAAGAAAAATATAATCCTTTCAGAATGCCAACCAAAGTCAACAAAATTACTGAGGTAGGTAACATATACATTTGCCAAGATATGTTCTTGTTTTGCATTCCAAACAGTATTGTTTAAAACAAATTTTCAATTAATTTTCATTTCCAAACAAATCAATGCATGTCCATACTTAATTGCATCAAATTCCTTTCTCTTTTCGTATGATATTTCCTTGAAAAATTTACAACTTGCCTCTTCAGGAGGACAGTTTCAAATTCTTATCTGGGGTTGCAGGGTAACTTGTTTTTAAAAAATAATTTTTATATATAATTAATATTTTTGGTTTTCTATCTTACTCAAAATAAGCAACTCTTCCTATAAACGAACTTCCTCTACAAGCTGTAACAGTGCCACTAAACAGCAGACGTTTTAGAGCTGCGACCTTTTAATAACTAGCTGAGACACAACTATTAATTTGGATCCCACCAAAGCTAAGCAATTATCTCAGTTTTTTAAGAATAGGATGTTTTTTCCTTTTTAATTGCTAAGAGAATCAGGACTGGATGCGCAAGCTATCTTTTTCAAGCTTTCCTCTAATGACCCTAATATACAACTCTGTCAAAAAGCTGACATCTACATTCCTGAAGACCTAGAAAAGGAGGAACTGAAGGACATTATTGTAGTCCATACCGATTATAATCTTTGAGGCAAGAGTTTCTCCAGTTTCTCACAGCAATGGATTAAGTGTGCATACTCTGGATGTTTCTGACAGAAAGGAGTTATAGTATCTTCCTCCTCAAAGGTAATTTTGGCCAGCAAAGCCACATGGCATCAGGAAAAAAAATTGGATCACTCCACTCTGCTTCACAGATTTACAGTAATAAATTGCAGGAGGCAGCAGCATCAGCAAACTGACCTCTTACCACTATACAGTAGTAGTTTTTCATAGGAAACGAAAGTTGGCTTTATGCAAGGATCACCCAGTGCCCACTGACTATACAGTCATAAGTACTGAATTTCTTGAAAACTTCCCCCACTAAAAAACAAAAAGCTTTGAGAGCTAGTGGAGACAGTGGTAGCCAGCAAGGTTTTTCTTATCCTTTTCAGTTTTCATGACTTTTCAATATCACCCGCTCCTTAAGGATAGCATGCTCCTCTAGTTCAGCTGTATTAGCAGGCTAGGGTACACTTTCAGTACAAATTTATCTTGTTTTGGAGTTCTTCAGTATTCACTCAAGTTCACCACTGATGCACACAGAACCCAAAAAAATTAACAAGTAAAACTGCAGTCCTTCTTTTTCCCCCAGCCTTTAAATTCCTTGTGCTCTGCTGAGCTGTAGACTTCTGTACTGAGGAGCATCCCAAAATGATTACAGACATGATGCTAGGTGGGACAAGTTTTTGCAATATACCAATTTTCAGAGGTAGTTTGAGCGGCTTTCATTCAAACAATAAAACTATACGCACAAACAAAATTTGTGGATTCTGCTAATAATTTAAAGATCCATTAAAACTGCTATTAGGATATTCAGACAAAAGGAAAAAACAGTTTGACACTTAAGTGGCATGCCAGAATTCAAACCTAGCATACAATAACATTTCAGAAAAAAATCTACCAATGTTTAAGAGATCGTGATTTCCAATAACCCATCTATATGTATTTCAAGTGCAAAATATAAATTACAATTGCTGTCATTATTAACACATAGTATTATTGTGTATTAATACATTAATATATTCAGGCATTTCAACAACACACGTGAAGCAGCTATTGTAAAATAGTAGCTATATGCAAATGAAAAAACAAACTTGCTTACTCTAGTTCCTCATGCCCTTGGTGTTATTTACTACAAATCCTGCCATACTATGTACAAATTTAGATCAAAGATAAACCTAGCAATGTAACAGCTGATTTTTGATTCACAAACACTCTGGCTATTCCAAAGAAAGTGACAATATGTATATCAGGATTTACCACAATTTTAAGTCTGTTACTTGGATTCCTCTTTACTACAAACTCAATATTTTCCTCCCATAATGTAAGAACTTCACTTACATGTTCTGCTTATCGAATCTCTTAGCTAGCCTGTGAAAGAGACCTTGGGAGCACTTTTGAAATTCTTCTGAAAAAGCAACCCTTCAGACAAAATGCAGCAGGCAGCTCTGGGAAGTAACCAGTCTCACTGTTATCCAGGAAACATCTTCATATTGATTATAGGCAATAATCATGATGCTATCTCTTCAGTTCCTACTTGTCATTTGTGAAACACTTATACTCCCTTCTAGTAAACTGGCTGGCACTCTTCCAGTGTAACATTTTAAGACTTTTTGCATTTCAAGGTGTTTTTTCCTTGACTAAACCCTTCTGCAAAGAGTAATTTTTGTGTAGGAAAAGTGCTTAATCTGAATCACAAAGAGGAAACCCTTTTCTAGACGTCTAAATTTGATTCTTTAAAATTCATTATGTTATAACATATATAGTTATAATTCTGGTTATAGCATATTAATGCCTCAGAAACCTCCTTTAATACCTCCTTCCTACAAAAAGCAAGTCATAATTTTACTTCACATGCATTCACCTGTATTAAAACAGATGAATTTTACAGACTATGCTCATTCATCTTAAAAACCACAGTTCAGCCCCTTATTGTTATAAAGAGAAATAAACAGTACTTAGCATTTTTGTTATGGCTTATAAACTCAACCTTCTTCTTGATCTGGTAATTAAGCAAAAATCTTGTTTTATATTTGAAGCTAAAGCACACAAAAATGTAACAGAGCAAATGATCATATTAAATTGGGCAAGATACTTCACTCTATGTGCCATGACTGAGAACTGACTGGAGATATATTTTTACCCCCACATATACATTTTTGAAACACAGAAGGCATTTATTACTTGCCATGTGAGTATGAGGGACACACATTAGCACCACAGAGTTTAGATTTACACCTTTTCAGTATCTTTTTTTAAACCAATTGAAGTGATTACTTAGAGGTCTTTGGTAGGACTGCTAGTATACAGGTTCCCAACAGTCTTAATTTTCTTTCTTTTACAAGCAGATTGCTAAACATTATCATTTGGCAATAAAACAATGCAGAAACCTTTCCACAATGTTTTTCCTAGTAAGATAGAGTTGTTTGAACCCTAGAGCTCCTGTCAAGTTTCTGACAAAGTTCTCTGCCAGTCAAATTATAACCGTAAGTCTCCCTGACACATTAAATAAAAAAATACATTCTGTTTTTGTAACCCATGTTAGAATATTGTGATAATAGAAAGGTGGCTTATACACTTCACTACACTTATTTCTGAAGCTATCATTCTTCAAGTACAATAGTTGACATTTACTAACAATGCCTAAATGCTAGAGCTTTTATATCCAGCTCTGACATTGAATGCTTGCATGTCTACAACCTTAGCAATCAACAGCTTTGAAAGTTTACTGAGTTGAAACCTGGATTCTAGCTCCTACTCATAGAATTCACCTGTTAGCTATATAATGAAAAAAAAAAACAATGCAGAAGCAATCCAGTGGTGCATCCAAGACAACCTCTCATATTCACTGCATTTTAGAGTGATTATTTCTTGGTTATTTCTCTCTCAAAATTACTTGTTGTGCTGTAAAAACACTAACCTGCTCTTTCTGTAGGATACAGGAGTCATTCATTAAAGATGGCAGACTGAAGCACCAGTGTTTCCCCGTCTGCACAACCCTAAGCACTAAGAAGTGCCTGCAATCACTATTACTGTCCTTTTAAGGAGAATAAGCACCTCTCATGGGCCTCCATTCCTGTAAGAACAACACGAGATTTCTGGCTGCTGGATGAAAAGACACTTGAAATTTACAGCCCTGAGTCAGTCTCCCAAACCCTAAAGAGATGTGACATTCAGACTAAACACTGTACACCTGACATTTTCTCTTCACCACCTTGCTGCAGCCACTCAAGGAGCAGCAAGTCCTCTGACCAGACCTCAAAAAACAATTTCTCCATGAAGCACAGAGAGCTGAAGTGCTCTAAGCTGGCAGACTAGATTGGACTGCTTAATTTCCCTGAATTAAAATGCATGCCTGACCATACTTGGTATATCCAGAAAAATCCTAACCGTAGACAACAAAAGCAGTCAGTGACAAATATACATTTATTAAAGAGCATCTTTAAGGTCATTTGGACACTGGTTTCAGCACACTGTTGAATGAGGAGAGCAAGGACAGTCAGGAAGCAAAGTATCTTGTAAATCAGCATTAAAAATGACATTATAATAAAGCAAAAAAGGGTACATGATAAACAAGAGAAAAAGCTATTCAGATTGCAAAGCAGATTCAATTGGCTTCCCAACCCTCTGTAGTAACAAGTTTACCATTAATCCATAGAGAAAATATCAATGACAGACTGAGAGGACTATAGAGCCAGTCATCACCTGTCTACATATATATCAAGAAACTGATTCACCACATTGCTGGATTTCAACCAAATAACTGGCCAACCTAAGAAAATTCCTTACAATAAAGCACCTTTATATGATAATTTAGCTACAAGGTAAGATATATGTCTATTACATAAAGTGATTATTGACTATGAGCAGCTTTCAATTTAGCAGAAAATTACTTTGTATGAGAGCTCTCCAGAGCTAGTGACAAAGGTTACATTTTGCTCTTTTAATGCACAGTAAAAGAGAATGAGGCTTCCACTGGCCTACTCTATATCAAATCATCAAAAAATTGAAAGAAAGTTAAGTAAGGATAAAATTCTTCACACAGATTTTCACATTCTGTCCAAAAGTTAATTCCCTCCACTCTCCCCTTGCCCCCCAAAGGAGTGCACTGGAAATAAAATTACTTGAATCTGAAATCCACTGGCAGTATTTTTCTCACCAGCTACACATGCACTTTAGCCACAAAGACTTCATGTTAATGAATATGCAAAACTCACTGAAGGAATGAGAAATTAACATACTAAATTTTGATAACTTTAAATAAAAAATAAACAATTTTAAAAATTAAAAGTTATACTTCTCACCCATTTATATTAATTATAAATTATTTGATTTTTTTATCAACTGTATTACAAGAAATTTAAATATGGAGGATAGACAGGACAATAAGAGTCTGATAATTGAATCTAAAACTTGTTACCTTGAAACGTTAACAAAGGTTTGAAAATTTAAATCCACTTACAAAAAAAATCCACTTAAAGAACAACCTTATGTCTTTTATTTATTAATATTCTAATAACTTGAGGGGTTGTGTGGAAAAAAAAAAACTTTCACAAGATTAAAATAATGAAAAAAAATTACTGGTCCAGCAGAAAACTAAAATTTTAGTTTCCAGTCTGGTGTAGTTCTGCATTCAGCATTTTCATAGTGGATTTCAGGCTCAATGTGCTAAGAAAATATGTGTATATAAATAACTTTTTTCTTTTTAAAGAGGCTTTTTTATGTACTGGATATGATTTGGTTTAATAATGAGATACTATTAGAAGTGAAGGATTACATACCCAGAGTAAAAGTAAGTATTTAACTACAGATGGCTTAATGAAGAAAACTCCTGAGAAAGAAACTGAAAAGAATTAGGTATTTGAAAACTACGTAAAACATGAAGAAAATTATATTTTCAACAGTTTTTCATCAGCAGTCCTAGCCAAAATACATGTCATACATAGTCAGTGCTCAAATCCTGTAAATAAAAAAATATGTAACCAACTGAAATTAATTTCTCATTAAAACCTACTTGTGTTTAGCCACTTTAACAGCAGTGACAATAGTTAAATATTAAATAAAGAGAACCTACCACTGTAATATCTACAATATGCAGTATATTTGACAGCTTTTGCTAGTCCTGAGGACGAGAGAGTTCCTGCAGTAGAAAAATCACACAAAAGTACATGCAATTTTTACTTTGCAGTGTTGCACTATCCTTGTACTTCCCTGCAAAAAAAAATTATTAAAATATAAAAGACTGATTATTGATTTTGAGGAATTGGAGTTATAATACAATATATTAATTCTGCACACTATATAGTACAACCCCTTAGAAGACAGTAAATGCAGAATTTAGTCAGGTTTGGTATTACCTCTTCACAGAGGATGGCACAAAGATGAAAGCTTTTGTTTTATTCTGTAAAGTTCACGATAGTGGCCTGAATGTCTAATTCAAGAAACACCTTGCTTATGACACATATTTTCCCCGCATTTAGCAGTGTTTCTACTGTGGCTATTGAGGGCTTTCCAACAAAAAGCATTCCTACTGACATTTAAACTTCTATCGTGAGTCTCCCCAGCATCCACACTTGGCAAGGTTTAACCATGTAAAGACATTTATTCACCATCTCAGAGAAGGAATGTTAAGAAAATGCAGAATAACTTCAGGAAGGTTTGTGGTTTTTTGTTGTCAAGTTTGTTTGTTTCTCCTTTGAAACTATTGGAGGTTCAGTATGCAATATTATTTTCTGTAGCTTACATTTTACTGTGTATGCTTTGTCACTGTAGATATTTCACAAACATCATAGGCATTTCAAAAACGCTGTCATATAATAAACAAGGATATCTTCACTGCAGTGAAGAAACAGAAACAAGGTATTCACTGAAATGCAAATTGACATTAAACCTAGAAGTGGCCTCCCAAAAGTAAGATTGAGATGAATTACCACGACAGCGATGAAAGAGTCTTATACCTATGCACCAAGTGAGCATCTTTCCTAGGTAAGTTGACGAGTGTTTCATGTATAATACTCTTTAATTCTGCACTTCAAACTACAACCCATTAGAAAAAAGTAAATGCAGAATTTAGTCAGGTTTGTTATTCACAGAGGATGGCACTGATGAAAGCATTTGTTTTATTCTGTAAAGGATCAAATAGTTGAATGTCTAATTCAAGAAACAATTGACTTATTTTGACATATTTTCCCCCTGTGAAAAGTGTTTGTATTGTGGCTATTGAGGGCTTTCCAACAAAAACATTCCTACTGACATTTAAACTGTTCTGTATATGAATATCCCCAGCATCCACACTTGGCAAGGTTTAACCATGTAAAGACATTTATTCAGAGATGAAGGCTGTTAGAAAATGCAGAATAACTTCAGGAAGGTTTGTGGTTTTTGTTGTCAACTTTGTTTGTTTCTCCTTTAAAACTACTGGAGGTTCAGTATGCAATATTATTTTCTGTAGGAGCCATTTTACTGTGTATGCTTTGTCACTGTAGATATTTCACAAACATCATGGGCATTTCAAAAAACTCTTCATATAATAAAAATAAGGATATCTTCACTGCAGTGAAGAAAAAGAAACAAGGTATTCACTGAAATGCAAATTGACATTAAACCTAGAAGTGGCCTCCCAAAAGTAAGATTGAGATGAATTACCACGACAGCGATGAAAGAGTCTTATACCTATGCACCCAGTAAGCATCTTTCCTAGGTAAGTTGACGAGTGTTTCATGTGGCTAACACTCTTTACTGGCTTCAAACTGGCTTTCATGAAAAAAAAAAAAAAGAGGAATAGGCTTATGGGTGTTATTCTGAGAAAGTGCAATCTGAAATATCCCTGTCCTCTTGTAATTGATCAAAATTTTTTATAAAATGAAGAAACAATGGACAGTATTTTGGTATAGGAGGCCCTTGAAAAGATATGTATTGTGTTAGTGGCCCTTGAGTCCATAGAAACTATATCTGTTCTGTATATGAATATCTTTGCCCCAGAAGGTCCTAGTTATTCTTGATGGGCTGCAGCTGCGATGTCCTTCATTGGGCTGCAGCTGTAGCTAGTCAAGGTAACTGGGATAAAAGGGGGTGGGCAGGCCAGTTGGGGAGAGCCTCTGAGGAGCCCTGACTGAGGAAGACCTAGAGTCTGTGCTGTGAAGATCTGCCGCCCACGAGACAACAATGGAAAGGTACAGGACTCTTGAAATATGCTAACTACAACATTTTGGTCAATGGACAGTATTTTAATCTGAAAAACATCATCTAGTTTCCTCATCTTTTCCTCATGATTTACTCCTTCTATAAGAAACTTAAGAAAGAAGAGCTGCCACACAGGTTTCACAATATATCTTTTTCCAGATTTACAGGTTATTCACAAAAAAGATTGCCTGAGACTAGATTTGGCTCCCGAAATACCAACTTAGGAGTATTTCTATGGGGAGGTAAAGGGCAATGACACAGTCAGACAAAGGCTCAGAAAAAAAGACAGCCTTTCAACTTACAAAGATCAGGACACAGCACTCAGGGTTGATCACAGTGAATTCAATTACAAGTTATAAATGAAGATAGCTACAATAATAGCAGGAATACAGCAACACCTGAGAAACAGGTGCAACCAAAACAGAAGACCAAGAGGGAAGACCTGTTGGCTGGCTGGAGAAGAGTCATTCTAGTAAAGAAAGGCAGCAACAGAAAATTTCTGCAGCAAAAAATTACAATAGCTAGCCGCACACTACTTACTCTATACCAAGTTATTTATACATAAATAGCAAATAGGATCCCCAGTATGTGATCTGAAAGGCATAAATTCCACAAACAAAACAGGCGGTAGAATGGTGCATGGGGGAGTGAAAAAAAAAACAAAACCCAAACCCAAGATAAAAGTGAGAAAGCTTAAATATTAACTACATTTTCTAAGGTTCCAAATAGCAAAAACATGGTTACATGTTTTATTAGATCGCTACTTATATAAATGCGTACAATTTGACAAGACAGGGGAATCTTATGTCCAACACAAGGATATAGCAGAATCTGTATTCATTAAATGCACATGCCATAGAGAACAACAACCCTGTCCTGCTCTCAGACTAGGTCTCTAGGCTTTATGGAAGAAAGAAGCAGATTTAAAATCAAATGATGAAACTACCACAAAACCTTCTTATTACAGACTATAAATGATACCAAGCATGAGGCAGGAGTTCCACAAATCTTTCTTCTAATGACAATTGTGGCTAAAGCAGATTCCATCTTCACCCCTACTTTGCATCAGCAAAACTAACTGGAGGCATTAAGGTAATTCAATGTGGTTGAAAATATTTCAGGGGTTTTTTGGATTTTTTTTTTTTGTTTTTTTGCACCTCAGAATTTCTAATTTTAGATCATTTGGTTGTGTGTATAGTTCTCTAATTCAACTGAAAAGGCTGTTAGCAAACAGAAATAAACAGCCAAATAATTTGAAGAACTTAACTTTTCCATCAAGAAAAATATGTATAGAATAAAGGTTTCAAAGGCCATGTAAAGTTTTTGAAAATCAGATGCAGATATTGAGTCTGGAAAAGAAAATCTCCATGTGAAAGTTTTTAACGAGGAAAAAAAAAGCTTGGAAAAATACCAGTTTTCCTTTTGCTAATAAATTTCTCATTCACTGCCCAAAGATAGATACTCTCTCTGTAATTCTTTACCATTATGACAACTAGTAGCCGAACCAAAAATTGACAGAATCATTCACAGTATTACTCTACATGACACTAGCAGCAGTGTGAAATTGAGTGTGATCATAGCACCAGTCAATTCTACTGGTTCAGGGAGTTTTCAGTTTAGGTCAGTTTTATCTTCTGATGCTCATGTTCTTCAGTCCCAGGGTAAAGAACACAGACAGAGAAAAAGACAGCAGAATGAAAGACTTCAAAATAGAAACAAGGGCAGAAAATTATAGAAATTCCTAAAAGCTCTTCTCCAAGAACACAAAACCCACACAGCATAAGGTAAGCTGTGCATATAAAGAGTAGCCCTCCCTCACCTACCTTAAACCTAAAGAAGACTCATATTGTTTAGGACATTCACTACATGTCCTCTGGGAGGTTATCACAAGGTCTTCAAGAGACAAACTTCATATCAAACTTATGTCTTACTCCAAAAAAAAAAAAAAAACCAACAAACTAAGAGGATTTGTTAATGAAAATAATTTAAAAAAAAGAAATCCAAACTTTCCACTCACTCCCTTCCCTTGGTGACCAACCTCTTTGCCCCAAGAACTGCCAAGGTGGTATTTTAAAGCCTTCTCTGCTCTCTTCTTACCATTCCTCCTTTTCTTCTTTAGGTTCAATCCAATCCTCACTCTTTCACTTCCTATTAAAGAATAACTACATGTCTTCTCCCTTTATTGTTTAAACAGCTGGTGCTAGTTTGCCAGTCAGCCCCATGCAATCTCTTCTCATTCTCCTTCTCTATTTTCTTCCCCACTTTTTTGCATGACAAATCCAAAAAGTACATCTGAGAAAATACTAAGTCACAAGTATTCACCAGTGAGTCTAAGGAAGCGTGGTAACACCTGACCCTTATTCTAGCCTCAGTGCAGCTAATCCTTGCTATTGCTGAAGTCAACCCTAACCAATCAGTCTTTAAGAAAAATATAAAGTAAAATCTTCATTCTTGAATACTTTACAACAATCTACAATTCTTTCTCCCAGGGCCACGTAAGCCACAGTAAATCTCCTGCAAAGTGAAGTAAAATTAATTAGTTTTGCAGCTGCAAATGAACATATTTTACTTCCTACTGAAATGGAATAGGAATACATTTGCAGTTTAGTCTGAAAGGTAGCTAAAAATCCAATTAAATTAGCAGTATCTTTTAAGTGAATGGACAGTACCTTCTTACCCATGGTACCTAATTCACAGGCTATCCTGTGCCTGCACCCTAAATGAGCAGATTTGCTAAAATTAAAAGAATAGTATGAATCTCTACTGACTACCACCTCTTAACTTCAAAGCTTGATTTCCCCTTAGACCATCAGCGAGTCAATTTTGATTCTCATCCATCTATTTTCTCCCTTTCACTGTAGGAAATAGTTAGAAATGCTTAAAAATTATGGTGGTAGGATTTGTATGTTCCTTGAATACAGACTTTTATTTCAGTCTAAAATTAGCATTAATAATCTCTGCTGTCCAAGAACAAGCTATACCCCAATGATTTACAGGGGTTAGCATGTAACTGAAACAGTATTTTATATGGTTGCTGAGGTGGGACGTACTGCAGACACCACCAAAATGAAAACAGTATTTTTTCCAGAAAGAAAAGCATGGAACAAGACTTTGCTTCCACTAAGATTATGCTTCATATCTCCTGTTATATCAAGTCGTAATCCTAAAAATAGAAGCAGGCCTCATCATCAGATTAAACATGCATGTAGCATCTGCAGGAACAAGTTTTCAATGTGTTTTCTCACTCATAAATCAGTGCAATTTCTGATAATTTTGCTAGCAGTTCACATTATTTCATCTGAAATCATTTAGATAATGGTCAGTCTACCATAAAGTGGGATTATGTCTTTCAGAGCTGAGTTGGTGGTGTTTCAGTCTGAACTTCAACAAGCTTCGCTCCTGCTGTGACCCATGGGCAATACCTACTGTCAATTATCACATACTTCATCCTTTCTTCCTCAGCCGACTTGTTCCAAAAGTGGATAAATACAACCTCAATCCTTTCTGGCTGGCTGTCTTCTCCTGACTGCACCCTGCTCCCTGCCCTTGGACACAGCTGAAGCTCTTGTGAACATCATTAAGACTACATCTCAGTGTTTCCCTATCCTAAGGAGAATAGGCTTACAACACAAAGGTAGAACAGGTGTGGGAGCAGTAGCTCAGAATGACGTGCCACCATATATTTCTTCAGAGGTTAAATCAATTTGATTGTTAACGCTGCTTTAAAGATAGGATGACTCCTACACCCACAGAACTGTCAATGTGTAGGTGTCTATCTGGAGGGAAGAACAACTTGACCACTTCCCCCCGTGTTCAAAATGCTCCTACTCCTACTCAAAATGCGATTCCACAGAGGTCCAGGTCACACACAGTGAGGTGGCTGCCCATCTGCCCTCTGCAGATCTGTCAGTCTCAATGCCATACTCCGGAACACAGCTCACCGTTCTTGCTTTCTTTTACCCTTGGAGCAAATAAAAGCTTCAGCTGGTCTTAGGTATTGGTACGGACTAGGACTGTAGCAGAGAGCCACCATGTGTGTGACTCCACAGATTTCCTTAAACTGCCCTTGCATTCATTCCATGAAGAGAAACAGATGCTGCTCTCATTGGATTGCTAAAATAGAAATATTATGACCAGATTTCTCTGAGCATCTTATAGGGCGCTATTTAGGACTTCTGCAGAAATGCCTCTGGTTGAACAGGCAAAGTTAAAATATTCTTGTTTGCTGAAAGTATGTTTGCTTAGGCAATGAACTTCTAATCAACAGGAGAACATTACGCTGTTGTAACATTTGATTCAATTTACATTACTGCCTAATTAACACTGGAACATTTAGCAGCTATTAGAAGAGACATTCTCAAGAGTTCTAGATTTCACCAGAGCTCTCAAGCAGAATTTCTTTCGTGCAGTCCTTCACAGTTAAAATCTGAATCAACAAAACTAAATTATCTTTGCCTCTATTTGAGTTTCTAGAGGAAAAGTATTTGCAAATATTCCATGCTGATCTTTCTACATGCTACAATAAACACACTTCCTGTGTTTTAAAACAATCTTTGCAAAATCTGTCTTATTTTTTTAATAGATGGAGTCCAAGTTACTTGGGTTAGAAGGTGCTAGATAAAAGAAATCTCTAAAGAAATTTGTAAAGCAGATAGGGTCTCTTGCTAAGAAAATTAAATAACACTGTTTCCCACACAGAAAGCATACATACGCATTTTCAGGTATGTAACAGTGCATGTGTGTGTTAAATGAAGAACAGCTTCCCCCGTTTTGAAGACTAGCATTTTATCAAATGCTAGTCTTCAAAAAACCTAGTTCTTGGCTATCCATCATTAAATTCCGGAAATCATAGTCCAGAATTAATGGGTCCACATGTAAGGCTTGGTTTCTTTACAGACCTGAATAAAAGAATACAATTTCAAAAGTGAGAACATATTAATGACTTAACAGAGCTGCAAGTTAAGTTTTGTATGAAATTATCTTTATTGGACAAATACAAGCATAATTTAATGCTTTAGTCATTTTGATAATTTGCAAACTGTGACTTGCCTAAGCCTATAGAATGTTTTAGTTCATAACTTCAATTGCTGTATTTAATGAAGTAAAATAACAGAAAAAAAACCAACTCAGCATATGTAAAGCAAACATATTTTAAAAATCCCCATAAGTATGGCTTCCAGAACTCTTATTCCAGTACCCATCAAATATTATTATTATTATCAACTACACTAGAAATATCTCAGATACTGAATTTCACAGACCCTTCACCTCAATGCATCAAGAAACATTTTGCTTGTTTCTTAAATATGTGTTTTACCTGGTATGAGTTGCAGCTGTAGCTTCCAAGTCAACCATAGGGTATTTTACTGTTATGACAGAGGCATGCCCAGAAGCTGACATTCCTCATTTAACAAGCAATGTATGGTAATTAGACAGGATTTACGGACTTCTTTCCCTTTCCCCCAATGTTAAAACTGAATTTTCTAGGATTAAAATTTTCAGGTTTATCTATCTGGAATTTTCAGTTTAGTAAATACAACATTTCTAGAAACTGTGTATAAAACTCTGGTATGCACTTTTTAGGTAGCGTCAGAAGAGCAGAAAGGAACTTTCATTGTAGCAAGGACAGTAAGTTTAACATCAGTATAACAAATGGTAGGGTGAAAGATTTCAAGTGCTACAAATTGGAAGCAATACAAAAGAATATGCTTAATAATGCTAGGGAACCTTCTTGCATAGATTCGAAGAAAGAGAACTGGGAAAGATCGGAGGGAAGTATCTACATGTTGTACAGAAGAAACATGTATGTGTTTCACTAGAAGGATTTTAAAAGCAGAGTTAATTTTCTTGTAAAACATATGCTGGTATCATTTTAATACAATCTGTGGAAAATAAACAAATAACCTCCCACCCACCCAGCACTATACTATCCAGAATGCCATGGAAATACTTTTTAATATCCCTTTTGTCTCAGAGTTGTGGGGTTTTGCCCCTCAAAAAAAAACCCTCTACAGCATTTTTTCACACATTTTGTTTTATTAAAGACATATAACAAATCCAGATGTCAAGACATCAATGTTTTGTAAATCTCTGATAACACATTCAGCTATCTATTTATCAGCTGTGTGCAAAGTCATACTTTTGTTCTGGAGGAAATCCAATTTTAACATTAAACACCATCTTCATTTAAACTAACATTTTTACAGGAACTGAGGAAAAATCCAGTTCTATTGTTCTGATTTTTCAGAAACACTCATTTGGACAGCACAGACTGGAATTCAGGTTCAGATGTCAGCAGCAATACTCATAAGAAATGTTTGAATACTTTGGTGTGCTCTTAAGAATAAAGGAAGTCTTTGAGAAATGTATCTATAATAGTGAAAAGAGCAAGGCTGGGATACAACACAAAACGATTTCTAAGTGACAGCTATAGCACCCAAGACAAGCAGAAAATAAATTAGTTTCACAATTATGAATGTAACTTCTGTGAAGCTCACCATTTTCACTGACTTGGGAGACACACACTCCAAGCCCTTTCAGTATTTAGGCCAGCATTTCAGGAGCTCCTTTATGCATTTTTATACCTCAAAGGAGGCACAAAGCTATATTGGTAACAAAAACTCATGACTGACTGAATAAAGCATAGGTATATAAAAGTCCAGACATACTTTACAATTTTAATTATGTGATTTTCTCTACAGTACCTCTTAATATAGAATATCCTATTTAATTTTAATCTCTTATTAAATTCAATTTCTGGCACTTTCCTTAAGTATATGTCTTTGATTAAGATAATGGAAAACATTTTGTTTCTGGAACAAAAAAATACTGCAAACTTAGGATTACATTGTGTTGCTTCTTGTTATGCCAACTTTATTACATTAAGAAAACTTTTACAACAAAATGCAACAAGTTTATGCAGTCATTGTATGAGTTTCTCATAGAACATTTTCAGGTTGTGCAAGAAACATGAGAAACGTGAAGAACCAAGAGTTCTGAAAATACAGTTTAGCTGCACTAAATTGATTTACTTACCACTTTATTTCTGAAGTAAAGTGTTTAACGTGGAATATTATTATTAAAAAAATCCAAAAACAAACACCTTAGGTGTTTAGTTATTAACGGATTACAAGAAAAGTGTTGTTACACCATCACATATCCAGTCTCCACAATATTAAACAGCAATTTTTTCTGATCAGTGTAAGTGGCACAAAGAGACACAGAATTCAAGTATTAAGTGGCTAGTAGCATAAAATTCAAGTTCAATTATCAATTCAGTCAAATGATGTCAGTTGAAGATGGAAGCAGATTTCACTGGACAACATGTAAAATATTGCCACCCCTTTGGTTTGTTTCATGCATATTTCTACACCATTTAGCTATATTTAACTATTAAAGGAAAAGTGATGAAAATCCAGCCAACCCTTAACCAATGCTCCAAAATTGGGCAAAGGCTGTCCCAGTGCTGCTGGCCAAGCTAACACCTTAAGCTCTTGCAGAAGTGTTACCATCACTGTAATATAACTATTTAACATTCTAACACTTTTTTCGGCCTCTTAGAAAAGTGGAGCTTCCTATTTTAAGAAAACCTGCCCATTTAAATGTCATTAACTATCCAATTAGTACAGTCTGTTCCTTGCTAGCTGCAGAGTACTGGGATAATCTTTCAATTGTTAGCCACTATTGAATAATTTTAGCAATTACACTTTTCTACATTCTCTGGTAATTAAGACAGAATACCCCTCGAATGTGATCATTTTCCAATACTCGGTGACAAACAGAACGACGACCAATGGCAGAAAAAATACGCGTGTGACCGGAGGTAACGCTAACACCGCAGGGCACCGCGTCCACCTGCAGCGCCCGCAGGAAGGCGCGCACCGCCCGGCGCTCCCCGCATGCACCTGAAGGACCCGGTCCGCCCGCTGCGCAGCGGCTCCGTGGCTACCGGGCCGCTTCGCACCGCGCCTACGGGCTGCGCTCGCCACACTGCCTCAGCCGAGATAAACCATCGCCGCCGCGCTCCCCACGGCTCCACCTGCCGGGCGCCCGCGCCCCGCAGCACCCACCCACCCACCCGCTCGCTCGCTGCCTTCCCCGCGGCGCCGCCACCGCGGGGCGGGCAAAGCCTCCCGGCGCCCCGGTGCGCACCTTCCGCGCAGCCGGGTGGAAGCACCGTACCCGTTCCTCTAAGAGCATCGGTAACTTTCTCTCCTTCCTGAGAGGAGGCGTGCCTCCGGGGGCTGCTGCCAGGCTCTCACAAGCAGCCTCACGGCACAGGCTTCCCGCAAGGCAAACCCCTGGAGGTGCTGGAAACAAAGCGGGATTACCTAAAAGGGCGCGCGTCTGCTCGCGGCCGCCAGGAGCCCCACGCCGGCGGGAGAGGCGCCCTCCGCCCTCCCTCCGCAGGACGGTGCCTGTTGCACGGGCCCCGCGGGCTCCCTGCAGGGCAAAAACCAACTTCGCTCCGCCGGGCACCCGCGCCGCCTCCGCGCCGCCAACTCGCGCGGGGAGAGGGGCCCCGGGCTGCGGCCCCGAGCGGCAGCAGAGCGGAGCGGCTCGGACAAACCCCCTCTCCCGACAAGGCTGAGCCGCGCTCTGCAGAGTGGGACCCCCCTTTCCCGCCCCCCGCGGCTTCCCTCTGCGCAAAACCAATTAACCCCGAGCGCTCGCCCTCCTGCAAAAGGCAAGACAGGGGGTGCGGGAGCCGACAGGAGGCAAAGTTTGATAAATGAGCAGCTCCTGCAGTGACAGGTGACTACGGAGCGGAGGCACCCTCCGCGCCGGGCTGGGCAGAAGTGCGGCAAAGAGGCACTCACCTGTCCGTTGCCCTCCGGCAGGCGCGGAGGGGAAGGCGGGCAGGCGAGGGACACAGCCCCGCGCTCCTCTGCCGTCCGTCGGCCCCAGCAGCAGGCAGGATGCCGGGCAAAGGGCCCGCAGAGCAGCGGGGCCGCCCCGGGCTGGCACCCGTCAGCGGAGCAGGTGAAGCGGGGCGGTCGCCGCCGCCGGCAAGCAACACGTTTGGCTCTGAACTTTGCAGCTCCAGTCACAAACAAACAAATAGAGCCCAAGAAGGACCTCTCCCATCCGATCCCAGCCTTCTCGGCAGCCGCTGCCTCTCTTATTGGTGCGGAGGTTATTTATTTATTTGATTTCTCCCCCCTCCTTCCCCTCCTCCCCTTCCACACCCCCCCCTTCCCTTTCACTTCCCCTATCCCTCCCCCCTCCCCGGCCTTCCCTCCCCTCCCTCACGCCGCGCAGACAGCCCCGGTCCCAGCGCGTCGCACAGCGCGGCCGGGCTGCTCTGCGGCCGGCGGCAGCGCCGGGTGCCGGGCGAGGGGCGGGCGCGCCGCGGGGAGGCGGGAGCGGAGGCGGGCGGGAGCGGGGCAGCCGCCGCACCGCTGCCCGGGGGTAGCGGAGAGCGGGCGGGAGGTGCTCCCGGATGCCCCGTCCTCCGCACCGGGCAGCGGGGGCGGGAGGGCGATGCTGCTGGTCACCGCGGGGACAGGGCAGCCGGGTGATCCTGCTGCTCACCGCGGGGACAGGGCAGCCGGGTGATCCTGCTGGTCACCGCGGGGACAGGGCAGCCGGGCAGGGGATGGCTGGTGATCGGGGCCGGGGGGTGAGGGTAGCCGGCATGTACCGGGCTGCTGCCGCCAAGAGCCAGGGGGCCGCTCCGGCGCTGTTTTGCGGCCCTCGCCCGTGGGGAGCTCCGGCGGCCGCGGTGCGGCGGGAGCGGCTCGGCCGCGATGCGGCAGCGGCGGCGCCCGGAACGTGGCCCGGCGGCCCCGGGCGGGAGCGGGGGCGCAGGAGAGGATGCCGCGCTCGCGGTGTGCGCATCCTGACAGAGCCGGGGCTCGTAAGTGCCTCTGTGTGTGTGTTTACGTACGTGTGTGTCTGGTAGCGTTGCACGCAGGTTGCTTTCAAGGAGACCCTAGACTCGCTAGCCGCAGTGTACTTTGTGTGCAGCGCTTTTTCGTTTTCCTCAAGCTTATGCGTGATCAGTGCAGCGCAAGCTTTATTTTGCCTGTGTCTTATCAGAGCTGAACCTTTGTTTGCTGGTTTGTTGCCCTTTTTCTCCCCCGTCTCCTAAATCCACGTGCAACTCGAGCAACAGAGTAGGTCTCACCTGTCCATTCCTTATGGCCAAGCACACCGCTCTGGTTATTTTAAGGAAAGGGAACATAAGTTAAAAGCTGGGAAGGTAAGACTCCATGAAGGATTCCTTTCACTGCTCCTGCAGTATCTGTCCTAGCTCAGTTTCTCGTTGCAGCTGACAGTGGAAAAAATATTACTGTCCCACAGTGGCTGTTTTTATACTGCTATACGCACACGTGACAGACAGAATATTGACATTCTTGTCTTCTCTTCCATCTCCTTGTAGAAAGTAGGGTTCAAATTAGGTATGCCAGTGGAAGACAACAGAAATGTAAAATCTGTGAAGTTGATATAAACTCTTCAAAATATTTGGGAAGGGTATGTGTGTGTGTGTTTTATCCGGTTGGTTTTTTCTGGCTAAAGTTGCCACCCTGCTCTCCTGGCAGTAAACAGGCATTGTAGATGTTCTTTTTCACTTCTAGGGGAAGGAAAAAAAACCAACAAAAAACCAACAAACCATCACTACAATAAACAAACAAGGGAATAAAAAATGTGCTTAGAAAATAAACAGTTATTCAATAATATTACTAGGAAAGAAATCATAAATTATACTTCTATTTCTGTTCAGGTGACCAGACATAGAGATGTAAAGATTGCTTTTAAGTCAGTCAATGAATTTATGTAGATTCGTCATTTCAAACAGATGGTACAAATCTTTCTTTTTGCTGCAACTCTGTAATTCTACCTTTGTCAACTGAAGACTATAAACTAGAAAGATTAATGTACATTTTGTCTTCAGTAGTAAATGCTATTGTCAAATGGGGAGAACTTCTTATTCAAAGAATTGGATCAATAGTTGACTTTGTTTTGAAGCATTTATTTAAGAAGCTACTTAAAAAGAGTGAAGTTCATGCTCTTAACATCCTTAAAGAAATCTCTCAAAGGCAATTATTCTATTTGCCAATCTAGCAGTCACTGCCATGTAGCAACAAAAAGCATGAAAGCTGGTTGTGGAAATCCCTTTGGGTTCAGGCAGTGCTTTCTCAATGGAAGAAGAACAGTAGGAAATTAAAAAGTGAAATGCACTTTAAAAAATCTATTTGAATATTTTAAACAGGCTGCTTTGAATAGGTGAAGTTTCATCTCTAACCAGTAAGCTTCAAGGTCAATGAAATGCAAATTACAGATGCACTCCTTGCCTGAAAGAATGCCACCCACTTGAGGTAACGTTTAGTGAGAAGTATTTAAAAAGTTGACCACCTGTTATTTTAATCTGTAAACTCCATGTTCGGCAACTATTTGTTCAGAGGAGTGCAGAGTGTCTTTGACTGGAATAAACTACTACATTCTCAAAATATGGGAGGTTAATGAAGATACTGTTTTATTAATGAAGGGCCTGTAACGTCAGTTGTGCACATCAGTGAGAAGACACTGAGTGATGTCAGTTAAATTTAGTCTGACACACTGTAATAAACCATGTGAAATTTCAACTGTTACACAGATCTTAAAAAACAACTTCATTATATGTAAACCAAGACTCTTTTTATAGAGATTCCAAGTAAAAGAAGCAGTATGTGAAGCCCGTAACAAAATTGATCCTATACTAGCATATTATATCTGTTTCCATGGAAATTAATTCATTAGGCTGCTGGATACACCTAAAAAGAACTTTGATTTGACTAAGTCAAACTAATAATCAGTTTTGGTGGCTACTTAATATATTAACTGTTCACTGGAATTATTCAAGAAGAACATTATTCTGTGTTCTGGAAATCGAAAAATATGGAAGATGGATAGGAATGAACAACTAAAGTTAAGAAAATCGGGCATAAGAAAAGGAATAAAAGGAAAAAGGAAGACATTGCTATAAAATTTTAGTTTCCTAAAATTTCATCTTGTGTTGTTTACTTCCCTTCATTGGATTCTTTCATCGCTTAAATCCCTGTGATCTCACACTTGGCATTTTGGAGTTTTAAAGAGCTTCAAATTGAGACTACTTTAAAAAAATAAAATAAAAGGACCCCTTGCTGCCACTCACGCACACTGGTACAACCTTAAAAGTACCTTCCTTTATTTTCTCTTACGATGGCCTGGGTTTTGTTTGGACTCTTTAAATTGCACTTTTAAGGGTTTAAAGAGCTGCTAATATTGCATGTGGCTACTGATACACATCCCATGAAGTATGTTGTTTTGCAGAAATCCATCTGACAATCTCATCAGAAAATTAAGTGTACGTGTTAATATTTTCAAATTGGTTAAATATGACCAAGTTCTAGTTAAGTATCAAGAGAGACAGCTAGTCAGTAAGAAGTTTTTACAAAACAAGTTTTATTTTGCCCTTGGCCATGTTATCTGTGTAGGAGGCTTTTTACAAAAAAAGATGGATTTTTCTTTCACATCTGAACAAGCAAGTTTCCACTCCTTTTTCAATTTTTTTTTCAGGTAACTGAAATGCTTTTGATCTCAATTTATAAATTTGTCAGGAAAAACTGTGAGTAAAGTAGCAAGAATATATTGGGCAGTTTGAACTTTAAAATAGTGTCAGAAGTCACATGTTGTTGTGTTACACAGACTCAAGAATTCTACATGACTGCATGTTAAATTTATGGATAGATAACATTTAATATGTTATGAAATCTTAGTTATTTCAGTCCTATTAGGATTTAATGAATAGGTTTTTCAGCTAGCCTGAATTTGAAATATTTTACTACTATGAGCATTTCAAGAAACTTAAGAAAAGGCACGAATTCTCCCTTTTTCAGACGCAATAATCAGTGCGTGGTATTTACCTTTACCTTACCCTGTGAAAGGGTTACTAGAGAATTCATTCTTTGGACTGTTCTCCAGTTTATGTAAACAAAGCTGAATATATAAAATTGATCAGTGGTGTGCTAATGTTTTATATTTTAAGGAAAATGGATGCCAATAAACCGGTATGTAGTTGGGAAAAAACACCATATGACTGGATAAAAGAAATAAAATCTGTGACTGGATAAAAGAAATAAAATCTGTAGCCTTTTAAGAAAAGGCTGCTTTGTTGGAAGATGATGATTTGCTTCCCTGTGAATTAAACCTTTAAGCTGAGGTGATATGAATATATTTGTATAATGAGTTCAGGATCTGACCACTTCTTGTTTTCCCTGTTTGGTTAGGGGGAAATTATTTCTTCTATGGAAAAATGTAGCCACAGGATCTGGTCAATGGCTTCTAGATAAAAAAAGAGCAGCTGCCTTTGGTGGTGGGTATTGTCTGTTTATGTTCTGGTGGCTATGAAGATCTTTAACTTCTGACCTCCTCCCAGTCTACAACATCCTAAGGAGGCACACTGGAGAGGCAGGTGCTGATCTCTCTCTATTGACCAGCAATAGGACATAAGCAAATGTAATGAAGCTGTGTCCAGGGAGGTTCAGGTTGGGCATTAGGAAAAGGTGCTTTGCTGAGACCACTGTCATCACTGGAAGAAGCTTCCCCAGGAAGTGGTCACAGCACCCACCGTGTCAGAGTTCAAGGAGAGCATCTTAATGATGCTCGTAAGTCTTATGGTTTCAGTTTTAGTTTTAGTTTAGGAACAGGGAGTTGGACTTGATGATCCTGATGGGTCCCTTCTAACTTTGATATATTCTTTGATTCTATTCTATAAAAGATAGGGATATCAAATGGACCATTATTATTGTTGTAACTCTAAAACAGCTGTGTGTGGCCCCAGGTGTCACCAGTGTCCATCAGCAGCCAGGAAGAGCTTCTGATCCATGTCAGATGCACTGGCAAATTTTTGTGTACATCACAAAGGAAGCTGAAAAGAGTACTTTTCTTGTATATTTTGAGGATGCTTGAATACCATTCACTGTAATATATTGTAATTGTCATAATCCTCTGGCATTTGTCCATGGGATAGTGCTGCCCAGGTCAGAGCTGGTTTTTTTTATCATCAAAAAAGCTTCCAAACTGGTGAGTTTATGAGCATGTTGATGGGTGGCCTACTGCTGCAAAACATGTCTAAAGTTGAAATTGATGTGCATTGCGTTATAAATGTTCTGCTGATCTTGTTTGAGGCATCATAGAGTCATGGAGTGGTTTGAGTTGGAATGGACCTTAAAGACCACCTTGGTTCCATCCCCACCCCTGCCATGGGCAGGGATACCTTCCACTAGACCAGGATGCTCAAAGCCCCATTCAGTCTGGTCTTGAGCACTTTCAGGAATGAGACAGCTACAGCTTGTATGGGCAGCCTGTTTCAGTGCCTCATCATCCTCACAGTAAAGAATTTCTTCCTAATGTCTTTTCTAAACCTGCTCTCTTTTTGTTTAAAGCCATTCTCTCTTCCCTAAAACCATATGCCCTTGTAAAAAGTCCCTGTCCCTCTTCCTTCAAGCCCTCTTTAGGTACTGGAAGGCTGTTGTAAGGTCTCCCTGGAACCTTCTCCAGGCTGAGCAGCCCCGACTATCTCAGACTGTCCTCAAAGGAGAGGTGCTCCATACCTCTGATCATCTTGGTGGCCTCCTCTGGACTCACTCTTAACAGATCTATGTCTTTCTTATGTGGGATCCCAGAGAACTGGATGGATTCTGAGTGGTATCTCATGAGAGCAGAGTAGAGGGGCAGAATCCCCTCCCTCACTCTGCCAGCCATGCTGCTTTTGGTGCAGCCCAGGACACGTTTGGCTTTTTGGGGTGTAAGCGCACATCTGTTGGCTCACGTCAATCTTCTCATCCACCCACAGCCCCAAGTCCTTCTCCTCAGGGCTGGTCTCAATCCATTCCCTGCCCAGTCTGTATTCATGCCTGGGATTGCCAACACACACACAGAGCCTTGCACTTGGCTTTGTTGAACTTCATGAGGTTTGCAGAGTCCCACATCTTGAGCCTGTCCAGGTCCCCCATGCACCCCTTCCCTGCAGTGTGTCAACTGCACCACAGAGTTTGGTGGTGTCGGCAAACTTGCTAGGGGTGCCCTTAATCCTACTGTCCTACATGTCATTGACAAAGGCATTTAAGGGGCCACACCCTGTATATATATATAAGTATAGACACTTTTAAGCAGGGAACCTCAGATTAATTGATGTAAACACCTCGGAAAAGATGAAGACAACCTTTCTAATTCTCTGGAATAAGGAGATAATTGAAAGTGATAGACATGTGTTGCAATTTGAATTTATATATTCAAATATATATATATAATGAATGCTGACAGTTTAACTGTGCTTAAATTTTCTTAGGAAGGAATACAGTGAAGGATATGAAAACATAGGCAACACCTTTGACCCAGACTCTGTTTTTAACCTTGTTATTCCAGATGTTGAGTTTTCAAACAAATAATCATTATGTGCTTGTCTACGCTTTAACTTCACCTTACATGGCCAACAGCTTTTTGACAGGGAGGGGTGTTGAGATATGTCTTTGATTTGGTCCAGTCTATCTGCTGTTGCATGGTTTTGGAACGTCTTCTATAACTCATACTGGAATTGCAGTGTCCCTCCTGAGTGCCTTACAAAACCACACCCACTTTGGAAAAAAAAAACACTCTTAGAAAAAGTCATCAGCAAGGCTTCAAAGGATTATGAATGCATGAAATCCAGAACTTGCAATGGAAACTGTCACTGTAATAAGGAGGGCTTATGTTAACAAGCAAAATTTAAAGATGAAATCTTGTCTATAGCAGAGGTATCTGAAAGAGAAATTAAAATTACTTGTCTGAAGTCATACATTTCACAACTGGAATTTTGATACAATGATAGATATTAGGTATTTATAGATAGAAAAGAAAATGTTTGGGTTTCTACCACATTTCAAATAGATTGTATAATTTTCATTTTAGTTTATTTTGGTTATTTTTCTGAAATTAGTGTACCTGTTGGCTTCATATAAAGGGATGAAATCACACTTTTGTTACATTCAGCACTGTTCTATCTGAAAGTGAATGTTTTTCAGATATATGGTCTGTACTACTCCAGTGTGCACAGACAAATAGCTGCTAAAATGAAATGTTTGCAGAATTATTTATGTACACATATACACATGACCTATATATGTATGTATATATATATTTTTTTTATATATATATATATATAGTGAATTTACTAGATTTCCACATAGAAGAACTGCATTGTATAATATTTTAATCAGGATATTGAAAACAATTTTCTTTTTCAAATCTTAGTAATCCCTTGGTCATGGACTGCCCAGTCTTCAAATATTTCTGCATGTGCTCATTTTTATTAACTAAAATTTGGTATATAGACAATTTGTTTATAGCTATGGGGAAAAATATGTGGTTAGACTATTTCTCTTCTAAAATATCTGATTTCTTTAATTTTTTAAAATTATTTTCTTTCATTCTTAAGAAAGAAATACTGAATTACTATTTGGGAATAAATTTAGGAGATGTATAACTAGATACTATATATGCATTCATTTATCTTTGGATTTTATTGGGCAAGATAAAGATGAATTAATCATTGTAATGAAAGTTAAAAGTTACCATTGGACCAGTGTTTTTAAGTTGCTCATACTTACTGTTGGTAAAGAATGGAAGGTCCTTAACATTAATGTGGAGAATTGATTCTTGATAGAAGTTAATTTCTGAAAGTTAAACATGTTGGAGATTAAGTGTAAATAGAAACGAGATTGTGACTAAAAGGGAAATTAGAGAGGAAGCTTAGTAGCCATCCTAATAGCCATTATGATTGAGGAAAGCAGCTTCTAAAACCCCAACTTTATTTGACAACAATACAAGAACACCAGCTGGAAAAAACACATATATATAATATCACAGTGTAAAATGTAGGCAGGAAAATATATTAGATTCAAACTAGAAGCTATGAAGTAGAGTGGAAGTGAGACCAAGGAACAATTTTTGGCTTAAGGACGTAACATATACATTGAGTTATATTAGGCAGGAAGAAAAAGGGTATCTCCTTATATATATAAAAATGATACCATTAAAATTTTAAGAAAACGAAATTGCTAGTAGTGACAGAAAAAAAAGAGAAGTGTTCAAAATCTATTTCATTTCTGTTTCTGGAAAGGAGAGTGCATTGTACTTCATAATGATGGTGAAGTATTTTCCAAGCAATTAGTTTCTAAGGAAAGCATCAAGTGGTATTTTTGTGATGAATTTTGAAAGCAGCTGATTCAGATGAACTGAATTCAGAAGTAGACATATATGGTATTCATTTTAGGGAAGTCTTGTAATGCTCCTGAAACTCCTAGAAGCAGTGAATGTAATATTAAAGCTTAAAAAAAAAAAAAAAAAGAAACCCAAGCAATGTGACCTGTGTTGTAAAAGAGAAGTTAATAGAATGGTGAGGTGGGTTTCTATACATAACAGTTCAAAAGCTTTGAGTGCAGAGCATTGCTACTAGAATTCAAAGCAGAAGGTTTTTGGAAGATAAAGTCTTGTCAAACAAATGTGAATTCTTTCTTTGAGAATCTTAAAGTTTGTCTGATAAAAGTAAGTGCTTTTGTATATCTGCCTCAGTAGTTGAATGCTTAGAAATTAGATATATAAGCAACACTTTCAAAACTGGGATTGTACCCTTGAAAATATTTATTTTCAAAATAATTAAAAGTTCATAAAATAGATTAGTCACTATCATGCATACACACAACACCACATTTCATTTAAAAGGGTTTTTATTTGTTATATGTAGAAATAACTAGTGGTTAGGAGAGAAGAGATTAAATTATTCACATGTATAGTATAGAAAAAAGTGATAAAAGAATATTGTGTCACCTCTTTATGCTCAGAGACTAAAATTAAGCCAAAAAGTATAAAACTTATAGAAAAAAGTCCCTGTGCTTGAAAAGTGGAGAAAATTTCTAATTTTCATTCTAATGGAGAAACATTTCATGGCCTTTCTGAAGACTGCTACTAAAACTCCTTACAGTGTGGATACAGTAGGTATTTTTCATTATGAGATCAACTATAGAACAAGATGTGAGAAACAATGATAAATTCGTCATCCCTTCTGGTTCTCAAAGAAACTCTGAATCTGACTTTTAATTAGGTGAAGACTGTGCTGCTTTAACCAAATAAAACATTTAGATTTAAGTCTGAGGCAAACACAAGGGCCTATATGTCTGATTCTTTCTGTCCTTGAATCTCTGTTCCATGTGATTTTTAAATAAACAATTATATTGCTTTAAAATAAGTCTGTATGAGTCAGATTTGTGGAACAACATGCTAACTCACATTATTTAGCACCAAATTTGCATGTAACACGCTTTTCTTGTACTGATATGTCTAAAACTAGTGTTTGCTCCTCATGCTCCCCTTTCACCTTCTAATATTCCCTTAACTATTTTAAAAAGATTTTAGAAGATTCTAAACCTTACGCATGTGTAAAAATATATTCTAATATTAAATTAAAATAGGTACTAAATATTCTAACATTGCATTAGAATAGATACTAAATTATTTTATAGATCTGTTAAAGTTTTAAATTCAGAGATAGTCATTGCATTTTTAAATTTTAGAGCAAGGGCTTGTATTAGACAATTATATTTCCCTTTGAATAATGTGAAAGTAAAATATACAGTATTAGATCAGATCATCCTCTTAAGGTTTTTTTTTTCACTCTCAATTTCCATCAGCAAGAAATATCATCCTGGGTAGTTGCAAAGTAAGTTGCCCATAATGGATGTTTTTTATTCTGCTGATGCCTCACCCTCACTAATGAACAGTCAAGGGTGCCCAACAGCCACATGTAAAATCATGGTTTGCTCTGCTTTATTGTTATTTCTTTATTACTCTCATCAAGGTATCTTTGTCCTGCATTTTCTAAATTTCTGTGTTTTTTCTCTTTCCAATTAACTATGGCTTAATCAATGGCAAAACTCTTCCTCTTCTCTCATGGGCAGTCCCAGACTCCACTGTCAAAAACATTTTAAAACAAAAAAAAAATTATTATATTGTAATATAATATTTACACCATGTAGTGTCAAAATATATATTTTAGCCCTCCTTGGTAGAAGATATTCCTTCTACACTTTCAGTGTATAAATTAGGCAGAACTTACTAATTGGTTTTAATGTTTTCCTATATCATACCCTTTTAAAAACGCAATCATTTTTGACTGCTGTTATTCATGATTTTGGGGTCATAGCTAGCTTAGGATAAGTAGATTTGCTACCCTGAAGCCTTTTTCATTTTCTCTTAACTACTGCATTAGAACTCACAGTTCAGCCAGATGACTCCAAGGCTCCAGCAGAATTCATGAATAACTGGACCTAGACCTAATGAAGTACAGCTCTCCTTTTATCTGTTTGTTCCAGTATTTTCTTCTTGCTAATGTTCAGAAGATTTGGACATGATTTATTCCATCCTCTGGAGAAAAGTGAATTTAATAAATAAAGTATTTACTTGTTTTTTTCCCATATTGTATTTTAAAATCCAGCCATTCCACCAGTCCTTTCTGAACTTTCCTTTGTCTTTTATTTACACTTTCAAGAATTGTTTATGTCCTTAGTTATATGTTTTTTTCATGGTCTGCTGTGGAGTCCTCCTAATTTACATCTTACATTTTAACCTGCCAGAAATTATGCTCCTTTCTACGGAAGAAGGATTGAATTATACAAAAGAAAGATTGTATCTGTCAATGACAGAGGAAAATAGTATATTTATGGCTTATAACATATGGATCAGTATATTTATTCATTGATTTATAGTACTTAAGTATTCTTAACAAAAATTCAATAACTTTCTAGACTTCCCTTTGACTGAGGGAAGGAGGGGTATCTGGATAGAGAATGTCCTTTGTCATATGACTTTTTCCAGGAGACATCAGTTGAACTTTTATTTCAAATTCCACTCACTTCATTAACTCAGCTCCACTTTGGGATTTTCTATAGAATGAAGAGTAAAATTTTGGTAAATTAATCTCTAGTTGCATTCAGAACTAATATTTTCTATAGAGAATCATTCAAAAATTTGTGAGGTACCTTGACAGATAGTGTACAAATCTAATTCTTCCATATTTGTCCATAGATCATATGAACTGACATTTTAAAGCTTTTTTGGAAGACTTTAAAAAAACAAAAATGAAAAAATATCTGACTGTAGTGTAAAAACCTTTTTGTGATATTTGCTATTTCAATGGCAAATGGAATTTAGGGGAAGTCTGTTTGCAGGGAGTGGCATCTGTAAGTCAGTAATACCATGTCTTTTCCTCATTTGTGGGATAGACATAATTTCTGTTTCATCTCCTCTTCATCATTCTCTTTATAGTCCTGTGCACAAATTTTTTTTATTGAACTGTTCTCCATCTGTAGGATAGTGTTTGATATACAGAAAAATAAGGACTAAAAAACATTTTAGTAAAGTTTAGAGGAAAGCAGAAATTCTGCTAGTAATTATGTTAGTTTTAGAAAATACCAATATAATACTGTCCATACTTAACGATTATGCCTTGTAGACCTCAAAAACTGTTAGGACTTGATATATTCTTTGGAATCAAAGAACATAAAGTATAAAATAGAATATATTAAATTTAATTAGTAAAATGCTTCAAATATATTATTTCAGACACAGATAATAATTTTCTGTCTTCACAGAAAAGTGCAAGAAAATGACAGTATTTATGTATATTATTTATGTATAATTACTTGTACTGCCCTTTGCAGTTCAAAACTTGTTTATACAAATTACATATTCTAGCTACATACTAGCATTTTTCTGCTGGAGTGATTGTACTCATATAATAAGATACAAGTGTGAGGCGTATTTTAGGTCTAAAATGTATGTTTATATTTTTATATCTGTAGAAATGTTTATGTATATTTATAGTTCTTGCAATTTCTAGCCTTTTTTTGCAAAGAACTTCAAATGAAAACAGAAAATTATTTAAGATGTACCTAAGCTTTTGGCTGGATCCAATGCCATTTTATTGCTACTAAAAATAGTCATAATTGATAAAAGTGTGTTAACATGGAAATAAATGCTTCAGGTCTCTAAATCCAAATTCCATTTTCCAGTGTCACTGCAAAAGCCACTAGACAAACGTGTAATATTTGAATTGCGGAAGTGTCATGTGCATGGCATCCACAACATTGTTAGACTTTTCACCTATAAATGTTCCTACCAGCTGTTGAGATCAAACTAGTCAAAGGTTTTGATCCTGGTGCTTCTGTTGATTTGCACTGTTCTACAGATCAGGCTCTGTGGTAATTCCTCTATATATAGTGCAATGAGAAATACTATGGAGAAATCATGGTAGGAATGGAAATAAAAGAGCTGGTTCAGATTCAGGACTAATTGCAATGGCTGTAGTTGTTGTACACCTGGTACTACTATCAGATCAGGAGTGTGTATATAAACTCTGAGAAGTCTCTTTTCATGTGTCTGTTGCTCTATGCTGTTCCATACGACTGCTCTGCATCCACAGAGCGTGAAGCATCTGGGACACATCTTTAATACAATCTCTGTTTTGGCAGGGTGGCAACAGATAGCTTAGAAGTTCCTCACTCGGGTACTGGTAATGCCATAGCTGTATAAGAAATCCCTTACTGCTCGGTACAAAGTTGATTATTTTATTTCAGTAAGTTAATTGCTTTTATCCCCTTCTGTCCTTTCCACCTTTCCACTGTGTCAAAGTCTGAAAAAATCTGTCATGAACAAGAGGAACAAAAAATTAAATTTGAAAAGCTTAGATGTGCTCTGAGACAATGGGAGAGTTGGAGTGCTGAGTGCTGTATTGCTTATTGTTCAGCTAATTCTTAAATGTATTAAAAAACAAATGCTGAAAACAATCTACTATAGTCAATGATTATGCAGGGTATAATGAAACAATCTCACTTTGCAATTATTTTTTTAGATTGTGATCTGATTTAAATTAGGTAGTTTTTTTCAAGCTACTGCATTCAGTAGTAGTTGGTCATTGTCATCCTACACACTGGTCCTTCAACTAAATACTTTTCCTCATATTTCATATGCTTTTCTTTCTTTACTCTTCCTTTTGTTTTTTTTCAAGAAGATAATAAAGAAGTGTGAATCTTTTCAAAACCTGTCACATGTTGATTGATCCTGTCTATTTACCAATTCAAAATACATTTTTAACACCTCCAAGATACTGAAAAAAGAGGTCCGTATTAAATCTATATATTGATACCCAGCTCTGGATTTTTTTGTAAAGAGACAAAGCTGTCACTGCCTGAGTGTGCTAAAGAAATGAGAATTTGAGGGAAGAGCCACTTCAAGCTTAACCCAGGCCGATGAAGTTATGTGAGTGGCAAAGAGATGCAATTCAACGAATTGGCAGAGACCATTGCTGTTCCTTGTATCAAGGTTATTTGTGTTCTGACTTTCAGAACCCTGCGTGTTGCCTCTAAGACCCACTGTCTGCCTCCCAGGAATTTCCCTGTGTCTGTCCAAGGCTGAGATAGATTACAGGAATAAGATAATTTATCTTTATGTCAAAACAAGTGTGTATACTTAACATATTACGTTTTCCATTTTAAAAAGTGGCTAAAGGGCAAAGTCATATAAAAAAATCAAAATCAATAGATAAAGTGGTATTGACTAAAACCTTTTTAATTTACTTTTAAATAAAATTGTAGATCCAATTTTGTAGCACTTACAAAAATATCAAAGAATCAAGTCATTAAGAACATTTAGAACCATAAGAACATTTAAGAATTCAGAAAAACATGCTTAGGATTTCTGGGAAAGATTTCTTTGTCTTCCCACTGGAATTTATGTTTTTCAGAGTTTTTCTTTCTTCTTTCACAGAACAGGAAATATTACACAATCTGTTACATCTTTGGGAGAAAAAAATGTTGATTTAAAACCAGTACTTACAGGTGTTAAAACACTTTAATCTCCTTTCTTTGCTTTTTACTCCTCCTGTAGGTGAAGTACAGATCTGCATGAGAAGTCATTAGGAAAACATTTTTTATTAATATTTAATTAATACCTTATTTTTTAACGTCTGTGTTTTTTGTTAAGCCATTGGTTTTTTTCTTAATGACTAAAAGAAAAAAAGAATTATTTTAAACTATTTGATTAAAACAGGAAAAAATTTTAAAAGACATTTTGATGGTTTAAATTTTGCAGCACATACAGAATATTGAAGAGTTTATACAGTATCTTTTGAAGAAAAAATACAGAAAAATGTACAAACATACTTAGATTCAAAAGGTTGTCAAGCTGCAGCACTTACTATATTTGTTTGTGTTTTAGAAGCAAATAACTTTTGGGTCATGTATTTGTTGACTGACTTCCTGTTCTGTTTAGATGTTTGCAACACAATGTGAAGGAGCATGTTTCTTTCTTTCATGTTCCTCGTCTGCTTCCTGATGTTAACACCCTGCAGATTATAAGAAAGACTTTATTAAATTTGGGGTTTTCTGTTTTAATAGGATTTTTTTAATGCTTTCTTTTAATGTAGTGGGATTGGTTTGCTGGTTTGTTTATTTGTTTTTTCCCTAAGTCTCTGCTTGAAAACTACTTGCACTGACAGTTTCATTTCCTTCCTTCCTTACTAGAAAACATCAAAGATTCAGAAAGAGGTTTTTCTTTGAATATCTATAGGCAAAAATATAACATTCTCAAACGCTACCTCTTGAACCTGAGTTCTCTTTACTCAGTTATACCTTCTTACCCTATGAAAACAGAGCCTCACAAAGATTTAGAAAGTCATTAATTTAAATTAAATTTCAAAAATCATCAGAGAATCTGACTGAGAGTCCTCCAGAAAGAAGTGTTTATTGCATGTTCCAATGCAAGGAAGCTGTCTTCAATAAAGTTAAAGGGGGAAAACCCCCTACCTTTTGGGACGGAATGTCTTTCTTCCTGATATGAAACTAGCAGGTAATAATTCTGTTTCTAGATTTTCTATTGATTTCCTGCATGGTTTTTCATGAATAATGCTTCAGTTCTGCAGAGGAAAGCCCTGCTCCTTGCATGCTCCTCACCTGCTTGTATTGACTATTTGTGAAGTGCAAACCCCAGTCTCTCCTACATCTGAAAGCCGTGGAAGATATAAATTCTGTTGCTTACTGTATTTTATTTAATGTATTTTAAAACAGTACTGCAAAGCAGTATTCAAAGACAATATGATGACTCTTAAGAAGTACGTAGCAAGTATTTGATCTGAAAGTCTGAATAAATAGGCATGGATGAGATAGACAATACTAAATGTAGCAGTAGTATGTTCAGAACTTCAACGTGCCTATGTCTTTGTCTTCAGGAATTTTCAGGCACCTGAAATTTCCATATAAAGGAACACTGCTTTCTTAAGTGGCCTCATTCCACTGAAAATAATGGGTCAAATTATAATTTAAAGTACTGCCACACAAACTGATTCCTTGAAAGAAAAATTTAGGTTTTCAGTCTTTCTTAAGTTGATGTAAAAATTCATACAATAAAAGGGAACTTATTTAAAACAAATGAAAAAGAAACAGGAGAACCGTTAAACATCAATATTATTGTATCCCTCAGAAAAGAGTTAGGAAATGAACTTGGATAAAAATTATTTTTGAGGAGCTATCAGTGGTCTAATCTTAGAAAACAGTGACTTCATTCATTTAGGCTGTAGAAGTTTTTTCACTGAGAAGAATGTGTGTGGATTTTAGCCAAGTTAATCCAGGACAAATGGAATCTTTAACCTTTTAAAAGTTTGTAATGGTCCTTGTTGCTTTGCAGTCACTAATAGCAGGAGACACAGGAGGCCTGGCTGATGGACATATGGTGTAGCAAAACTCATTAGCTCTGTTGTCTTCAGCAGAAAGGTTTATTACTTAGGGGTTGATCTCTGGAAAGTGAAAAGCTGCAAGAAAAGTACTGAACGTTGTGTTGTGTTTTCTATGATTTTAAGCTTCTTTCACATATGATTGGGCATTTGGCTCATGATGACTAGGAGCCCTTGGGCTGTCCCAGCTGTTCCAAAGGAACATTACTCAGTCTGTAAGTCACATGGATGTCACAGGAGAGAGGAGGACAGTCCAAACTTCTGTGCAGCTCTTTTCCTTTGGAAGTACTAACTCATCTTTATACAAGGCTAACTGAAAGCCCACCAATATCTTTTCTTGCTCTGATCAGCCCAGTGAATGCAGGAAGCTTCATTCATTTCCATTTGAGGAACAGGGAAGCCTGTGGCACTGTGGTACAAAATATACTTTAGAAACTCAAGAAAGGCATCATAAGTTAAACAGAATTAGCCACAAATACTGAGTCTGCTATGCTGTAAACTGCCTTATGCTCAGATTTGTACAGTACACCTGTATTGTGTTGCAATGGGTAGGGCAGTGTGCCTTGACTATTTTGGCAGAAGGCACCAAAAGATAATCATAGCTATCTCTGAATTGGATCGTATCGTCTAATCATTGTTACAGCCACGTTTTTGGGATCAGGACATCAGTATAAATAATAACATTTGTTATTATTAAGGGATTGTCCTGTTAGGAAGATGCAGTCATTCCGTTTTCCAGGTATAGTTAGAAGCATTGCCTATGCAACTGAATTTCCCGTACAGGGAGAATGACCTGTGTCTCGTGAACACATTGCAGTGTTCTGAGAGAAAGTGCTCAGTGCATCTCTGGGGGCTGGCATTGAAGCTACATGGTTTATAATCTAATATTTCAAATTAGGATTTATGCAATGTGGCAGCATTTTCACAGTGTGTCTTTATCTGAACAATGACAAACTAAACAAGCATACTGTAGGCTTGAGAAAATGTTCCTAAGTGCAAAAATGCGAGTGCACATGCTCGTGTCACTGTGTTGGTTGGTTTGGTGCGTCTATTGTCTTACCTTCACAGAAAAAGTAGAGGGATAGTGTGCCCAAGGAAAGTCATCAATAGTAAATTGAATGATATTGACTGAGTGAGCTACCAATTCACAGTCATCAGCAAAAAGAAGCTCCCTAATGAAGAAATCAGCCACACGTGTCTGCAGACTGAACAACTTGCATCAGTAAGAAAGTGAATAAATATAGCTCTGTCAGTGGCACAAAGTGCATCCATCTGCACAATAGAGAGAAGGTGTAAAAGAGTACAGAAACTCTTTATGATATTAAAGGTATCTTTCAGTTTTCTACCTATCTAAGCACCATCTGAATTACTGAGACTTAGATATGTCAGAAATAAAATTTGTAAGGCATTCATGGGTCTGCAAAATCTTCAAGAGTCCCCTATAATTCACATTCCCAAAGTGTTTAGTTAGGTCAGTGGCCAGCAAGCAAAGACTGTAATTTGAACTGATGCTATTTGAAAAGGATCGTGTGTGTGGTGCTACTTTCTTAATAACTTTACATGCAAGTTTGGGAAAGACATTGCACAAAACAGAACTTGATTCCATCACTTTAGGTATTTTCCTGGTATTGGAGAAAAGAAATGTCACAATAATTATCACAGTTTGCATCATGATAATTTGTAATAGATACTGCTGGTGTCTTTGAATTGCTGTGAAATTGCCTCCTGCTTTCAGATGAGGTGAGAAGACCATGTGGTGTTTGTGTTGCTTTTTCAAAAGTTATTTGCCATCATGCCTTTTCCAAACCTGCATTTTACAAAGTCACCGAGTGTACTGGTTCAATGTTAAGACTTTGTAAAAGGAAGAAGGTTTTTGATTGAAAAATTTGACAAGTTGTCTTGGCATTTTGAGCACAGGAGACTACAAATTTCAGTCTATGACAAATTTCTGTCATTCTCAGAACTATGACTAAGGATATGTTTGCTCTATTGTTTTTCTACGAAAGTATGGCATTAAGTTTGTTGAGGTTACATCTTGTAACAGGTGAAAAGATATGTGTGCTGTCACTCTCCTACCTATGCAAGAAATACTGCATTGAGTAAGTTGATATTGACAAATACAGATTGGGTTTTGAGCGTCTTTTCTCTAGTAAATGGTATTGATTTCTCTAGATTCAGTGTTACTCCAGAGTGCTTTCAGGAATGGTGTTGTTTTTATGTTAATTTAAAGTGTGTTTATACCATTTTGTTCCTACATTCTGTGTTAATGAACACCTACTTCCATCGTGGCCAACACAGTCTTGGGCATCTGTCCTATATGTAATTTGTGCTACTATCAAGTCTTATTACCTGCAACTGCTGGTTTGTTGTTTGTATTTTCAGCTGACAATCCAAAATCCACAACAACGCTTGAAGACAGAAGTATAGTTTCTGAAAATTGACAAGAGCTCAGGATAAGTTAGAGGAATTGAAGAGGAAAATACCAGCAAGCAGTGTATTGGTTTTTAGAGTTTTAGTTTGAGGAAAAAGTCTGGGTTTTTTACCACAACTATCTGAACAAAAATATAAAGAAGGTTAATCTTTTGAAGTTTCCAAAAATAAAGCAAAATGTAATTCTAATTCAGAATGAAATATTTAAACAAAATAATCAGTGTATATCTGGCACAACTTAAATAAAAATTAGGTATCAGCCATATATGTTGAATGAAATATTAAACAGTTCAAAACTAAGTGATTAATAATGATTTTCTGACAGTATTTTTTTTAAGGAAGTGGAGAGCTATTGCAAAGCTTTTCTAACATGGGTTTGACAAGGTACAAATACATTTACGTTTTATATCAGTGTTGTCTGGTCTCCATCATTTTCCCCAACAAGGTGTAAAGCAATGTGTCCATCTCTGTGCACCTTCAGAAGAAGATTGAAGCAGCCTTCTGATCCTGTTACACTGATGGTGCTCCTTTCTGGGGCAGTAGAGTAACACACTATGATAATAATATACAGATAAAATATGGTGGAGGAACTTGCACTGTGCAAGTAATGGATAATAAGCATATGGACACCATATCTAAAATGATATCCTATAATCTTTTTATACAACATCCTTTCTATTAAAACAACAAATTAAGCACTTAGGTTAACTTGGTGCCATCTCCAGACACTGAGTTGTCAGTCTTCACTTACTCCATATAATTTTTATCATTTCCATTCCCCCTCCTCATTCTTTCAGAGTTTTTCTGCAAACAGAACATTCTCTCTGGGAATCAATGTCCCTTCCTTTTCTCTTCTTTCCTTTTCTCTTCCTCTTTTTCCCTCCCTTCTTCTCCTCCACCTTCTTCTTTTTCTTCTTTTTCACTTTTAGCAGAAATAATAAATTTTGTGGACAAAAATCTCAGAGGGACTGACTGGTAAGGTAGTTTTGAAATGAAATGGAAGGAAAAACACCAGGCAAAGAAAAAGCAAAACATCCTTTGATGCCATTCAGAATAAACGCTTGTTAAGACAAGCTGTTCTTATTATTAGAAGAAATAAGGCCATGCCTTGCTCCTGCACAGCTAACAAGTGGGATTTCACTTCTGCAGCACACCTGAAATGTGTAATATAATATACCAATGGTACATAAGATGGCATTCATATAAATGTTGTGTATTATTATGTATTTAAATAACTGAGCATGTATATTAGCAGTTCTCAAATTGTGCTCTGTACTTCATAGGGAGCCTCTTGATCACTTAGGACTGGTGTCCTCCTCTCCTCCTCCAATCTTAACCTTAAGATGGAGGACATATATTAGATACCTCTTCAGTAATACTTTACCAGGCAGCCAATTCTTATATTTATTCTATTGGCCAACCCTTGATTGAACTGAGTTGGCATATACTGTTAGTAATGGAGAGAAAGGAAAGGAGGGACATTTTACTAAGAAAAACCTGTTTTGAGGAAGTGAATAAACTTTCCATACAGGGTCACTGTTGCCACAACAGCCACAGGAGCTGGATTTCATTTCTTCCTTTAGACTCTTTGACTTTCATTAAAGTTGCAGTTCATGGCTCTGCCAGGTGATACCAACGTGGGCATGTGCCTGTTTCTGGGATTTATGCTACTGCCATTTAGAAATAATTATTTTGGAGCTCTGCATGGGTATATTTTCTCCTTCTTTTTCGATGAGGGCAGTTTTTTCCTCCCTCTTTCCTTCTTTCCTCTCCCTTCCCACTAGGAAAGTAGAGGCAGTGACAGTGCCATGATGAAGTGCTTGGCTGGGCCAGCAGCAATTAGCTGCTCAAATAGTTGCTTCTCTTCCCTGGAGAAAAGGTAGTAAAGCAGATGAAAGCATCCTGTGGGCTGGACTTGATCCATGGACTACCTGTAGAACCTGCAGAACTCATTAGCATCTTCTCTATTGCTCATATTCTGCTAGGTGTAAAGGTATATCTAATTTAATTTTAAATTTTATATTCCTTTAATGAGACAGAGTGTGTTTCATAAGGACATTACCCGCAATACGGAGAGCAGTTTTGTCAGGGTAAAATGATGTGTGTCTTGGATGTAAAGAGCTTACTAGAGGGCTTAATGGAATAAATATTTCTACTGCTAGAGAAAAAGAAAGCTGTAAGAATGTCTACCAGTAAAAAATCAAAGAATATGCCAAGTAAAATCTTAAACAAGGCTGTATTTGAGAATAATAAAATTTCATTACTTAGTTTATAAGCTGCAAAGAAAGCAAGGACACCATGTTTGGGTAAAGATTCTCCTTACCTATGATTTATTATTTCTGAAGAATGAAAGGCCAAATCCCAAGAGCATCAGTGGAAGTTACATGTAGCATTCTGGCAGAGTTATACTCCAAGGCAGTAGTTAACTACCTTCTAAGGTCTTATAAAACATATCAGAGGGTTAAATGTTCAGCTTGTAGCTGTAGCATTTAAACTTGAGCTTGGGAAATTTGCATTCAATAAACATCCTTGCTAAGTTCTTTTCAGAAAACAAGTCTCATGCATTTTTATGTGCTTCTGTATTATTTAATATGCTACACCTTACTTAGACTAAGTCAAGGTTCTGAAAGAAAATAAAAAATACAAGTGGGATAGTTCTTAGATATAGTTTGCCAAATATTATTTTGCCCAGGTCATGTGTAGTGTGCTATCATTAGTGTTCTGTGCTGGAAATTTTGTTGTTGTTTGGGTTTTTTTGTTTGGTTGGTTTGTGTCCTATGTTATGACCTTGGGTCTCAATCAGCTCATTAAAAATTAAATTGCTTATTATAACCTGGGTTCATTTTCCACTTTGATCAGAAAGCACAATAGGTTCCTTAAGTGGATTTACCCATAAAATATTCTGGTAATGAGAATAGAAGAGGCAAGTTTAATAACTTTAATATCAAAACAAAAGCTACAGAAATACCACCCAGAGGATAATAACAAACATTTTTTTCTAAGAAAGAGATAAAACTCCTTGAAATATAAAAATTCTGTTTTCAAGCTTGAAATAGGATAATTTCCACTTCTTGCATGGCTAGTGCTCATCTCCATCAGCCTGTCAACATAATGGGATTATTTAATTTGTACTTCAAAAATTTGAATTCAAAGAAGGAGAAAAAAATGTTTAAAATCATAGAAAAATTGCTGAATGGTGTTAATTATCCATTTTAAGAGTTTTGCAGTTTTACTGTGTTCACTTATTACTTGCTATGCAGGAATACTTCGATATTTTATCTCATAGGCGTTTCCTTCCACAAAGATTTGGGAATGGGTAGTGGTAGAAACATAACATAAAAATATTTGTGATGTAAAAGCACGGCTCCACTTAGTCTAATCTCACTAGTCCACTGAGTCTAGTTTCTCACAGGCTGTGGGGGAAAGTATGAGAATAGGAAAAAAATAAAATTATACTTTTCCTGAATCTTAACTGAGGTTTCTGTGACCCTTGGTGCCAGTGATCTTTGTGTTGCCTATATAAACAACAAGGATCTTTAAGCAGAATATTCCCATGTAGACATGAGTGTTTGCTTTTTATAATAGTATTGCCTTGTCTTTAGGGTTTTTTTTTTAATTATTCCCTTTTCATTAGTCTCCTTTTTTGAAGGTTTTGGTCATTCTGAAATGATATCAAATGCCTGCAACTAAAGCGACCAGTTGCAAGCTATAGAGGCTGAATAGTTCAGCCATGGTTCTGACTGTTGAAAACACACTGGAAATGTTTGCAGTAAGAGGTGGAAAATAATTCTAATGGTGGGAGTCGATCAACAATGAATACAAAAACCTAAAACCAGTCTGTCAAATGTAACTTGCACTTGCTAGTTCTAAAGGAATAAGGATCCAAACCAAATCATTAAGAATAACTTCAGGAAGAAATATGAAATAAATTTTCTTACTAGTAAGGCGGCTTCTGAAAATTGAATTAATATTAAAATTAGTACTAGTTTTAAATAAATACAGAAAGATGAAACATTTATTTGAGGATGCCATCATAACATTACAGCCAGCAGGCAAGGGTTGGCAAACTTAACATTTGGCAAGGGTAGCGCTTTGAAGACTGGTCCACCCCACCTTGAGAAAATAAAAAGGTTTCAAAGCCTGTCTGTCCCAAGTGATGCCTTGAAATGAGATAAAGTAAATGGTGAGTTGTCAGCTCCAGCTAAAATCCCTGAGCATGCCCACATGTGGCAAAGGGCTGAGAAGGAACATTTTCTTGCTATTATAATTAGTGTTTTAGTCAAGAAGGAAGTGGGGTTTTTCCTTCTTTATCACACTTGCATAGTTACCTTCCATTTATTTTCTTTTGTAAGCACAATTTGAATGCGTACATGTAAAGACTGAGGATGAATTAATTTTCAAGAAGATTGCATTGTTTTCAGATTTCTGGAAAATGTTAAAGTTGAGAATTTCCTTACTGTCATGTAAACCTTTTATAGATTTGAAACTTTGGAATTTCAGAACTTTAAGGAATCTTCTTTTAGAATATTGCAAGAAAAGCTCAAGAGAGAAGCAAAATATTTTACGTATCTGTTTTCCCGTTTGTAAATCTCCTTGCTACTGTCTAGAAAATTATTAAAATGTGATTGTTTTCTTCCAAGTATATTGTATTTTGAAGGGGCTTTTCATTATGTGTATATAATAAAGAGTCCTTTTATTTTAAAAAAAGTTTTATTTTAATAAATTATTTAGTTGAAAAGCAAAGCTGCTTTGTGGATGGAGTTTATTAAGACTCATCAGCCATCTCATATTATAGCACATTTTGTGAGCTCTGAAAACGTCTCTTGGTATTATTTCTTGACTGAATTATTCACTTTTGCAATCTGCTATTCATATATATATTTAAATGAAGACATTTTCTTTGGAAAAATCACAGTAGCCTAAATAGCACTGATTTCTGTAAATAGCTTGAATATATTTCCCCACATGATGTGTACACTGTATGCAGAACAATTTTTACAATAAATCTATTAGAATCTTTCATGTGTGCAAATACAGAAAATGGCAAGATTTTTTATATGTTCATATTATTTACGGTCACAATTTATTTTATGGGTTATTTGCTATATAGTAGTAGCTCTGAACATAACAGTATTTTTCAGTCTTGGGATGAACAGTGTATTAAATAATTCCTATTCAGAACAATATCCTGATTCAGGTCAATGATTTGAAATAAACTTTGATCAATCATTAATAAACTGCACTTCATATATATTTTATCTAAAGTAATGCTTTTGGGTGTGTTCTGTATTCATTGTGAGTAGATTGCTCATTAAGGAAAAATTATTCTGTTCTCAAATTCTCCAGTCACTACCATTCACAAGTGATTAAATTAAACTAGTTTTAAAATTAAGAAACAATATCAGTAACTTAAGGAGAAGTAATAAGCAAAGACTGTTAAAACCCAGTTGATTCAAAATTAAGATGTACATGAATGTATAATAAAATTGATAAGGCACATATGCATATGCATTTTTATATTTACACATACAAAATTATGTCTATTCACATTTACATGTGTGTTTGTATGAAAAAAGTAGAGATATTCTTCAAATACATAAAAAATGAATAAAAGGCATATATATTTTCAATATTAAAAAAATATAGGCTAATACCTAAAATAAGACTTTCTTTCCTTGTCATGGGAAATATCTATAACTGTCTTTATGGTTTGTTCCATATATCCAATATCCTGTAATAATTGTGTTGCTTTGTTGACTGCATTGGCTTTTCTTGTTATTGTTTAGGTTTTATAAATAAAACCAAAGGTGCTTTGATATATTGCAAAGCATTAACAGTATCTGGCAGTACTTGGATTGATTGTTTCTCACAAAGAATAATAGCACTTGGGTTAACTTCCAGTAAAAATATAACACTTCATAATATCTCTGTTTCATCTGACATTAAGGTGTATGCTGGCATGTAAGCGTGTGTGGGGTCCACCCCAAGGCAAAGCTCTGTAATTTGCATCCTGTATCTGAAGAGTTAATTTTGCTAAGGGGCTTGCACCTTTCCCATTGTTTTCAGTTATATAGTGATTAGATCATGAGTTTAAATTTAGCAGGAAAAAATAGGAGTTCAGAAGTATTTAGTTGCTAGATAGGGCCTAGTGTTTGATAGAATTCTTATCTGAGTTTATAGAAGTCGTATTACCTTCATTTCACCATTTATAAACTAATCAGCTGTTTTGCCTTCCTTCCCACCCCTCACCTTGTGGAAGACTGAAATTTATCTCTTTTCATCCAGGAAGAGAAAGTCATCTCAAATTCTCTCCTGGTAAAACAAAACTCTACTGTTTTGGCATGAGCTTTATACTTCATTATTTTTGACATAAACTTTTGAAAATTCGTTCTGTGGGTAGACCGCGTTCACCTGACAGAGGGAATGTGCATTTCTAGTGTATCAGGCTGTTCTGAAACTACGAGCGGGTTGAAAGTGACGTGAGGGAAGGATTTGGTCCATTGAGTCAAATCAGTTTCTGATTACTTTTCTTCTCGTGGAGACTACCCTGTTGTGTTGAAATATGTCCCTGCAATGCCATTCTGATAATCAACACACTGAAGTACCTCTGGCTTGTTAAAGGGCAGATAGCTGAAGGACCAATAACTTTTTGCTCTTTCTCTTCCTCCATCTACCATCCTAATAATTGCCATTAGGCATCAAGATTCTGTATATGGAAGTGCCTTTATTATTGAAGCAACAATACCTGCTTTCAGTTAGTCAAACATCTGAAACTGGGGTTCACAGTTGTCTGACTTTACTATGATTGTTATCTAGATTGTTGTGCTTTTCTGAAATTATTTCCTCTGCTTCATTCTCCCACTTTGACACTTTTATTCTGAATGTACAATGAGGCTGCATGACATTGTGCCATTTCCTGTTGCTGTATAGAAAACATAAACATAGCTATGGCTTTCAGCTTTCCCCATTATCCTCAAAATCATACAAGAGAATTTACTGTTTGGTGGTTTTTTGCCATGTCCTTTATGTGCTATTTTTGAACTTATCTATAATCACCATCTACACTTTGTGGCAAAATCCACAAAGTAGCAGAGAGAAGCTACGTGTTTGAAAGACTTAAGTTACCATTCTGTAGAATCAATATTTCCTTTGGCAGAAAATAATAGATTATACATGATTTATATATTATATTGTGCTGGATTGATTAGAATTTTCATGACAGCCTTTTAACATAACACAACGTACATTGATAGCTAAGGTGCTGGAGAGCATAATCTCTTTTTTCTTTTTTTTTCTTTTTTTTTCTTTTTTTTTCTTTTTTTTTCTTTCTTAATAAGAAAAATACTGGCTTTGATACTTTTCAAGGTCAAAAACTTTTCAAGTGACCTACAAGGAAAAAATCATTAGGAGAGACTTCAGGCTCTTGGAAAAAAATTCTCTTATTCTAGAAAAAAAATTTCATTTGGAGTAAGAAGCAGAACATGGGTTCTTTTGCAGTGCAATTACTTAATCGGTACTTCTGAAGATTAACCTGAAATACTGCATAGCTGAATGAATCTCATTTTTCTGTACAAAAACGAAGCTCCATTAATTTAAAGTTTATTTTAAAGTATATCACTTTAGCTACAATGCAGTACTCTGCAGTGTCTCATTTCAATGAGTAAGAATCCTAATATAGTAAAAAAAATATTCTGAATTAGATCTGAAAAAATACGTAATTGTCAAAGGATATACTGTCAGATTCATTTTCTAAGTCACATTATTTCATTTTTGAGGATATTTTTGGAATTTGTTTCACTTACTCAGAAATTAAGAAGTTTGTTGTCCCTAGTACCATTTCACTTAACGGTTCAAATCACTTCCAGTTCAGTTTAAGTAAAGAAAAATATTTTTCACAGTGTAAGACATTTTCTACAGCATTTTATTTATTTCACTGCAAAAAGAACTTGGAGTTGAAAGCTGATATTTTTCAAATTGTAAACCTCACTGAGCTTTTAATGTTTTTGTAAGGTACCAAAAGTTATACTCTATGTATTAAAACTGTGCCGTTATTTTGTAAATTCACATTTAACTATGAAAAATTACTAATGTTGTCCACAGTGTGATGTAAACGCCTGCCAAGAGACCTGGTCTTAAAAAGTAATGGTACCAACACTTCGATGACTGATCTACAAAGCTTGTGCATACTCAGAGATGTGTTGGGTGTTCCAAAGTCACTGGAATTGATAGAAGATCCGAGGTTTTAACTGCCATGGCAGAGGAATCTTGAGGCACCCCATTATTTTATTTCCCAGTTTCCCAGAAGTTTGTGGGATAACACAGGAAAATCCGGTGAGAAGAATACAGGGGTATTATTTTTGTTGTTCATTGATCAGTTTGACAAATGAATTCTATACTATTTTTTCATTTTTTTATTATTCTCCACACTGCTGAGACTACTTATTAAAATACAGAATAGCTACACTTTTTAGATATTTTGGTAAGCATTTTTTTCATAGTTCATACATAATTGTGCTTGTGTATTTTAGCAATAGAAAAAAAAAGTTTTTTAGTTTGACATACTGCTTGATTTATACTAATACTTAAATTTAAATTATACTTTCTATTTAAGATCTATATTGATGGAAAGATGAGTGTGAAGTGGGGAAGTGGGAAGTTAAGATGTATATTACTTTCTTCATCACTTATAATATCAGACAATTTTTAGATTTATGATCAAATATTTTGTCTCAATTTATATTAGTTACTACATTTTTTCTTACAAGCCACATAACAAGCAGTCCTAGTACATGTATGACGTGTGTGAAAAAATAAATCATGCCTTAAAAATGCATTGATAAATGTATTTTCCTTAAAGCATTTGTATACTAGACATTGTTGATATAATGTAAAATTTACAGAGCTAGTTGGTAGCAGTTTTCCACTTTCTCTTTTCCTTCTTCCTCCTTCCCTCTTTCCCCTTCCTGTCCTTTCTGCTTGATAAAACACTGCCTTTCTTTTTGTGAAATCCCCTCAGGCTAGTGCTAATTCTGGAAGGAATTAAAAGGTTGAAATCAGAGAACTGATTTGCTTACAGTTTAACCTGCGTTGAAAGTTGTTGACACATGCAATTGAGCGGGTGAGATTTTTTTCCTTTATTTCCTGTTAATAGAGACAGACTTTGTTATTATGAACACAGACAATTCCCCGTGATCCCGAGTTCAATGAGGTCAGAGATGTAAAGTTTCTGAGCACTTACTGAAATTTTATGTCAACTCCCAGACTGGCTAGCTTCAGTCGTGGAATGGCTGAAAAAGTTGGTATTAACTTCAACACCTAAGCACCCCTCACTACTGGATAAGGATTTCTGACTCTGACAAACATTAGCAGAGCTTTTCTAATAAGATCTTTCAGTCCAACCGGCCCACCACTGCTTGTTTAATTGTGGTTTCAGATAATGAAACTCATTTCCATGACGGGATTAATCACGTTATTACCATCTTATTTAAATAGAATAGAACATTCCAGTGAGTAATTTGTTATAAGTGAATACTAATTAAAAATATTTCAAAGGATAATAAATATTTATGTATTACTTTATTGTTCCCGAAATGACACACAATATGTGATACAACTGCTGCCTACAGTATCAGCTTGAGTGACCTACTCTTTCTCTATGGAAATTAGAAGAATGTCCCTTTATATGAAATTCAAAGTTTGTCCTATATTTGTGTGCAAATATTCAAGACACAAGTTAATGTATTTGCACACTTAGGATTCCCTGGAAGTATTTTTGCCACAGAATTAGAAAATAATTCACACTCAGTGAATATAAAGACCTTCATATACACACACTAAAGAGTAGTACATCTTAAGTAATGGGAACAGCTTTTCCCAGGGAAAACCTTCGTGTTATAGGTGACTTTTTTATTACATTTTCTTGAATTAATGTGCCTTATGATGGTAATTCAAATACTAGAACAGCTGCTTTTCAGATATAAAGTAGTATTATGACTGCAAGCAGTTGCCTAAAGTTTTCTTTGCTTTTTTATTTTTCATAGAAATCATAAACAGTACAATGAGTAGGGACATCAAGTGACTATTCAGTCAAGGGTGCTCTCATTCTCTGCCAAATCAAGGTCAGTCATACCAAGTTCATTCCAGGCAGATGTCTGTCTTATCCATGTTTATTTTGGTTTTTAAAAAGGAGTGGTTTCAATTCTTTCTGTTGTACAGATAATGTACTCCAGTTCTTTCTTTAAAGACCAAGAACTAAATGAGAGTAAAATTTTAAAATCATAGTACTCCAAAAAATACCTGCATGTCCATTCATTCTTCACCTGCGTTACTTATTTCTGATTTCATGTTCTCCTTAAAAATTGTTCTTAAAAAATCCTGATATAACAAGATTTCAGGAGACAAAGCTGCTACATTTGAATGAGAGGTAGTTATCTTTTACTGGATAACCTAGTGCTTTTCTTTTACTTAGATAGACTTTTGGAAAAATTCCCTAAGATTTCACTGAAGTCATGGTTTAACTTCAAGGACCTGAGGCAAACTGTGTACGTAAATTCTTCATTTTTGTTGGTCTTGGTGGGATTTAGACTCCTGCTGAAGGATAGGTTCCATGCAAATATGTGGTGTATTTCTCACTTCTATACCTCACCTACTTCAAAACAGTTCAAAATGTTCAAGATGGTGCATCTGGGTTCACCAGGGGATTATCTGGAATGCCGTACAGCTTAACTGACCTGGGACTGGTACTGCAGTTACCAATGAAGGTGGAGAGAGGAAAGCACCAAATTCAAGTCCACAAATGTTCCCTTCCTGCAGAGGTCAGGCTCTCCCTGCTATGGAAAGAGATTCCCCAGCTCACAGAGTATAGCTGGGAATGTAACAATACACATCAGGAGCAACTGGAAATTAGTTGGAGCTCTCTTTGCAAGAATATAAGCTGTAACCTTAAAAAAAGTCCCAAAGTGCCGGATTTTTAACAGGTGTTTATAGTGTCTTTCCAAACATATGGATGTTTTTAAGGATTGAAGGACCTATCTATATGAATTATTCCCATTGCACAAGACATTTCCTAAAGATTCTTGAGTTACTGTGTTCATCTCCATCTCTTTTCTTAAGGCATCCTTTTCTCAATGAAAATTGCATCTGTCAAAAGACAAAAAGGAAGAATCAAATCCATTCTAATGGATTTTTATGCACCACATACATAATTTTTTTTAAAAATAGGATTTTTTGCCAGTGCTGACTTTTCTTTTGGAAATTGTAACATATCTCCTCATAAACTGAAATTTCATATTTCAGTTTCTACACTCAGCTCTTTTGAACAGCAAAAAACCACATCTCTATTATCCCAATAGAGTGAGACTGCTGCAACTGCTACTCAGAAGAACACAAAGCTCAGTGTTTGAAAGGGACATAAAAACTCCTGTATTCCTTTGCAAGGATGGATTGTGCTCAGTACACATGAATTGTCCAAAGCAGCAAGTAAGAAAGAATCACCAGTTTCTTACCACGTAGCACAAGATACCAGGAAATGGGAGCATTTTTATCACTTCCAAATACAGACATAGTTTTTAAAAAGGTGTTATTACACCCTTAAATGTGAAGCTTTTATTCTGTGCTTAACTGTCACTAACTCTAATGGTACTTTTTGATTGAATTTTTTTATTAGTAAATACAAAGTTACACTGCTAAAAATATTCAAAGCAGCCTGAATGGGTATGGTTTTTTTAAGTTTATTACTACAAAGAGACATTCCTCTGAAAGCAAAATCTTGAAGTAGTTTCTGTAGGTTTTATTGCATGAATAAAAGGTAAATTCTGTGTACACTGCAGTTCCAGAGAATAACTTTTATGAATTAAATAATATTTTTCATTTGAATGAAGTTTTTCATTCTCTAAGTCTGGGAAAAAGAGAGAAATTGATAAAAAGCAACTGTGCCCACTTTTAATATTTAAGAAATTTATGGGTTTAATATTTGTTGATGAAATTTGATATACTCTATGCCCATCTTCATTACATATCTTATATATAGTTCAAGGCCAGGTTGGGTGGGGATTTCAGTGACCTGATATAGTGGAAGTTGTCCCTGCCCATGACAGGACATTTGGAACAGGGTGATGTTTAAGGCACCTTCCAATTCAAGCCATTCTATGATTCTATTTTTTTCTAAATGATTCCATTATATTTTTCTAAAGTGAAAGGTATAAGGAAATGCTCCTGCAAATATTAGTGGACTGTCATGGGCTTACCTTATAGAGACACCTCATCAGAAAATACAGTGTTAAGTCCACACCAAAAAAATGTAGAACTTCACAAGATATAACTTTAAATATGCAGTCACTGTGTGTCATCCAGACTTTGAATCATTAACAGTTATTCAGCTGTAACTTACAGAATTACTGAATCATATGTATTTGCACTAGAACACTGATTATGAAGATGATGCCATGCATTCATGGGTAAATCTGTTTTGTACTGGTTGCCTGTAGATACATTTTTACACTTTATAACTTCATGCTTTGAGAATTAGACTTTTCATAATGAAATTCAAAACCTTTTCGAAGACAGCAGTGATCAAAGCAGTACAATAGACATAATCTCTAAGTAGTATTATGGGTCTCTTAATAGTGTTAGAGCACATAAATGCATAAATCCTTCTGAATTGACCTGGAGAGCTTGAAAACATCAAGCTTTTGGCTTTGGTCTGTTTGGAGACTTCACCCATGCACTCAGTTTGGACTGTGTCTGAGAGTGGGCAGCTGAGATTTGGGCATTAGAGTACATGGGCTTATGCGTGGCCATCTGCCTTTTCTATTCCAGTAATATAGTCATGGTTTTCTCTTATGAGGGCAGACACAAGTCCAATGCAAGTAATTCTGCAAACACAAAGGCATGATCATTCATGTGCAGGGAACTGATGCAAAAAGGTTCCAAGATATAGATTGTCTCCATACAACTGCTATTCCAAAAATTTCTCCACCATGGGAGAGGAATTCTTTTATGAACATTTTAATGACAACAGGGAACACTGTTTTTATACATGACAACTTACAACTATGTTGAAGATTGCTTGTGTTCATAGAAAAAAAGAAATTGTATCCTTGTACTGAGTCCCTGTGACCTTGTGGTTGCCAGGTACATAAAGAATCAATCAACATATGAAGTTAGTGTGGGTTTCTGTAGGAAAATGAGATATTTGCATAATAAATGAAGAACATGAACCTCACATGAATTCCACATGAATGTCTGCTTTAGCTTTTATTTTTTTAATTCCAATTATTTTCTGAGTCAGACTCAAAATTTTAGTGGCTTGTATGCTTGGAGTTCTGGCAGCAGAGCTTTATATTTGCTAGTCTCATGTGGCCTAACATTCAGTCCATGAGGCAGAGGAGTTCTGAAGCTGAGCCAGGAAAATTACTGTGCAAATTAATCAGACTTGTTCAACAACATTTTTTCTAATGTTGAACACTAACAAGCTTTTTTCCATTAATCTCACCCTTTAATTTTGGAACCATTTTCCCTTTTCTTTTGCCTGTTTATATAGAGTAGTAACATTTAACTCTATTTCTTTTTCCTGTGTGGATAAAGTCACAGGACGATATTTTCTCCTTACAGCTCGCCTACCAGATGTGAGACTGCCCAAGTCTTTGTGCAGTCAGTGACCAGTAACTCATTGCAGGATGGTGTTTTCTCCACTTGGCCACTATTAACAGAGCCAGAGATATATAGGAGAGGTTTTAAGAGCTGCAGGGCCAGGGGATACATAGTCTTCCAAGCAGAAACTGGACTGTCAGCTGGAGGCATTAGCCTTGAGGGCTCCAGGAAGGATTCACTCAGAGTTCTCAAGAGCTTTAGCTAGATATTCTGTGCTCAGTACCAGCTGCTGCTGCTTTCATCCACTGTCTTCAGCTCCCGTCCACACAGATAATAGACTTCAGTTTTATCCTTCAACTTCATCATTTATTCTCCCCCCTCCTCACCTTAAGTTATCCTTTTCTTCCTTAAATGAACTCATGCAAAAAACCCCGTGTAAGAATGTTAATATTGGTATTATCGTGATGATTTAACCATATGCTGGAGTCACATTATGACCTCTGTTTATATGCTAACCCTATATATGTGGTTTAGATTTTTAAATTTTCAAGTGCAACAGGGTGAGTCTTTCCATTGTTATTTCTACTATGTCATTTTATATGCATCAATATATTTGGTATGGTATATCAAATTCTAAGTAATTTATGGATTGAGATATTATGTGCTGATCTTTGATTATTAAACCTTGCAAAGCTGGCAAGACTTCCAGCTTAAGTGAGCTCATTATACCATAATAAAAGGATATATTATGAGGCCAAAGATTAACTGAAGTGGGGATATTGGCATAATTTTTGTGGCAAAATCTTTGATATCAGGAGTGTGTGATCACAATATGTTTCTTCATCAGCCAGGAAGAAAAAGTATGCTTCAAAATAAGAAAAACTGCCAGTTGTAGTTAGAATACTTGGAACGTAATTGTTGGTGTAGATAGAATTTTAATGTGCTTTCTCAAACTTGCTTCTTGATGAAACCTTCCTTTCAGGAGGTTTCAGCAGAATTTCAAATGTTTTTTGAGCTAGAATAGCAGTAAAGAGGTCTTTATTTTTGTCTGAAGGTTTGAAACTAACATGGTAAACCCTCAAACCTAATGTACCTTTAGCTACAATTCCTGTAACTGTTGGTCTATATGCCTCAGTTAGATGGTTCTATTGTCCTACCTAATATGCTGATTATTAATAGGACATTATTTCTTAAACATCTAACACTACTTAGAAAACTGGTGAAATATGTTTCATCAAAATATTTTATGAGTCATATGTAAATGTGTAACCTGAATAATCTTATATGGATTAAATCTGTCAAGATTTTGATCAAATGTAGGAGAAAAACCAGAAAACATGCATTTGAGTCCAGAGAGATGTATTCCTTCTTACACATTACTCTAACAGTAAAGTCATGAACATTCTTTCTGTCTTTGGATTAATTCTCTTATTTGTGATTGATTTATTTAATTCATTGATATTCTCCTGCATTGAGATAAACAGAGTGAGATACATGGTGTTGTTCAGAAACAGAAAAGTATAGCACTGCAGTAATTTGGGAACAGATTCCTTTTACCTGAAGTCCAGTGCCATCAGTGTCACTAAGTCAACAAATTAAATTTCTTTCTTTTGATTACTGTCTTGTATATAAAATCTGAAAAAATTGTATTCATACTTGTAATTATTGACAATGAAACAATCTCAGTCTTTTGAGATCAGTTTAATAAAATCAGACTGGTTTTAAAATTGCTCATGAAAAAACCAATAAGTAGGGAAAGAATTGAGTAGTGCTTAGTCTGGCAAAAATATGTTTATGAATACTTTCACTTTAGAAACAGACACCATGAATACTACCTACCAGACATAGTGCACAAATCTGTTGAAGCATAACAAGAGTCTGCAAAACTTCCACATTTAGAATCTTCCACTTTTTCAGAAAAACAATGTATGCTTTGGGTGTTCTCCTAGTTATATTTTACCTTCTATAGGCAAGATCATTACGTATTTTGGGGTTATATAAAACACTTTGGGAAAGTGTCTGTGTAATTGAACTGAAAACTGATCAACACTCAGTCAAAACTCAGGTCTCCACTGCTTATGTATTACGTTCCCCGGGCACTGCTTTTTTCTCAGCTTTCGTTTTTATTTTTATTCCCACAGGCCAGCTGGGGATGAGGAGCCGGCTGGGAGAGTGTGTGTAGCAGAACTGATGGCTCAACAGGAAATTTTCCATTGCTTCAGAAGTTAAAGGCAGGTCTCAAGAATGGGGAGTCTGAATACAAAATGCAAAGAGCATGTAAACTCTTACTAATCCCTTGAAATATTCTGCCTAGTGTTCCCCTCTGGGCAAGTAATTGCAGATTATTAGAGGGGACTGATTTACTTATTTCTATCAGGAGATAGAGTGGGATCAACATAGTAAAGTATAATTCATTGAAGGTTAAACTATCTATCAATTATTTATGTGGAGTGTTTTTTTTTTCTCCACAGTCCTTCTGTGACATGGAGCAGTGTGAGCCTTATTTTCATGTCAGAACAACTGAGAGAGAGAGAGAGATGCATGCTTAGGGATATGTAAAGAGTTTGTGAATAGCAGTTCCAGATTTTCAAACTCAATTCAGTATTTTAATCATTAAACTGTCTTCCTCTCTTCCCCACTGATACATTTCTGAAATGTATTTTATCAGTCTATGATCACTTGCTGATTTAACAATAGAGAGCATATCAGGTGAAAACCACAGGTATTTAATTTCACATCAGTGTGGCATTGCAGGAAAGAATCTGCTTCTGAAAGACAAATCTTGCTTATATCTACTAGTAATTTAGCAGATGGCTGACATCACTTTTGCTTGCTTTTTCAAATAATTATGTAGCTAGGTAATCACTGTATAAATCAAAGAATGAAGTAAACTGAAAGAAGATCTGAGGGATCCACATGTACTTACTGCAGTGAATCATCATTATGTACTCTTTACAAAACCCCATCTGCTGTTAGGTTGCTACTGCCAGCAAATTTTATTACAAATGCTACTTTTATAAAACACCTAATCCACTACCTTCAGTATTAATTCCAAGAGATATGGTACAGAAGTGCATATTATGCATGTTATGGAACTGAGAATATATTTATCAGGGCAGTTATACTACATCTGAATTCATCTTAACACAGAGCAGGCAGAACAATAATATAAATATCTATCTCCTGGTTCTTAGGACTGAACTGAGAATAAAAGTGATACATTGCAGGCATATCATTACTAGGTAAATAAAATAATAATTAAAAAAAAAAAACAAAATCAAAAACCAAAACAAACCAACGGAAAGAAAGCCAAAATCTTTAATCATCCAGGAAATATATACTCAGTTATATCTTTGTGAGCAATGGGAGTATAATAAAGCCTGATGATCTTAAACAGAGAGACCTTATTGGGAAAATACCTTAATTACTACTGAATTCTTCTGTAACACATTTCTAGTAAAAAACCACTCATTTAAAGAGTTTCTGTGAGGTCCATCTCGTTTAGTTTGAATTTTTTATTTGGTATGAAAAATGATCTTATACACAGCTAAAGCCCAGGTAATCATGAGGTAGAGGCATTATTATCTCATTAAATTCCTCTGGCCAGGACAGGAGGATTTAAGTATAAACAGTATTTTTATTTCAACCAAATTTAAGAATTGTAGTGACTATTGGGAATTTTTATGTAGCATTCACTGTTAAGACACTACTGCTGATGATCAGCTTTTTTAGAGTCTTGCTAAATGCCTATCCCTTATCTTCTTATCCATTCCTAAAGTTTTTCTCTTGGCAAAATTCTGTTTCCAGTTCAGTTTCCTAAACTTTAGAGTGTGGCTACATGCATTCTGTTAGGACATAGCTCTCTTTTTGGATGAATAAATCAATTTTATATTTTATTTTATAGACACCTCAATAGTGGTTTTGAGGCTGTATGATCATGTTGACATCAGTAGGAAAGATACTTGTCTTGGAATCCATCAACTGCACCAAGTGTGATGCTGTAGGAAGCTGAAAGAATGGTTAAATCTATGTATGTTTAACAGAAGTTTCAGATAGTAGAATAGAAATAACAGCCCTCTGTATGGGTTTGAATTTTGGAGTAACATGTGCTGAACTTCTGCCATTATTGTATGTCTATGGTCGGCCTGTTTGGATAGGGCTTGCCGATAAAAACAGCGTCAATAATGTGTGGTGCAGAAATGACAGTGCCCCCTTGGTCCCCAGTGTTCAGAGCTACCAGAAAATAGCTGATCCTCAATTGCCTGTGTTGGCAATGTTCCATTAAAAACTTTTTCAACAGGAACTGGATGGCATTAACACTCTCTATCATTACAAGCCAACAGTCCTGGGAGGAATACTATTCCACTTCCCTGAAATACAGTGAATGTCTTCTCTCCTAGGTGATACACTTAGCTTGCCACTAATGTGCTAAGCATCATGCTTATATTAAACATCATGCTTATGCTATTTCTGCCCTCTCTATTAAAACCTAGAGCTTTGTAGGCACTAGGGAGTTTTCTATCTATATGATTTTCCATATCTGTTGGATAAATTAGAGATCCAAATGCAAAATTTAGAGCTCATAAACATTAGATGGATTTGTGAGTGACAGTCCCTGGAGGGCTTTAGGTCCATAAACTAATGAGACATAAATATAGTGGAGTAAGGAAGGGTATTTTTATCTGTGATATACAAACTAGTTCCAAACTTGTTCAGGTCATTACTGGAAAACCAAATCCTTTTTCCTTACATCAGCATTACAAAGTTTTGCAAGATAATTAACATTTTTAAGAACTAATATATTATGAATTGGAATTGCAAGGGGAAAGTGATTTGGCATCCTCTTTTAAAACTTTGTAGTCAATAAAATGAGTAAAGTAGGCACAGATTTCCACTAATTGTCTTATAAAGACTTACAGTGGAAAGGGAATCATACCTTCAAGTGTAAGCTGAGGTGTTAGCAGCTTGTGACACATGGCATCCCTGTTAGAGATGGGAGAGGCATGTCACAAAAGCAATAATGATTTTGCTCCGTGTCATGCCACAAGGTAGCAGTGTTGTGGTACAATCTTGATAATTTTCTGATGCAAGTCACTGAGCATGGGATCAGTTCTGCTTCTATCAAAATCAGCAGAAGTTTTGCTGTTGACTTCTAAGGACTTTTTCAAATATAAACAGTGAAAACTCACTTAAATGCTTTGTTTGCAATGTGTCAGTTAATATCACAACCTTTACTACATATTATTTCATTGAGTCATTATTGGACAAATGCTGAAACAGTTAAAAGAACAGAAAAAACTTCTAATCAATGCAAAAAAGTATAATTTGATTTTGTTTTTCTTTGTTCCTTTTTTTTCCCAAGTATTTGTGAAATTTAAAATTACTACCACGGAAGTGGAAATGTGAAAAAAATTACTAATAGAGTAATTAAATTAGCTTTTTATTCCATCAGTAGAAATTTGAGAATACTGTTCAGGCAAGCAATTTTCAATATATGCTTTTTCAATAGATATTTTTTTCTATTTTTGAAGGCATGTGTAATTAGATATGAAGGCTTTTTTATTCTGAAGATCAAATATCATGGAAGATTTTTGTTGTCTGGCGAAAATGAACATTAGTTCTATTTTATAATTTTTTATGGTTTGGGTTGAAAAGGGACCTTGATGATTATCTCATTCCAACCCCCCGTCATAGACAGGGACACCTCCCACTAGACCACGCTGCTCCGAGCTCCATCCAGCCTGGCCTTGAGCACCTCCGGGGAAGCAGCATCCACAACATTCCTGAGGAACCTGCAAATGCCTCACCTCAATCCCAAAAAATAATTTTCTCCCAATATCTTATCTAAATGTACTCTCCTTCAGGTTGAACCCATTCTCCCTTGTCCTGTCACCACCTGCTCTTGCAGATAGCCTTGCCCCATCTTTCCTGTAAGATCTCTTCAAGACCTGGAAGGCCACAATTAGGTCATTCCAAAGCCCTCTGTTTTCCAGGTTGAACAATCACAGTTCTTTCAGTCTTTCCTCACAGGAGAGGCGCTTCGTCCCTCTGATCAACTCAGTGGCCCTCCTTTGGAGTTGTTCTAACACAATTTCAGCTATTGTGTTAACATAAGCAGCTGTTTTTAACCAAGCAGCAATGTATTTTTCTTTCCAGATGGAGCCTTTTTTCCTGGGTCTCTGGATGTTGACGGCAATTAATTTTCACTGGAGGTGAAGAGACTCACTGTTTCAGATTCTTTCATGCTCATGAATAATATAATGTAAAGAGAAATGTTCAGGATTATTAGTTTACACAGGGACATATGGATGAAAAAAGCATGTTAGGCGTTCATGACAGAAATAAGGAATATTATAGTGAAAATGCTAAGGCCTGCCAATTGCCATCATTCTACCAATATACAGACAACAAAGCTTTATGGTGTGGCCTACAGACTTTTATTGGCATGACATAAATAGTGTAAATTACACAAAAGAGGCAAAGTGATGAAGGATTAGAGAAGATCTGGTCAGATGGTCCAGCCTGTCTTCTACATGGAAATTCTCCACACATATGGGATACTAGAGGTGAATGAAGAAGCATTTATTGATTACTTTCAAGGTTGCTTTTTATCATACCCTTATAAGAATATATTTTCCATTCCTTGTTTTTCTTCAGTATTGTTTGGTCTGAAAAATTCAGATGGTGCTGATAAAAGTCTATAAAGATGAAATTATGTGGAAAATCATCCATACAAATCATCCTCATTTGCCAAAATGACAAATCTTTTGCTTACAGGGACCATAGGGAAATGTTGGTTTGACTAGATATCAAATAGAAATAAAATTGAGAACTGTTTTGTCATGACACTTTACAACATTTGTTATCTACACATTTTGGATCACATATGGTGTCCTTCTCCACCCTCATGAAAACAAGCTCTTGTCTGAATCTCAGTGCATCAAAGGAGAGTCATAGTACTCTGATATGCTAAATTAAATTAGGATTTTCTCTGTACCAAACATATGCAAGAAATAAGCACCAAAAGGACAAAGAAGTAAAGAATACTCCCTCTGCTTGCTACTGGGAGACCATTTTGGCACTGGGATTGGGACTAAAATGAGGTGGAAAATTGCAGGTGTTCATAAGACTTTCTCTGCTAGGTGAAAGAAGGGCAGTGAGGAGTGAAAGCTAAGGGTACAGGTGAATAAAAAATAAAAACAATTTGGGGAAAATACACGGGCAGGACAGAACGAGAGAGTGAAGGCAGCACTTGGAACAGAACAATAAAGGGAGGTTTAGTGGGTTGACCCTGGCTAGACACCAGGTGCCCACGAAAGATGCTCTATCACTCTTCTCAGCTGCACAGGTGAGAGAAAACAGAAAAAAGCTCATGGATCAAGAAAGAACAGGGAGCCTTCACTTACAGATTATCAGTACAGGTAAAAGCTTGACTTGAGGAAATGATTTTAATTTATTACCAAGTGTATCAGAGTAGGATAATGATAAATAAACCCAAATTTTCAAATACCTTTCCCCCACCCCTGCCATCCTCTCAGGAACCACTTCACTCCCGATGTTCTCTGCTTCCTCCTCCCCACTGGCCTGGAACCAGCTGCACCACAGGGTTTCCACAGGGTCACAGCCACTTTCAGTCATCCACTGACCTGCTCTGGCATGGGATCCTCCATAGGCTGTAGGGGCACAGCTGTGTACCCATGATCTTCACCTCAGGCTGCAGGGGAATCTCAGCTCTGGTGCCTGGAGCACATCCTCTCCCTGTGAGTTTCTCACACATATTCTCGCTCCTCACTCAGGCTGCTGTTCTGCTGCTATTTTCCTTTTCCTTCTTCTAAAATAAGAGGCTTTGCCACTGATGTTGATGGGCTCAGCCTTGGCCAGTGACAGGTCTGTCTTGGAGCTGTCTGGCATTGGCTGCAATGGACACAGAGGAAGCTTGTAGGGGCTTCTTGCTGAAGTCTCCCTGCTGCAAAAACCCTGGCATGAAAACCCAATATAGGGGTTTTTAATTAACCTAGGCATTAAAAGAAATTAAAAATTAACAGGAAAGGAATGGGCCAGGGTGATAGAAAATCTCTGCCCTTTGAAATTAAACAGTTATCCTGTAGGGAAAAAATACCCATTAATGTGGTTACACTAGACCGTGTCATTGTCCTGTGTTCCCACTGGGGTCCAGATCACCTAATCATTGTGACAGATCAGAACAGACAGTGTGTGAATATAAAACCCTATCCCAGGGCACATGTGGAATGGGAACAAACATAGGATTAGCAATAATGGTATGCTTGGCACTGCATAGCTATTTTTTTTGTTTATTGAAACTCGACTCTGCAAAGTTTCTGGGTTTTTTATCACAGTTGTTTTCTCCTGGATGTAACAACATGTATGTTCAGTTGAAGATAATTGGATCCTCTGTGTTCATCCCTGAAAGATTTCATTGAAGAGGACTTACAGAGCCACCCTAATGACTTGACTGTACTTACCAGTTCAGGGACAGAGAGATAGCTGAAAAAAAAAAAACCCAAAAAACCCAACAGACTTTTATCAGCAAAACTCCTGATTTTTAGTTTATTGTAATTATCCTAATCTCCTTTGAAGGGCAGTAATCGCAGTTTGTTTTGTATTTTTCCTAGCTGAGGTAACAAGCACAGGTCAGGTTTTTTCTTTTTTTCTAGACAGAAGTATGCCAATCTTGTGAAGTAGAAGAGGGAAATAAAAAAGTACAACTTTTATTAAATGCTAAAATATGGTTAGATTCTATTTTTTTTTCTTAGCCAGTCACACGGGTTTTCTCTAGCACATGATTTATAAAAGGATTAGATCTCATTTTTATTGTAATAATTATTTTTATGTGCCTATACATATATTTGCAAAGAAATATCTTGCAGTTAAACATACAAACACAGCAGCAACTTTTAAACAGTGAATTATAACACTGAGTTTCACACCAGTGTAGTCCAATGCATTTCAGTCATGGTAGACAGTTCTTCAGAAAGAGCATTTGGAAAATGCTGCTTGGCAAGAGTATTAAAAAAAATTCTAAAACTATATTTAATAATAATACATACAGTGGCCCTATGATTTTAATAATGTAATAATATAGAGCATTTATTGAAGACTCTGTATCAAATCTTGGTTGAAAAGTTGTGAAATTGAATGTGAGTTGCTGCATTTGTTGCTCCTCAGTTTTGTCACAATTTCAATTATGAAGTCATCCTAGAATTCCTGTATCTCTATAAACACTTCCTATTTATGCCTGGGAAACTTTATTTTCCTCAGTGGGCTTCCATAAATAAAATGGATGATCAGTTGTAGCCAATCAGTAGAGCAGAACTGACCACAGTCAGACTGGGAAAAAGTTGATTAGCTAAAACTGGCTACCCATTAGTTAGGAGAGTGCATTTTGTTGGCTGATACATATTATTTTACTGTCTCTGTCACACTGAATATGTAGATCTCATTGCTAGGGGGTCTTCAAGACAATTGAAGAAAGAAAGAAAGTAGTAGTGACTTGATAGATGCAAATCATTCTTCAAAGTGCTGCAAATGAGGTCCCTTGATAGAGTAACATGCAAAGACTTGTTAAAAGCTTTGGATTTGTATGAAATCCAAAACAGAATTCCTGACACTTTCAGGCATCAGACTCCCCTGAAATTTGGTTTGGTTTGCTTAACAATGTATTTGAAGGATGGCAGGATCCTGACACAAAAGGTTTGTGTGTTTGTGTGTGTGTGTGTGAAGTTGCTAACAGAAACCCGTTCTCTGTTTACCAGTTGTTATCACCCTGAAAAGCAGAAGCATAATCAGAAAAATATTCTACAGAGCATAAAAAGATTTTGCTGGTAGAAGTGTAAAGGACAGGAAGTTCTCTTTCACAGGGAACCCCTAGGATATTGCATGGTATGGAGCAGGAAAGGATGAGAGGTATTTGCCTGGGAATCTGATAAGTTCTTTTCAAATTCTTGTCTCTCTTTATTCAATCTTCTGGGTAAGTCAGTTCTTTGGAAAATGGGAAACCTGTCTGTTACAGAGCTTTTGATTGTTCCCCTGTAAGAAAAATCAACTTTTGTTTCCCAATTTTGACTGTGTTCATGTCTGGTAAGAGTCTGAATTTTGTACTTACCAAAGACAACATTTTTCTATCAGTAGGGAGAAAGGGAGACCCTCACTCTGGATGATCTTTGAACTCTGGGCTCACCTTTTTCTTTTCTTCTTTCCCGCTTCTGAATTACTTAACTATTCAACACAAAGTAGCAATTCACTTTTACTGAGAAGCTGATTTAATCCCCTCTTTCATTCAGCCTGCCAATCTTTCCTCAAACTCACTAGCTGGTAGCCTTATGGCCTTAGTTTGAGATTGATTGTATGCAATCCCCTCAAACCTCAAGCCCAGCCTTTTGCACTGAAGCAAGCAAGTGTACAGCAAAACTCAATGCCCCTTCCTGCTCACTGCCATTCCTCTTCCTTTTAGAACCCTGGTGATACTAGTTAGAAAAAAACCCAGATGCTGCTGGTCTGGATATGCAGGATCACAGGCTGCAGGGAAAGGAAAAGCAGCAGGAATAATATACTACTATGGGAAGACAAAAGAACATATCCAAGATTTGTAGAGTTCCTATGGGATGTAAAGGGCATAGGGAGAGAGATAAACCCTTCTGGTTCTTGGTTTTTTGTTTTGTTTGTTTGTTTGTGTTTGTTTTTGGTTTTTTGTGAAGAAACTTTAGTTTCTTAAAAACCTCTCTTTCCCACTGTGAACAGAAATATCTAGATTGTGCTGCATGAAGCATATGCCCTGCAGGACTAGAAATCTTTTGTCAGGAACAAGTTGGATAAGAAGCTTTGATGCATGATGTAACTAGCAGTTCTACTAAGTATGCTTAATTGACAAAACCTCAACTTCAATAATAAAATTCTAACTATCTAAAATATGACCTTGCAATTTCAAGAATACTACCCTTCATCTTAGTTACCAAAAAGACATAAAATACTTTTACATCCTGCATTTTAGAAATGTGATTCGTTTTTATGAACACAGTTTTATATCTCCAACTTACTGGGTTTTTAAATCATAAGACTTGCATTATTAATTTTGCCACTTGTCAAAAACTCAGATAACTTTTTCCAAAAGTAGGTTTATGTTCTGGTATCTCCATGGAATAACACAAATACAGAGAAATGTTTGAGGACAGTCAAAAAAAAAAAGAATTCTCATTATAAACAGTTAATGCTCTGATATACATTTGAATATTTTAATTTAAACTTGTGACTTAGGTGACACCGCTTGATATTTTTTCATTGATTGGTATTGGTAAGAAAATGCATAAGACCCTGAAATAATTCTAAAGGTAAAAATTTGCCTTCTGCCCTTCTTTCTAAAATCTCAGCAGCTAATCTGTGCAATTTTGTGAAGTGTATCAAAAATATAAGGATAATAATGAAATCCTCTATTCCTCTAAAAATATAAACCCACATATGAAATATCTAAAAGTCCTTTTCAGTTCCTGTCTAATCCTGGAGATGCTGTAAACCCATTTTTGTGTATTTTTTAAATGATAAAATTTCCTAACCAGTGAAATTCTGTCCCTGTGCATGCTTATGACTATGTAAACCTGAAACATCATCAGACTTTATTAAAATACATTTTACTAGGAATATAATAAATAGAAGTAGAGCTTTGGGCTTCCTGCCTGAAAACTCCAACAGGTATTTTAAAGAACTTCTAATAGACTAACCCCAAGAGAGAGAAGAAATGCCTTCCCATTTTAGCTAAAGGTAGGTAGATAATTCATTTGTACTCTCTCATACCTGCCTGAAGGGTTCTGAATTTACCAGTCCTATCTTACATGCCAATTCTAACTGCTGTAATGATGAATTTAGAAGATTCCCTTATTCTTGCTCACTGAAACCATTTTACTTGACAGAGAATAATTAAAATTTACTGTTATACTGAAGAGAAGGAGAAAAATGGTGAATTGCTTGCTAACCAGTGGGAAGTACAATTGCATAGAAAGGGAACCTTTTATTCTTTCTTCAGTTAAGGTTTGCAGATTTTGCTTAAGTGTTAACTCAGTTTGAGAGAGGAATCTGCAACTTCGTCATGAAGATATTGCCCCAGACATCTCTGACTATGCAATCTTGTGGATATTTTTTGCACCTAGGGGCCAGGGACCAGTAAGGCCAGGCTGCTCCAAAGGGAAGGGTCGCTGGGATCTGGGTGTAAGGAGATCAGCCTTGTGAGGTAGCACATCCCTCCCCTTTCCATGAACCATAGCCACCAGTGGGGGCAGCGGTGACCTCATCCAGTTCACTCTGGAATTTGGGGGACAGATGGCAACACGGTGGCCAAGAGCTGTTAGCCACAGTGACTCAGATGCCTTGCTGGTTCTCAAATATGACTCAAAGTCAATCATGTTACTCCATAAACAGCAGACAGCCCAGGGCCCCCTGGGCTGGCATGGTAGCTGGCTGCACGCCAGGCTCAAACCTTGAGCAGGGATGCCTCCCAAGGTTACTCTTAGAGCTTGAGAGATTTCTTGCCACAGCAATCAATTATCTTGGTAATTGATAGCATGTTAAACTTTAAAATCTTAGTAACTGATATAAGGGATTGACTGTGCACACAAAATCTTTTAGGCATAAACCTCTGACCAAGTCATGCCAATGTACCTGAAATTTGGGAGAAAAAGTCTGTGCTCAGACTGGTACAGACTACAGATTTATAAACTGATCTTTTCTCTTATGCTTTATAATTGCAATCCATTCCAAAGATATTAGTTGAGAAAGCCAGAAGGGTAAGCACTAACAATAATATCTGAACAGTGCAGTAAGGAACTACATAACAGATGATCACAGAATGACAGAATGTGCTGAGTTAGAAGGGACACACAAAGATCATCAAGTCAAACTCCTGATCTTGCACAGCACCATCCCCAGGAGTGTGCCTGAGGGTGTTGTCCAAACACTTCTTGAGCTCTGTCAGGCTTGGTGCTGTGACCACTTCCCTGGGGAGCCTGTTCCAGGGCCCAACCACCCTCTGGATGAAGAACTGTTTTCTAACATCCAATATAAGCCTCCCCTGACACAACTTTAGGACATTGTCTCAGGTCCTGTCACTGGTCACCACAGAGAGGTGATCACTGGCTGCCCCTCCTCTTCCCCTCAAGAGGAAGCTGTAACTGCAATGAGGTCTCCCCTCAGTCTCCTCCTCTCCAGACTGAGCAGACCAAGTGGCCTCAGCCACTCCTTATGCTGTTTTTCCTCAAGGTCCTTCACCATCTTTGCAGCCCTCCTAATAGTTTGATGTCTTTCTTGTATTGCAGTGGCCAAAACTGCACACAATATCCAAGGTGAGGCTGCACCAGTGCAGAGCAGAGAGGGACAATCCCTTCCCTCCCTTGACCAGCTGACAATGCTGTGCCTGATGACATGCTGGCAAAAGGAAGTTTTTAGGAGGAGGTGGATGGAGAGAAATTAGATGACTTTTAAAATTTTTCCAAAAATTGGCATGACTAACACAATTAAAATGTATATTAATCCCACTTTAAATGCACTAAAATTGTTATTAACATCTATTATGATGGTAAATATATTTAAAAACTCCTATTATACACCTGAGTTTATAAGTAGACTTACCATCTATGGGCTTTAATATCATGCTTATACTTTTTAATTATTGCTACCAGTGTAACACTGTTAGGCAATGAAATAGTAATAGACTTCTGGCAATGGATCTTAAACCCTTAATTAGCTGCAGTGCAGGAAAAAAAAAAGAAATCACAAAGTTTTGGGAGATCAAATACTAAAACAAGTTAGTATTAGTCAAAGTAGTCCTCATTTGTGTTTGGAATAAAGGGTCAAACACTTAAGATCCATGGAGTCTGATATTTTTTCTGCGATGCAATCTAACATCAACTTTAAAGAAAGCTAAAGAATCCCTTATTGAAAAATTATGAAGCAATTTGCCTTTTGGGAAGTTTTATTCTTCTTTCAGTTGAACTTCACTTGTTCCATAAAATATGAAGCTTATGTCTCTTCAGAAAAAGTGATTAATCTTACCTAATGCAACTACAGTTGTTATCACTATCTATATAAGTGTCTAATCCTTTAAAAGCCTAAGCCTCTGACCTCAGTGTATCTAATTAAAGAAATGATACAGATTGCATGAGGAGTGAAAGTCTTAGGTCAAACAAGGCCAGCTGAAAGGAGTAGAGTAAATGGGGAGTATATAGATGCATAATATTGCAAGTCCATAAATACACCATGTAAAATTCCTCATTCTTTTAGCTAAACACTTTTTGTTGTCTTTTCTCTTATTTCCTAACTTAGCAGTGTTCTTTTCTCCTGCCCTCCTTGGTCTCTTTCCTGTTTCCCTCCTACTAGTATTGCTACAAGAAAAGCCACATTCAGTTGCTCAGTCCACTGCTCGATCCTACCAAACTAAAACTCTTTTTCTTTTTCCAAACACCTAAAAAGAAGGCTTATACAACAGATTTTAAAGTGCTTTGCAAGGTCTCAAGATAAAAGCCAGTTAAAGGCTTAAAGGAAAAATCCAACACAAGCAAGATAGTAAATTAAGATGATCCAAGTCTTTGGCAGACACAGAAGCTGGAGAAAGAAGACGGAAGCTATAAGGCATTAGCTTTTGTTTCCTGACTCTGAAAATGGCAATGAGCCAAAGCCTGAGATGCTCTAAACTGTTGTGGGTTTAATTAGTCTTCCATATAGCTGAAGGCCAAAGATCTGGTCCTGAGATTCTGCCTGCTATCCTGTCTGCTTGCTTATGTTTAAATCTCAGTAGCATGATGGAATTGAGAATACATGGTAGCTCAGGTCACAGTGTTCTTTTCTTTTTGGAATGAAGTTTTTTTAGCCTCCAAATCATTTATAGCTCATTATGGGTCATGAAGCTGGGGGCCGGGGGGCCCTGAAGCTGTACAGTGGGGTGATTTTCTAAGGCCTTCATGAAAAGTGAGGGGATGATTTTGCAGCAACACATGGCATCTGTGGCATCACACCACAATGACATCCATGGAAATACCAGGTGTCTTTTGAAAGCCATTACCCATAGAATGAGGTCATTGAACAATTATTTCTGTTACATGGGTTTATACAGCCCTGGAGGATACAGATCTTTAAACATATAGTAAGTGTTAAAATCCAGTGCTTCTTTGCGCAACCTACTTACTCTTGCTTCTTTCTTTATCTTTCCCACCTGGGATTAACAAGAGTTAATACTAAGAATTTAAATTTGTCCCTACAAGGTAATTAGTATAATCTGTTATGTACAAACATCCCACTGGCAAGTCTTTGACTTTACTCTTGTCCCATGGTATCAAATCAACTAGTTTGTCATTGTGCTTACCAAATGCATGGATGGACAAATATGGATTTTTCATTGTGGATTTTATTGGCTCTTAAACATCTCAGTGTTCCTAAATAAAGAAAGTGTGGTAACAGTAACTGTATGCCAAGCCTGAATGTAGAATAGCTGGAATGGAGGCAGGAGCCTTTGTATCCAGTCTCATTTCAGAAGAGAGAAACTCAGAGGTCTGGGCTTCAGCTTTAGTTTTCAATTAAAATAAGATTTAAAAATTTCTTTATTTTAAAATAAGAGTAAGTGATTAGAATTTGGAACCCAGGTAAACTGAAACAGTAAGGATTTTTACATTACAGTGTAAGATGGGCAAGAAGGTAATTTGGCAGCTTGGTAGACCCTCGGGAGGTAAAAGGGATCTCAAGGACCTTAAGCCATCTCTTTGTCAATAACAGATTTCCATTTAGGATTGGTGTTGACAAATATAAAGTTCTGCAATAGGAGAAAAAAATGTGTCATGTTGTAGCATAAGCAATCATAATATTACTGATAGTATTGAAATTTTAAAATTTCTTCCATAAAGTAGCTCTGAACAGAGTCTAAGGATCATTAATGCTGTCATGGTTTTAAATTTGAAGTGTATCAAAAAGAATCACACTTTTAAAATCCCCATAGTTAATTTCATTGGTGGGAGAGTAAGCAAATAGTGACTCCTTATGTAACATTGTTATAAGGACAATATCCAATCTCCCAGCACTGCCAGCTTTGCTTGTGTCAACAAATAGTGGTAAAAATTTTAAGTCTATAGTCTGTTCCCAAATTACCTCCCTTACTTTGGTCCAGAGAATTCATTTAACAATGTTATTTTTTTCTTTAAATTTTAATTTTTTTTTTTTTTGAGAGAGATTCCTTGCTTAAAAATTTGATAGGACATTATTGATCATTGTCTCAGAGAAATTGTTGTAATTTAGCATGTGTGTTTTTTTGCAATTGTTAATGTTGGAGTAGATGGCTAGATAAATTGTCTTCAAAAACTCCTTTTTTTTTTTTTTTGGTGACATAGTGAGTCATTCCAGGAATGAGTAGATATATAGGTAAGGGTGGCTGTGAGGAAAATAAGGTAGTATGTGTAGAATTTTCTATTTACTTTTAAACACAATATTTTGCATACTTTTTCCATTTTATCCTGTGTTAACAACTGCATAGAAAAAACTCAGTATTTTTATAAAAAGCACCATAAACCTAAGTACCAAATTTGCTATAACTGTAGGACCAACTTTTCATGTTATTTCTAAGCTGTGAAAAAGTTGGATCATGTAACAGCTCCATGCTGAGACATCCTTGGTTGTATGCCTTTACAACAGCTAGAGGAAGTCCAAGTAGCTACACACATTTCCTAGCAAAAGGAATATTGGGATGGTGACAGCTGCCACCTATGAAGTGACAGAGGTATCCTGGGTGTCTCTGTCAAGCTACAGCCTAAGGCCACTCTTGTTGGAGATACAAGGAACTGTTAAAAGTACTGACAGGCATTTTAAGCAAGAAAGAACTGAGGAAAAAGGGGAAAAAAACATCAGTGGGGAATTGTATTTATTATCATTTGTTCTTAACACAAAACAGAGCAGGAAGGTAAAACTTTTTTTTTTCTTTGAGTGACAGAAAAGTAAACAAGAGAATTATTATTCCTTTTGAGAAATTAAGGTTGTGCTTTGTTCATGACAAAAAAATAAAACTTCATGTAGCGTGCTAGTAAAATATTTACTAGAAGACATTCTGTTCCCTCACCACAAAGGGGCCTTGAGGCTGAGAAACCCTTAAAGCTATAAGCTTTTAAGTAATTTTATGATTGATTTCTTCTGTAGTGTGCAGGATGAGAATATATTCTTACAACTTTGAATAAGTTTAGGATGGGATAAATTTGAGCTGCTTAGAGTTGTGCTAATTCTCATTTTTCTAATCCACAGACCTGATGTGCCTCTCAAGAGTGACTCTTCATAAACTATCATAGTTCAAGTAGCTCACAACAGTAACAACTAATATTTTCCCAGATGTTTGTTTTTGGCAGCTAACTCCATTTGACATGAACACTAGTTAGATGCCTGTACACTAGTTGTATGCTCATGACCTGGGGCTTCTATTTTATGGATATCTTCTGGTTTAAGCCATTTAATGACACTAGAAGTCAAAACTTTTGGGGACTTTATAGAAGTGACTCCTTCCTGTTTATTTTTCTCATTACTGCTGTAGTTGCTGGAGGGGTGTGTGGCTTATCAAAGGGTGGCTGTACATTATAGCTGTCACAATTGTGATGACCCACCAGACATATTATAAAATTTGTATTAGTGCAGACACCCCAGCCTGCAGGAAATGTTCCTGTGTATCAGCACAGACACAGAATGAAAAGAAATGCTGACTTTAGTTCAGAAATATCCACAGGCTTTGAGATCAACAAATTTTAAAACACTACCAAGATGACTTCAGACTTGCTTTCTAAAATGACCTATATTGTCTGTCACTGCTATGTCTCTAAAAATAGGTATTAAAAATTCCCAAAAGGGCTATGGAATGTAGTTTGTTGGATTGCTAGTTAGTGCAGGCACTAGTGTATTTGTTAGTTGGCTGTTAGTAGAAGCTTCTGAGTAGCTCCTGCCTCATTGGAATTGTAATTATCCTACAGCTTTGTCACAGACGTAAGTGACAGCAGACCAAGTAATGGAATAAAGGACTATTTTTTGCATAAGTGTATTGAAATCTAATGGGGAAAAATAATTTATTGAGCAGTTGAAGTATAGTATTCCTTGTTCAGGCTCTATTTATCTTGACATTAAGCCGGATAACAAACTGGCAACACTGAAAATACAGTGCCTACCTATATTCTCTATGGAATGACTGCCAATGGGGCATGACCAGGAAGAGGCAATAAGATTCATAATTACATAATGTAAATAACATCTGTGTTATCTCTTTTCCATTTTGAAAACAACATCTTTCTATATGCTTCTATATCTCATATTTAAATTGTGCAGTATGCCAGCCTGAGTGTGCTTGCTGTAGTTTGAGCGCAAACTGAAGCAGCTCTTAATCCTGAAGAAAAATAACATCCAGGAATGTGTGTAAGCAGGCCTTGAATAATACCTAGGTTGCCTAGTTTCTTCTTCTTTTTTTTTTTTAATCATTTACTTCAATGCAAACCCTTTAACAGCCAGAATTGGTTAAAAATGTTACTTGAAATACTAATTTCTACTAAAAGGAAAAGTAAAAAGTGACACTGAGTGGTTATTTGGTTAATCAGTACAACTGACAGTTTGACAAATGTCCCTTGTCAAATGAAGCTGCAATATATATTCTTCAAGCTCTTCACATTTCATGGCAATTTATTTCTCCTAACCCTCATTTCCCCCAGACCCCCCCCCATCCCCATTGTGTAATAACAGTGTAGTTTTCCTCTTGCATGGTAATAATTAGTCACCATCTCAGATGAACAGCTACTGTGTCACAAAAAATGCTCTTGTGCTCCAAAAAAGCAAACAGAGAATTCACTGAATTCACTGTAGTCAGAAGTTTGCACAGATCAGCAGCTTGTCCTCCTGTGTGAAATATCTGTAATAATTTACTGTTGTGGCAGCTGATGAAATAGTAACACTCTGTTCTGAATTTTTATATGATATGCACATTTGTTCTTGAACATACAGACTAAAAGTAGTTCCAGTCTTAGAGGCTGGCTTTCTGCACAAAATCCAGATTAATTCCACACAGTGTACCTATTTGAAATGCAGGACAGTGTCTCACAGCTACACACTGATAGCCTTCTAACACGAAAATGCAACAAAGCAAATTTAGCACAACACCAATAGTAAAACTTGCACTGTCAAAATAAGCTTCTGTTTATCTCTTTAGCTGGTCAACCTACTGCTTCAATTGTTTGTAGAAAGGATAATAAACTTCAGGTTTTCATGTAAAAAGTTAATAAAAATGTAAATATAAAAAAAGAGGCACCTTTGGAACTGTAGGCAAGAGAGTGGCATTATGACTGTGACATGAAATAGTTATTGTTCAATTCTGGCCAGTCTCTGTGTTCTGCAGCTGATAACATTTACCTTGACAAGCTCAAAAAATATTTTTACTAAAGTAAAACTTATTTGTCAGTTTACTTCACAATAAAAATTGCTACGTGAAATATAGAGCAGAATGCAAAAATGAAGCAATGTAAAATACTGATAGCTCCAGAAGTTCATGTTCCAGTCTCAGATAAAAACCATAACTTTGTTTCCAACTAGTTTTAAATAATTGTGCTTGTAAGAAAGAAAGAATCTCTGTGAATTTCTAACCTGGTTTTATTTATCAATACTGGAAAAAAAATACAAAATTGTATTTTTTTTTTCACTGTTTGCTGTCCAAAACTATCACTCAGAATAAAGCCTGGATTAGTAGTAATTAGAATAGAAATACAGAGAGATGGGGGCAAGAGAGAAGGAGGGAGACAGATGTTGTCGTAGTACAGTTTCAATAAGCATTCATTTTGAATGCTGGAGGTTATTCTATTATAAAGATCATCAGGGACTGAGAAATTATTCCAAATAATACCTGAATATATTAAAATTACAGTAACACAGAATAAATATTTGACTTTGTAACTTTTCACCCAAAATTCTTATGCACTAGTATAAAATTAGTAATGTTTGGAAGGATATGTTTTGTTCATAGCTTAGTAAAGAAAATCCTTGTATATTTTCTTGTGCCTAAAGCTCATCTCAACCTTCAACACAGAATTCTTCAGGTATGATCCTTCCATAATATTTTAGTCATGGCACATTGAAAGGTTTTTATGGCATCCCCAAAACACTCCAACAGTATTAGGTAGAGACTAAAAAGTAATGAAGCTCCCACCCTTTTCCATATCAAAAGATGGATTTCTGGGAGCAGTAACCAAGTCTGAAAGTAATTATGACAACTTCACTTGCATGAATAAGGATTAATAAAGCCTTACAATCATGCTTGTGTACCTTGTCCTCACTTGTGTTTCAAAGCTCATTTCTTCTAAATTCAAAATACTTCTAAATTTCTAAATTCTTCTAAATTCTTCTAAATTTGAATACTGTCTGCGAAAAAAAATTAAAATAAAAAAAAGTAGAAAAAATAGGTTTTGGGGGACAAAACCCCACAAAACCTATTTTTTTGTTTTTTCTTTTGGTTTTTTTCCTGCAGAACTTCCCCTCAGATTTTGTTTCTTTTTATTCTAATGCAAAATAAAACCTAAGCTTTAAAAAAAATATTTATACCCTTTATGCCCTCACCCTAAACCATAATCCATTCTTCAGTAACCTGTTGGATAAGACTTTCCTCAAATCCGCAAGGATCTCCAGTTTAGAGGATTTGGAACAAAGACTAAAACTTTGATTTCCTGCCAAATTGCAAGAAAATCCTTTGATTTCAGTTGCCAAAACAGGATGCTGTTCCTTTTTTCACAGAAAATTCACCCAGGAACTTTAAAATTTACCTGATCAAACATGTACAACACCCATACAAACATTCGTGGAAAACTTAATTTCTCGTAAAAACCAGATATCAATAACCACTCCAAGTTTGAAAGTGCACAATTAGGCCTGTAATCTAATCTGTATTTGCTATTTATACACACTGACTTTAGAGTAAATTCTGATTGGGATATTTGAATGAGGTACCCTATTCTGTAAGTATTGGCTGACATGGCTCAATCAGGGGGCCTATCTGACAAGAAGCTTTGGCTGTCTCCCTTAATGCCTTCATACATTTCCACTTCTCAGAACCATATCCAGGTGTTTCAGCTATGGTAAAAAAGAGGGCACTCAGTGATACGTGTCTGAAACAAACAAAGAAATAAAAAAAGATGGAAATAGTAAATAAAAAAGCTGAATAAACTCTCTGAATTTTTATCCTAAAGAATATGCTTGAATTTTGTACATCTGTTTATCCTTAGGCAATGTATCATCATGCAAAGTATCATACTGCTCTTTCTTTTCCCTTGTTCCTATTTTGCTGTATTCTTTGGACACTCTTCTTCCTGAGTAGCTGTTTTTATCAGTCTCAGAACTCCGAAGTGCAGGCTGACAGTCAGTTACTCATTTGTCCCAGTCCCAGCCAGGGCTGAGTTATTATTTTTAAAGGATCCAGGCACAGTGGTGAATTCCTGCAGTCCCAGCTACTGGGGAGGCAGAGCCTGCTGGATTACCTCAGCCTAGGAGTTCTGAGCTGCAGTGTGATGTGCCAAGTGGGCACAGACAGACCCTGATGTTACTCACTACCATCCCACCTCACTTGCCAGGTGTGGGAGTAAGGGAATCTCCCATTTTTGGTCAGGGGAGAAAGCAGGTGAGCAAAATGGTCCAGTATTTTTTTACTTTCTGTGTAAATCACCCGTGTGTCTCACAACTTTTGCTGTTAATATGGCTGCTGTTACTGTTTGTTTTCTTATCTCATTGCTGTTTCCATTAGATTGTTATCTCAACCTATAATTTTCACTTTCGTGCCTCAAATTCTCAACTCCACCCCTGGAGTGGGAAGGTAGGGAGGAAAGAGGGTAGGGAGGAAGTGTGTGAGTTTGCAAAAGTCTCGCTGGGGGCCTTGTGTTGAGGAATATTCCTGAGGAATATTTCTTAAATCACAACACTATTGCAACTGAGAAATTTTCTTAGTGGCCTTTGTCTTTGAGAAGAAATTCTGAGAATATTTTTTTCAGAATCTCTTTACTAAGTATTTTTGAAGGGGGAAGGGGATGCAGCTGAGCTACCTGGAAGCAGGCCCAAGGGTTGCAAGGCTAAGTTAGGGGTGCAGTCAGTAGCCCAGCTGAGGTGCATGTATACCAATGCACACAGTTCGGTCCACAAACAAGAAGAGCTGGAGGCCATGGTGCAACTGCAGAGCTATGATGCAGTTGCCATCATGGAAACATGGTGGGATGACCTACATAGCTGGAGTACTGCACTGCATGGCTACAAGCTCTTCAGAAGAGACAGAAAAGGAAAAAAGAGGTGGAGGGGTGGCCCTTTATCTTAAGCAGACTTTTGATGCCATAGAAATTGAAACTAAGGAAGATGGAGTTGAATGTTTATGGGTAAGAATTAAGGGGAAGGCCAACAAGGCTGACACCATACTGGGAGTCTGTTATCATCCACCCAACCAGGAGGAAGAGATAGATGACTTATTCTATAAGCAGCTAGGTAACGTTTCAGGATCATCAGCCCTTGTTCTTGTGGGTGACTTCAACCTACCAGACATCTGCTGGGAACTTAATACAGCAGTAAAGAGGCAGTCCAGGAAATTCTTAGAGTGTATGGAGGACAACTTTTTGTTGCAAGTATTCAAGAGGGCTGCTAGAACATGCAGAAAAAAATTAGGGAGGCCAAAGCTCAGTTTGAACTTAGAATGGCGACTTCTGTAAAGGATAATAAAAAATGTTTTTACAAATACATTAATGCTAAAAGGAAGGCTAAGACCAGCCTTTGTTCTTTATTGGACAAGGGAGGGAACTTAGTATCTGCAGATGAGGAGAAGGCAGAAGTGCTTAATGCCTACTTTGCCTCAGTTTTTAGTGGGAAGATGACTTGCCCTCAAGACACCTGCCCTCCTGGGCCGGTTGATGGTCTCAGGGAGCAGAATGGCCCCCCCATTATCCAAGAGGAGGCAGTCAAAGAACTACTGAAATGCTTGGATGCTCATAAATCTATGGGACCAGATGGGATTTACCCCAGGGTAATGAGAGAGCTGGCAAATGAGCCTGCAAAGCCACTCTCCATCATTTACCAACAGTCCTGGCTCACTGGTGAGGTTCCAGATTACTGGAAGCTGGCCAATGTGATAACCATTCACAAAAAGGGTGCAAAGGAGGATTGTGGTAATTATAGACCAGTCAGCCTGACCTCAGTACCTGGCAAAATAATGGAACAGTTTATATTAAGTGCCATCACACAGAATTTACAGGGTGGCCAGGGTATCAGACCCAGTCAGCATGTGTTTAGGAGGGGTAGGTCATGTTTAACCAACCTGGTCACCATTTATGACCAGGTAACCCACCTAGTGGATGCAGGGAAGGCTGTAGATGTTGTTTATTTGGATTTCACCAAGGCCTTTGACACTGTCTCCCACAGCATACTCCTAGACAAGCTGGCAGCCCGTGGCTTGGACAGGAGCACTCTGTGCTGGGTTAGGAACTGGCTGCATGGCTGGGCCCAGAGAGTCGCAGTGAATGGTGCTGCATCCAGCTGGTGGCTGCTCACCAGTGGTGTCCCTCAGGGGTCTGTGCTGGGGCCAGTTCTGTTTAATATTTTTATTGATGACATGGATGAGGGTTTAGAGTCTTTTATCAGCAAATTTGCAGACGACACTAAGCCGGGAGCATGTGTCCATCTGTTAGAGGGACGGAGAGCTTTGCAGACGGACTTGGAACGGTTGGATGGATGGGCAAAATCTAACGGGATGAAGTTCAATAAGTCCAAGTGCCGAGTCCTGCACTTTGGCCACAATAAGCCCCTGCAGCGTTACAGGCTGGGGATGGTGTGGCTGGACAGTGCTCAGGTGGAAAGGGACCTGGGGGTGCTGGTTGACAGTCGGCTGAACATGAGCCAGCAGTGTGCCCAGGTGGCCAAGAAGGCCAATGGCATCCTGGCCAGTATCAGGAATAGTGTGGCCAGCAGGAGCAGGGAGGTCATCCTTCCCCTGTACTTGGCACTGGTGAGGCCACACCTGGAGTATTGCGTCCAGTTCTGGGCCCTCAGTTTAGGAGGGACGTTGAGATGCTTGAGCGTGTCCAAAGGAGAGCAACGAGGCTGGTGAGGGGCTGGGAACACAAGCCGTATGAAGAACGACTGAGGGAGCTGGGGTTGTTCAGCCTGGAGAAAAGGAGACTCAGAGGTGACCTTATCACTCTCTTCAACTTCCTGAAGGGCGACTGTGGTGAGCTGGGGTCGGTCTCTTCCTCCAGGCAACAACAGACAGAACAAGAGGACACAGTCTCAAGCTGTGCCAAGGGAGATACAGGCTAGAATTAAGGAGGAACTTTTTCACAGAAAGAGTGGTCAAATACTGCACAGGGAGGTGGTGGAGTCACCATCCCTCGATGTGTTTAAAAAAAAGACTGGATGTGGCACTTGGTCCCATGATCTAGTTGAGGTGTTAGAACATGGGTTGGACTCGATGATCTTGAAGGTCTCTTCAAACCTAGAAATTCTGTGATTCTGTGAACCTGAAATATTCATTGTATCTAAAATCTGAATGAAGCATTCAGTAATTGATGTTTATCATGATGAATTTCATAGAGTTGTAAGGCAGAAACTGCAAGACAGTCTCTTGCTCCAGTAGCACTGTGGAAGGTAGTGCTTACATTTCTTGACAAAATAAAGCCCTTTCATAAAAAATACCATTAGGTGCTGAAAAAAGATGATATTATGGAGGAAATAATATGTGGTAAGGAATCACAGACAAATTAGTAGACTGCAATCCCTTCAGGGCTTCAAGGGTCCATGAATCATAATTCTTCCAACATCTATTGCTGAAGTTGCCTGTACAATATATGTGAGTCCTCATAAAGAACCAAGATACTTGTTTCCCTAAGAAAATATGTATGTAAACAGGGCTTTTATAGGAAAATGAAATACTGGAATAGAGAGGGCTGGACAGAGCACATGAAATGAAGAATCTTCTATCAGATATGATCTCCATTAAAAAAAATTGTTGAAAAGATGCTGACTCTAGGAGAGAATTAAGTGAAAACAAAATGCTGACATACAGTTCTTCACGGAAGACAGTTCTGGCTCTCAATTTTTATTCTTAAGGTCAATCTCTTAAATGCCCTCTGTATTTAGTGAGATTTAGTATTACAAGAATTTACAGCCAGGACTGCAAAACTTAGATTTTTGAGTGCCTTCATACTAGTAATTTCACTGTTGTCATTAGTACTGTTCATGGTAGAGTCTATGAACCTATGCAGACTGTTTTGTTTTGTATGTGTTTTTTCGTGTCAACTTACAGAATAATAAGTAGTTTGGTTTAAACAAAATTTCCAGGTATAGAGCACAAGTAATTTATAATAATCAAGGTCTCTAAGTACACAGAAAATGAAGAATTCTAGGAAAGAATTTACAGTGTAAAAAGGTAGCATTAGTGTCACAGAAAGATTAGATAGTTAACAGTTTTTAGCAGCAAAGTGCTACCTTTATAAAGTTCTTCTCAGTTTCATTAATCCAGTCCATGACAGAGAGGGTTTTGAGCAGCATGGGAGCTGCATGAAGAATACGTAGACTATTACTGTGCTGCCATTACTGCTGATGCACTGTTGGGTCATCACGCTATGCCTCTTTCATCTTTTTATGATCTCTACAGGCCCTATAGCTATTGCTACATTATATTTAATCATCTTTAACAGCATGAATGTCAAAAAGTTAAATAGTTTTAAGTATAATTTTTTTTCATTGTAACAATGTGCAACTTAACAGCACCGGTGCTGAGCTCATTAAGAGCTATTGATAGACTCTGTGCCATCCTATGCCAATGTCCTCACCATTCTTATGATCATGTGATACACTTCTGCATTATTAAACTTATAGAAGCTGGTTTTATTACAACCATGGTCTTCCTTTGATACCCTTCTGCCATCTAATTTGCCTCTCAGTAATTGTTTAGGTCTTTGTCACAGTTATTCCATATGCACTCTATAGCTGAAGAGAGAAGAAATAATGAGGCAATCCTTTTATTGTAGAAGCTGGTGCCTCTGATTTTTCAGAACAATTGATCTATTCTTATATGCATACTTAGAGCTTTATTCAGATTTTCTCCCCCAAACATTCCAGTTTCAGGCCTGTCTATTTCTGTTAATTTCAATATAATGCCTAAATTGTGATTACTGATGATCAAGAAAGATGAGCTAAATTTGCAATAGATATTGCTAGGTTGATAAGAAGAACAGAAATCTAACTTAAATAGCAACTAGTTCACATAGTGTAGGAGTAATTGGGGACAAGACAGCTCTCTAAGTTAGGGAAATCGATGAGTTTCTTTTCATGAAACAATAGCTAAAGCTAATGATAAATAAGTTGAAAGTTCTTCTACTATTATCTTCCAAATGCAAGAAAACTAAGACATTTAACCTTAAAAAGAAGTTTCTGAAATAATTGTTTTGCAAGGCTGCAAGCAGGAACAAGGGGCTGGATTTGAGGACCTTGATTCCTGACAAATTTCCATTGTTTCTTATTATTTCTTTTCATCTTTCTCATTAACATGGAAGAAAAACGTTTCTTCTTTCTTGTAGTAAACCAAAGGAACTTACACCTTTCCAATTTAAAGGATTAGTCTCCTTAACATCAATACACTTCTAAATTTTGTTGAGGTTGATGTAATAGACTATAAAAATATCTTTGTGACCTTTCCAACTATAAAATGTTTTCAGATCCAATTGTGCAGCCAGCCAGACTCAGCAGTACAGGACAGTGCAAGGTTTGCTGTGCTGGTCAGGCAGGTTATGAGACTACTGATGTACCAACTCTGAAATTGCTCCTCTAGCATACATGTCCAACACTGGATTCTTCACCACTCCTGTTTCACTGCTTCATGTCCATTTCATTTCTCAACAGAAAAAAGTGGGATGGTACAAACCTGTGGCTGTTGGATGAGCTGCTAATGGTAGAAAGTCTGAAACTTCTGTCAGACACGTTCTCCTCCTTTAGCATTTGTAACTGTGAAATTAAAATGGCAATTAATAACTTTGCACCTGGACTACTGAATCCAGTTCTGGGCTCTCCAGAAAAAAAGAGACATATCAGACAAAATCCAGTGGAGTCCCACCAAAAAGTTCCTGGAGTATCTAATCTGTGAGGAAAGGCTGAGAGAACTAGGACTGTTCATCGTGGAGAAGAGAAGGCTTGGAGGAATCTCAACAGTGTACATAAATACCTGAAGGGAATGTTTAGAGAGAACAGAGCTAGGCTCTTTTCAGTGGTGCTCAGTGACAGGGTCAGAGGAAATGCTCACAGACTGAAACACATAAGGAGCCTCAGGAAACACTTTTTGTTGTAAGGATGACAGAGCACTGGCCCTGGGTTGAGAGACTGTGGTGTCTCCATCCCTGGAGAGTCTATAAGAACATCTGGACATGGTCCTGGGTAGCTTGCTCTGGGTGGCTTGAGAGAGGAATTTGGACCAGATGAACTCCAAAACTTCCTCCCAGGCTTAACCATTCTGCAAGTCTCTGAACAAAGGGTCTCATTCAGGCAACAGTGCTTGCAGAAAAAGAGAGAGAATTACCAGTTTGGAAAGGAGAAATGATTAATTACTATCTGCATTATCATTTTGCCTGGACATTTTCAATCTTCAATCCATTCTCATTTTCCAGTTACCATTAATTTTACTTCTATTATTAGTGATTTAAGTATAAGTTAAAAGTAAATCCAATGTGTCTTAAAAGCACAGAACTAAGAGGAAAGTTAATATTTTAAGCTCTACAGTTTATTGTATATTGTGTGGTAATTTTCCAGAATTTATACATTGAGATTCAAATTGATTCAAAGAGTATTTTATTGAAAGGGGTCCTTAATTTTACTATTCTTATTGAAATACTTCTTTGATTTTTCAGTTTAAATTTTAGAGTATTTCTTTTTACCTCCAGAAATTCTCAGAAACAGGAAAAGGCATTTCTTGACCAAAATCTACTCCCTCTGAAGGCTTCTGCCTAAGTTCAACTTTTCCTTCTGTGAATTTATGAATGATGTTATAATGTTCTAAATCACATGCAATCAGATTTATAATCTCATGCTCTCATGCTTAGGCCAAGTTTCATGATAAGATTAAGAGAAATACTATTTTCAACACGAGGAAATAGTTATGTTGCCATTGACAAAAAGGGTAGCTACTAGACATCCTTTGAATACATCAATACAGAATTGATCCTTGTACTTTCAGTCTGTCTCCAGAGCATATAGTAATAATATTCTCCATAAACACTTACAGATAGCTACTTCTGCCTCCTTGAATTAAATCAAAGAACATGCAATACTTTTTCCCTCATTAGAGACCTTCCAGAAGTTCTTCAGGCAATTTAATTTCTAAACCAACATAATCTATCTGTACATTTTCCTACCTAGTTCCAGAAATCGAGTTGCCTTCAACATGTTTAGATGTTTTGATTGCTGAATTATTTGTTTGACTAGAAGCTCTCTCTGTACTAGTTTTTTCACTGCTACATCTGTTTATGTGAACAGACACTTCCATTTAGAAATATACCTATGCCAGCAAAACATTTGTATTTTTGAAAAGTTATGCTTTTTGTCTCAAGCTTAAACAAATAAATGCTGCTCTATGGGGCATGGTAAGCATGTAACATAATGTAAGGCAAAGTAATTAAGCATAACATAATGTAATATCAAAAATGTTTTCAATTATGTGCCTTTAATGATTGTCCTTATGTTAGGGATACTGCTTAAAAATAGACTGGGACCAAAGACAATCTAGATTTATTTCAGTTTTCCATTTTCCTTTCTCAAATACATATTTTTTTTCTGGAAAATCACAGGTACCTTTTCTGTAAATGTCTACTTGAGGTCCTTAATACCTACCACTTTGCTGACAATTTGTTTTTGATAACATGCTTAGTACAAGGAAACATAATTTCTGAAATAATTGTTGGGTCTTTCTCAAAATCAAAGGATTTGATTCATTATTAAGCAAAAGTACTTTGGACAAAGTGCCTACCTATGTCAGCTTAATGAATTTTTAATTTAAATGAGAATTATTTAGAGATAATTATGAGTAGTAGATGCTTATCAATTGATCTTATTATGACTACTGAAATTAAGGTATGTTCATAATTAAATTGTCTGGAGATAGACAATGAATTGTCGTGTGTGACATTAGAGATGATGGGCAAAAATCCCCCCTTTTCTAATCATGGAACAGGGGAACAGGTATTGAAGTAACCCAGAGCTAGTGCAGATTAATGACTCTGTGCACCTTTTAACAATATAAATAAAAATTTTGGTCCAAAATACCTAGTTACTACAATATCCACCTACAATTCCATCATTACTTGACAGATCTTATCTTACTTGAAATATGTTCCATTCTCTGAAGCTTATGATCTAGGGCTGATTAATAGTAATATATTGATCTTGGAGACATGGGTTTTGCAGCATTGCTCTGTACACTGAACTTTCAATAGATTATAAACAGAATGATTTCCAAAGTAATTCAAAGTTGGTTCATTCATGAATCCATGGGAATGATAGATTTATTTTACTTTTTTTTTTAATCTGAAAGATGGGATCTGAAGCAGCATAAAACTGTTTTGATAGTACAAGTATTCAACTGGCATTGCTTCTTTAGGCCATATATCTGAGAATTATTATCAGCCAACAGATGCATTTTAAACTCAATTAAAATACTTGTGCCACAGGCAGACGACAGTTATCTAAGAGGAAGCAAGGAGTGAGTGGCACTAAAGAAATGACACAGAATAGATTTCCAATAGACAAAGAACACAATTCTCTGTGAAGCATTTAGAAACACTTTAACTCTTCTGCTGTCTTGTGCTTATAACAGAAATAAGAGATAGGTATGTATAATTACATATACAAATACTTCCCATACAGTTACTGTTGGGTAGCATCTTGTTAAAGACTGGGTTCATAGAGTGCTGGAAATAGTCTGCTATAGCAGATCAAACTTCAGAAGGAGTTTGACTGGACCAAACCCAGTCTGTCCATTAAACTTTCAGTATTTCCAAAGTAATTTGTAAAAGACAAAGAATTTCAAGTATAAAGTTACTGAAGAATTTGTCTTCTTGAGTTGCATGGTTGTGTCATGCCAATAACATTAAAAAGACAGATATTGCATCACTCATTGTTATTTTGTTATATGTAACTATCAGGTAGTACTATTAAAACTACCTAGATACAGAAATCTGCATAAAATGCATACTGTGATTTCTTATGCTGTAGCCTCCAGGCTGCCATTGCATGCATTGCTTGTGTTTCCTTCCCTCTTCAAGGTAACAAATCAGCAACTTTCAAATCCATGATTCTGCAAAAGTTAAGTCTTTCCTTATTCTTAGACCATTAACCAGGCTAAATGCTATTCCCAGTCTTCATTGTCCAATGCAAAGGAAGAGAGGGGGCCATGATTCATCCACAGATGCAGGAAGCAATAATGAAGACATTTGTTCAAAGATTGAACTGAGTCATATGCTCATCCATATTTATGATGACAGAAGATAAAACTTTTATATTTATAAGTGAGGTCAGACATGCATGTTTGGAGAGCACACACAGAGATTATCATAGGTATTAAAAAATTATTGAGCATATTATAAACCTGAGGACTATTAATGTTAAAAAAAATGTCTGCAGTCCTGTACAGAGATCTTAAAATTCTTATCCTTTAAGCATGATAAACATGGGAGCATGAACAGAATTATATTTCTCTAGAGCCTTTCATTGGCAGATACGGAGATACCACTCTGTAGATACATGGTGCTGTTACAGATACCACACACAGAAATTACTGGCTAAAGCCAGATATTTCATACACAGAAAATCCTTGAAAAGACAAAACAGGTGAAATGATTATATTAAGTTCTATGCACCACTTTACACTGTCAACACTGCATATGGAGAGCTTGGTTTTTTTCCACAGGAGTTGCTTCTTTCCCCATCACTTTCTATTTCTGACTGATAAGGTGCTTCTTACAATTTGGGGTTCTAGAATATCTTGCCAGCCCTCTGTAGTTTTTAGTCAGATACTGCAGCAAATCAGTTTGATCTATCATACATTGGTCTTTAACGTTTCCTCTGGAGATAGTGATGTTGCATGACAGTGTTGCATAAGTAATTCTTACAAGTCTTTTCAAAGAGAATTATAGTAGCATAGAATCCAATATATCTAAACACACTTCTGTACTATGAGATGTTGTTTCAGCAGCTGTTCAGATGAATCTTTGAGCTTCATTGGAATTTATCTCTGAGTGTGTTTAAGAACATGAATCACAAGCAAGTTTTACTAAATACAGCAGCTCTCAACGAAAATATGTGGTTAGTTGCACACAGTGGATTCACGATATGGAAGTAACAGACAAGTTAAAATATTTAGTAAATGACTAAGATCTAATGTAGGATCATACTTTACTTATTTTAGGAGGAGTTTTTATAAATGCTTTTTTCTTTAAGAAAAATGGCTGCAAATGTGGAAGCTACTACTGTTTCTTCCTGTATGAAGATGTGTGCAGAGTGTTAAAGGCAGGCAGATAACTTGACCCCTGAGAATTCAGTGTTTCCAGTATCTCTAGGATTTTGAATGTTGTTGGTATAAAAAAACCACCAAAGTTCTTGAAATGTTTTCTGATTATGAAGAATAGCTTGAAGGCAGAATCATGTTCTGATGCATCTTGGTATTGGTAACAAAAAATAAGCAGAATTACATAACTTCACTTGCTGTGCTGCTGGCATACTGCAATGTGTCCCTACTTTCTAACACAGCACTTTTATATTTCTTCCTCTGCTTGCACCTGTTGTTCTTTGCTCATTTGCAAAACATTTTCTATTTCATGAACCACTGAAGGACTCAGGGACAAGGAGCATGTGCTTTTGTTTATAATGTATCATTGCCATTCAGCAATGAGAGCTGTTATTTATTCTGAAATTGTTGCCTGGTCTTTACTCACCCTACTTGAACTAATTTCCATAGAAGCCACTAAGAGAGCTGAGCAGAAACTAAGCAAGAAGCTCTCAGCCATAAAGGTTTCAAAAGAGCATACGGTATTTATTCTTAGCTTTAGCACTTCAGAATAAATCATCAAGAAGCTGTTTGTCTATGTAGGGACAGGCATGGACTAGTGAGTTGGAAAGACTTCACCCAGGGACTCAGGGCTATGACTTCAACAACTGGAATTACTGTCTTCAGCAACATCTGAGTTTTCAGACTTCTTTTAAACTCCTCCTAGAGGTTTATTAAAGGATTTTTATTATATCTACATGTTTGGAATATTATTTAGAGCTAGTTCAGGTATAAACCTTTTATGCATATGTAATGGATATGTATAATATATAAATAGTATCACTCTTGCCTTTTACAAATACATAAAAGCAACACAAAATAGTAGATTTTATTATCTTTACCATACTGCATATTTTTCACCTTATCTTCTCCAGGATTTATGTGACATAATCTTTTTACTACACAAAAAATGAGCTTACCTTTAGGTAGCAGTCTGAGAAATAATTAAGCTTCCACATCAGGCGCGATTGGGAATGTATACGCATTCCTGAAACCAGCCTGGCCCACTGAAGAGCCAGCCATCCATTACAGACTTGAATTGACATCTAACAGATTCTCAGAAGGTAAGTCTGCTCCTGTTCTGGCTCATGTTTGTGCTTCTCTGCTTAGGAGTACTTTCAGGTTTTGACATTTTTCCAAAAGCAAGGGTAAAACCTTTTTTAAGTGTAGGAAAAACAACCTTTTACACCATTATTAGTTTTTGAAGGCACATAAAGGAGAAAAAAACTTGGTCCTGGCTCTCAGTGTGAATCTGTAGTACCATAGAGGGCCCTTACTGACCTTAAGATATGTTGACTCAGTAATTAATTTAGTTGTGGATTATTTAATTTGTTTGCATGTATGCCATAACTATGTAAACATCACAATGCATTCTATACCATCATGTGGGATTAAGATGTTGATTTTTTTTTAAATTTCTGGTCAGAGAAAAAGAAAAGCTAGCAAAAACATGCAGCAGCTGGAGATGAAGTAGACCTGGCACACACACATTCCTTAGGCTACCCACTAGCAAACAAGAGCACTCAAAAATTCAAAGTACCGTTGAAATGGTACATGCTATCCAAATCTCTTTATCTGTATTTATTCAGTAGGTAGCAAACATCTTCTAGGACTGTGTGAAGTGAGAGCTCATGGTCATGAGAATTTCTAGTACTAAACTCTCATTCGAGGTATTGCAGTGGTTGCCAAAAAGTAAAATAATTTACTGAAATAATTTAATGTGTTCATCCAAAGGGAGCATTATGATAGCAAGTGTCAACAGAACGGTAGAAATATTTTTTAAAAATTTTTTCTTAATCAATACTGGATCTCAAATGTGAGCTGCAAGCAATTTTTGATGGAAAGATATGTTGGAGTCTGTTAGAGGTACAGATGCTGTCCAGTTTGGCAAAAAACATCAGGAAGGCTCACACTGGAAAACAGAGATCTTGGTAATAGAAACCATTGCATAAAATCTCCACTTTCTAAAAAAAGAAACAGAGTGAAGAACTGTCAGTTACAGAATGGTCCAGCTTGGTTCAACACAAGCTAGAAAATTGGATTTTGCAGATTCTGTAAGAGAAAATATAATAGAATTATCTAAACCACAACTTAAACTGTTCAATAACTGTTCATGCACTTACAACTTTAAAAGAAACACTAAATTCCTCAGGCTTTAACCACAGACAGGCTTCAAGCCTACACAGGTGAAAGGCTGAATAGTTTGCCAATAATTACAGTAGATTCATCCACTCCCACTGAGTGTGTTTGACTTGGCTTCTTAGCCTATGTCTGATACGTCACAGCTGGGTCTCTGGCGAGTCCTGTGTTCCCGCTGGGAAGGAGCAAACACCAGGCTGACTAGGAACTCACAGCCTTCACTGTCTCTCAGAAGAGCTTATTCCCTGCAGCCAGATGGTTTAACCTCACAAACGCTGCAGTCAGGCAGCAGTGGCAGGTTGGAGGCAGTGGTCATATTGACTGTCGTTCTGCTGAGATTGGGGTCTGCTTGGACAAGTTTTCCTTGCAGTATGTTTTGTTTTCTTGGTGCTTTCGTGCTAGGTATTCAGCAGTGGAATGTGTCAGAATAGAGAATGTAATTGCTCAGCTGTGCTGGTACCTTTCCTATGCTGCCAGGAAATATGCTCCAGGTAGAAAATTATCTTTTGAATTTTTACACTGCAGCTCAAATGAGTGTGAGGTCTGCACATGCTTATTTTCCTCGTACTGTTTCTGACTCCCAGCTGACAATGGTGTGTAGCAGGACTGATGCTGTTCTGCTTTGTGCTGGTAAGAGTCATCCTTTGCTTGGTTTCAGGGGGAAGTGGTCAAGCAGTGTCACTACCTTACAAAGTTAAGGGAAGTTAAGGTTAGAGGCAGTATAGAGGAGCATTCCTATTATATGACAGAATATTAAAGAAAGACAGCTAATGTGAAGCTGAGACAAATAGGCATTTATTGTTCAGCATCTATTTCTGACCTAGCTGGATCTTTGAGAGGAACTTCAAAGTAATTCCTGTTTTTCCTGGAGGTTTTTCCTTGAGATTCTTTAATAAAATAAACCCTTTTTTAATATTAGCTAGTGAATAATTGAAGGATAGGGGGTTAAAAAGAGTTGAGAACTGTGGATCACTACTTCTGCTGCTGTGAAACAGTACATTAAATGCAACTTTAAATTACAGTATAATTAAAATTCAGAACAATACCAACATGAAATTTTGCACCAAACTTAGTAGTAGTGTAAAAAAAAGCCTGTATACTTAAAACATTTAGGAGATTCGAATTTCCCTTCTGTGCCTTTGATGTAGAATCTGGGCATATCTACAACCTACACATTTTCTGGAGTGTAAAACCTGAGCCTGATTATTAGGGCAGTCATATTAAGGAAATGTGAAAGAAGCTTAGATTCACTGAGTAAGGAATCACAGACTCATAGAATCATCACGGTTGAAAAAGACTTCTAAGATCGCTGAATCCAACCATTAACCTAATTCTTCCATGTTCAAACTAAACTAAGTGCCCAAGTGCTACATCTACATGTCCTTTAAATACCTTCAGCTATGGTCACTGTCCCACTTCCCTGGGCATCCTGCTCCACTGCTTAACAACTCTTTTGGTGAAGAAATTTTTCTTATTAACCAATCTGGATATCTGAACTCCTCGATCAGCTTAAGGCCACTTTTCTTGTCCTATAACTTTTTACTTAGGAAAAAAACCTGACCCCTAACTTGCTACAACCTTACATTGATGTGCAGTGGAAGTAAAGCAGTGCCAACTATAGCTGAGAAACTGCTAAATTTCTGCTCAGTGCAATTACCTGTGTTGAACGCAGATGCATGCAGCAACATCATGTCAACTGAGTCACCCAGTACTCTCTGAAAAGAAGGGCAGCAAAGCATCAGAGATGGATACTAGTTGTTCTGAAAATAAGGGGTTCTTATTGCAAATTCTGACATGGCAGACAAGGAGAAAACTGTTTTGTTGTGTGCCTGTACAAAGGCTTCCCTAGGAACTAAGTGTCCCATGTGTCCTACAGAACTTCAAATCCATTTAGGAATTTGCTCAATCTGGGGGTGTGGAAAATCAATTATTTTCTTCTAGTTCTTAAAAAAAAATATTCAATGCTTTTTATTCTTTTGATTATATATACTTAAGTGTTGAACTGATATTAAAAAGAAAATTCTTCCTTCATCAAATGCACTGACCTCATATATCCCTTAAATCTAACTTAGGTGTTCTGGTGAGGGAAGTGCCTGGCACAGTAGTAATACGTAATACATAACCAACCGCAGTATGATATAGGAGAATGTAGAGAAATTAAGAAGAAGTGAAAGTGAAGAAAGATACATCCTGCCAGACAGAAGTAAAATATATCAACAGGAGAAAAAAAAGTAAAAAAATTAGAAATTCAGAGTTAGATAATAGAATAGGAGAATAATTAATCGCAGTAAAAGGGAGTTAGAGTAAAATCTTAGTTCCACTGAGGAACTGGCTGAACTCTTAATGCAGAAATGCCATTTCTAGATAACAGAGGATATAGAAAACATGTCAGACAGCATTAAAGAAGGTGACATCAGGAAGGTTTTTTTTCCCTCTGGGGTATGTTTGTGGTATGAAGTATAGCTGCACTCACATACCTCACATATGGCCTAAAGATATCTTGCCTTTTTTTGTTTTGTTGTTTTTTTTTTTTTTTTTTTTTTTAATCTGGAATCTACAACCTCACACATTTTCTGGTTAGATGAGTCATCTGCTTATAGCTGCTAATTTAGTCTGGGTAACTGGAGCATATTGGCTTTTAAAAAAATTTTTATATTTTAAATATCTGTCTTCTGTCCTTTAACAAATATTTAGGAATTTTGAGTTCACTATTTGTGGAGCTTTTATAATTGTATATGGACTCATGTCCTTTAAATACCTTCAGCTATGGTCACTGTCCCACTTCCCTGGGCATCCTGCTCCACTGCTTAACAACTCTTTTGGTGAAGAAATTTTTCTTATTAACCAATCTGGATATCTGAACTCCTCGATCAGCTTAAGGCCACTTTTCTTGTCCTATAACTTTTTACTTAGGAAAAAAACCTGACCCCTAACTTGCTACAACCTTACATTGATGTGCAGTGGAAGTAAAGCAGTGCCAACTATAGCTGAGAAACTGCTAAATTTGTGCTCAGTGCAATTACCTGTGTTGAACGCAGATGCATGCAGCAACATCATGTCAGCTGAGTCACCCAGTACTCTCTGAAAAGAAGGGCAGCAAAGCATCAGAGATGGATACTAGTGGTTCTGAAAATAAGGGATTCTTATTGCAAATTCTGACATGGCAGACAAGGAGAAAACTGTTTTGTTGTGTGCCTGTACAAAGGCTTCCCTAGGAACTAAGTGTCCCATGTGTCCTACAGAACTTCAAATCCATTTAGGAATTTGCTCAATCTGGGGGTGTGGAAAATCAATTATTTTCTTCTAGTTCTTTAAAAAAATTATTCAATGCTTTTTATTCTTTTGATTATAAATACCTAAGTGTTGAACTGATATTAAAAAAAAAATTCTTCCTTCATCAAATGCACTGACCTCATATATCCCTTAAATCTAACTTAGGTGTTCTGGTGAGGGAAGTGCCTGGCACAGTAGTAATACATAATACATAACCAACCGCAGTATGATATAGGAGAATGTAAAGAAATTAAGAAGAAATGAAAGTGAAGAAAGATACATCCTGCCAGACAGAAGTAAAATATATCAACAGGAGAAAAAAAAGTAAAAAAATTAGAAATTCAGAGTTAGATAATAGAATAGGAGAATAATTAATCGCAGTAAAAGGGAGTTAGAGTAAAATCTTAGTTCCACTGAGGAACTGGCTGAACTCCTAATGCAGAAATGCCATTTCTAGATAACAGAGGATATAGAAAACATGACAGACAGCATTAAAGAAGGTGACATCAGGAAGATTTTTTTTCCCTCTGGGGTATGTTTGTGGTATGAAGTATAGCTGCACTCACATACCTCACATATGGCCTAAAGATATCTTGCCTTTTTTTGTTTTGTTGTTTCTTTTTTTTTTTTTTAATCTGGAAGCTGCGGTTAGATGAGTCATCTGCTAATAGCTGCTAATTTAGTCTGGGTAACTGGAGCATATTGGCTTTTAAAAAAATTTTTATATTTTAAATATCTGTCTTCTGTCCTTTAACAAATATTTAGGAATTTTGAGTTCACTATTTGTGGAGCTTTTATAATTGTATATGGACTAGAAAAGAAGTCTGAAAATATATTTAAATTTGTTAAAAAATTAAATCAGTCGAGTGCTATCTTGAAATTGTCTGATATCTTTAAAAGTATAACTCTGAGGAACCTATAAGGGTAGGACAGACTATATGAAAAAAAACTGTATGAAGTTCAGAACCAATCATAAATGATCATGATTTATTGCAACACATCAAAACCAGATAACCACTGAAATCCATAATTCATTGTAATAGTATCATAGTCAAGCCTGAAAAAAAGTCATCATGTTTATACTTGGATAGTTCAGATGAGTAATTTATTGGTTCTAAAAAATAATGTACTGTAAAATGCTCGCAGGGCTCTGGACTCTGTCAACAATAAAAGGCTGTATTATGTATACAGGGCCATGAACTGAAAGTGTCCTTCAAGTGGCCTCCATGAATGTATTAAGGATAAGCAGTGTCTTATATGCTAAGCAATCTTGCTTGCCATAAACTTTTAAAGGGATAACTTTTTAGTAGAAATACCATCAAAAATCATAATTTATCAGTGCTCTGAGCTAGATCACTTTGTACTCCCTGGCTAATAGAGGCTATGAGTAATCTCCCAAAGTTTTACTCTCATAAAGGGAAGGTGAACTTTTCTCCTAAAATACCTGTAAATGTTTATTGATCACATTGATAATTTGTAGTCTGTTTACAGAATTTTATTAATAATTAACAATCAAAATTTAAGTTTCTAACAAAAAGCAGCTAAGCTCTTAAAACTCAAGCCATTCTGAAATGGGGACAATTTATCTTCATTTTGCATATCTGAGTAATAGGCAGAAATGGCACAATGGACAGAGTATGGACAACGGTTTTTGTTCTGCAAATGAGAAACTGACTATAGGGAAAACAAACTGGTGCTTTTAAATGTAAGAAAACAGAAGGAAAACAAGTTAGAGAAGAACAGTGTTTCAGGAAATGAAATAAATTTCAATGAGAAAATAGCGTTTCTCACTTAACAGGCCTGCATACTATTATGACAAGAGAATGCTTAAAGATTGTTACTGGTTGATTATCCAGCTGAATGACCTCTTGAAACATTTAATGTAAGTTGGAAGTTCTAGTCATAAAATCCCGATTAATGCTACATTTAAAAAATGACATATTTTAGTCCATATTTAATTTGTCTAATATAATTTTTATATTATGCTCATTAAGGTGGTTTATAAGCAAATTTGATTGTCATTTGGCAATTTTTTTAAAGAATCTTTTTTCCTTCTATGTCATAAAATGTTATACTGGACAGGGAGCAACCCATCTCTTCTTTTCCCTGCATAACCTTGTGACATTCCTGTAGTCCTCCTGAGTTACCCACCTTTTCTTCCAAAGAACATAAACTGTCCTTTCTTCCCCCAGGTTCCAGCCAAAGCTCTCTGTTCTTCCAGACTGACCTTCCTGACTAGCTTCTCATTCTGCATGTGGGAAAGGCCCGATCCTGTGCCTATGAGATCTCACTCTTGAAAGGGGCCCAGCCTTCCTGGACTCCTTTGCCCTTCAGGAGTACTTCCCAAAGGATTCTGTAACCAGCGTCCTAAATGGACCAAAGTCTGTTCCCTGGCAGCCCAAGGCTGCTGACCCCCTTCTCCCAAGATCAAAAGCTGTATCATTCCATGACCATCGTGTCCTCAAACCACCACATTTCCGTCCAGCCCTTTTCTGTTGACAAACAGCAGGTCCAGTGGGCACCTTGATGGTTGGTTCCCTCACCAGCTGTGTGAGGCATTCTCTTCCATGTGCTCCAGAAACCTTCTAGACTCTTCAACTCTTCAACTCTGCCATGTTGTATTTCCAGCAGACACCTGGTAAGTTGAAATCTCCCATGAGATCAAGGCCTGGAGGTTCCAGCTGCTTAAAGAAAATTTCATCTTCCTCTTTGTCCTGTCTGGGTGGTCTGTTACAGACTCCCACCATGATGCTTGCCTTGCTAGACTTCCCTGATCCTTCCCCATATGTGCTCAACCCTATTGTCACCATCAATAAACTCTCAAATTTGCACCATTAATGTGTGAAGGGAAAGTATTTTATATTTTAAAATTATAAGTAAATTATAAGTATTTTATTACAGATAGCAGAAAAAATAAATTTGTAATGAATTTTTAAAAAATAAAATGTTCGTAATATGAGTAAATATAACTGTCAATTATGCTGGAGTATTTTTTAGAATTTCATATTGTTTTAAACCTCAAGGAAAGCTGCACACACACCCCTAAATATTGCCTGTTGTAATTTGAAGGGTAGAAGGGGTGGGGATCACAGAAAAAATACTCCCAAATGGAGATTAGCCACAAAGACTGTTAATCTTAAGACTATGGCTTAATAAACCATAAAGGTTTTGCTGAATGTGATTTGTTAGAATATTTTGCATGCTTACTATATGTTCTGAATTAAAACTCAAAGACATATTTTAGATCACAATTGTTTAGAAATTATCACAATGAAGTAACAGCTAATAAACGATAAGATTTTCCCAACAAATTACTGATTTTGAATTTTTATCATGAAATAGAATGTGCTTTATATGGTTTATATGATGCTCAAATAAGACTACACTTCTTACAGCAAATAAACTGTGCTAAAGGGGAAAAAACAACAGTACAGGAAAAAATGCACGTGGGAAATAAAGTGGTTCATTATTCCAATTTATCTTCCCTAAGTTCCATGTGTTACACAGGACATCATAAAAGTGCGCTAAGGAATTCTTGGAAGGAGTTTAAAAGGGAGTTGTCAATAGCACGTCTGCAGTTTTCTAACAAGAACATGGATGAACTTCAAAATTTGCAAGGCTGAGAAACAGACTGCGCAGAAACAGAAAACAACAGTTTCAATGGCTGATTTAGCATTTTTGTCATCATTATTATTTTAAGAGTTGAAAATTCGAGCTCCTTTTTCTAGCATTCATCTTCCTGTGCATTCAGCAGCTTGCAGAGGCTGAGAGATGCACAAGAAAGAATTGTTACACATTTGTTTGTTAGCAGTGTTCCAAGTCATTATAAGTAAGTTTTATCCAGTCATTTCACCTTACAGCCATATTCTTAGGTTTCTGGTTTTGTTTTGATTTGTTTTGTTTGGTTTTTTAAACTTAGATCAAAAGAGTATTGTATTACTTATTCAATGTAGATTTTAATTTTTTAATGTCTAATACATGTATTTATATTAAATTATTCATATGATATAATGATTAGACAAATGTTTTCCTTGTTTATGCACTTTTACGTATCATTTTTAGTGTCTGGTGTAGAAAATTTTACTATGAAAATAAAAATTATGAGGCAATCTTAAAGAAAACTTACAAATGTATTTTGGAGGTATAGTGTTTAAAAACAAAAAAACCCAACAAAAAAACCCAAGGTGAATGGTGTAAAAGTCTCATATGCCATAGCTCAGAAGTGTGAATCAGACCTAGGGCCCGATACTGGCAGCTCTGAGGTACAGAGTATTTCCTTCAGCACACAGGATCCAAATATTAGTTAAGTTAGAATTGCATTCATAATGGAACTTACGGTAATACTATCCTGTCTTTTTACAGACAGCTCTTTATAAACACAGGTAACTATCCTTAAAAATGTCAACTTAGGGTAACTTGGGTGAGGTTTCTTTCATTACTTTTTTCTTCTTTTTTAACTTTGCTCCCACATGCTATAAGACTTGCTTTAAGGCATTATGAAAAATGAGTGAAAACAAAGAGGTGCTCTATACAGATAGAGTGCTAAGCTGCTTTGGTTAGTTAAACTCAATTCACGAATTTAAAGCTATTGTTTTATATATAAATAATAATAAAAAGCTGTAGTCATGGTTAAAGATTCATTGTACTAGGTGCATTGTAGAAATGAAGATAAATTCTTTAAGGGTTTATAATCTTATCTGAAATATTTCACTGAGGAAAAGCAGGACAGAGGTAGTGAGCCAAGGGGAAAGCATGCAGGCCTGTTAAAAGGCACAGCCTAATGGAGGCAGTTTGTTTGATATTTGTTTACTTTTCTAAATAGATAGTACTGACTAAATGAAAATGCTACTCACTCTATTAGTGGTAAGGAGCTCACTGTTTTAGATCTCAGGCAAAACAGGGGCTGAAGAGACAGCTTCCATTTTCAGTTCCATGCATGTGTAAACTGCACAAAAAAGTGTAAGAGAACTAGCTGCATGAGATTACTGAGAGGCCTCATTTAAATTGTTCCGGTCCTACTATTTGTCTGCCTCTGAAAAATTGGAAAGACTCAAATCTAAAAGTCTTCAAGAGAAGACAAGAAAAATGTTTTGCACCCTACTTTACATATACATGCTTTGCATATTTTTGCATTTAAATATGCTGTCTCTGAAAAACAAATTTGCCCCTTTCCTCTTGTAGAGTGTTGGTTGGCAGAAGTTTATCTTTTGTATTGTCACCAAGAGTATGATAGGTCCTAGATACAAGTGTTTTACATTCACTTGACTGCTGAAAATGGAAAAAAATGTTGCTGATACAGAAAATAGATCACGTTTCAATTAAAGAGTTTCTTTCCTCCTGTAGCAGGATGCTCTGCCAAAGTGGGGGTAAAACACCTCCAACTTTACCCTATTTGCAAAAATTACCAATGACTGGTGGAGAAGAGGGGATGTATTGCTATTGGCGTTGAAGAATGCAAAGCTGTTAAATCCCAAGGCCGATAGTTATATAAATTCAATTATTCAGATTGGTTCCTGGTTTGACAAGCGCCTTTCCATAGGGCAAACTTCACCTCTTCACTCATTAAGTGATTCTCATGGTATGCTCTGGCGAAGCAATCCAAATACTGTGGTTGTGGGGAGGATTGTCCAAAAGCCCTCAGCTACACCTGCTCAATTCTAGTGGTCTAGTTATATACAGGGTGGGGGGAGATAAAGGACAGGTGAACTTTTGACAACTGCTTCCCTATGACATGTTTGAGGCAGGAATCCAGAAGGTGATCCCAACCTGAGTAACAAGAGCAAATTGGTTTTAAACCTGGGAGGTATCCAAGGGACTCTCCTGGGGTGATATGACCAACAGGGCCAGTGAAAATTCATGCCAATCATTGAAGCTGAAAAGAATACATAATTCAAACAGTCTGGGTGTCTGAGATACATCTATAGATGCTGCCCACATCCGTGGTGCTGGGCATAGAGTGGAGGCCTTGACTAGTGGGAGTGTGTTTCTGTATGGATCATGTGTGTGAATGCCTGTGTGTGTGAAAAATTAGAAACTTCAGCTTCACCATTCTTAGAAAGGACTTCTCAGTCAGGTGGGTGGATCTGTTCTTGTGCCTGTCTTGCTCCTAAATCCCCTCTGACAAAGTTTGAAGTGTTACACATTTAGAAAATGAGATGACAATGTGAGAAGACATACCAATTTACTGGTAAGAGTATAAACAAAATAAAAAAATTAAAGTAAGTACAAAAAATAACAGCAATACTACTGTAATAGAAAAGATTTTGACAGTCTGTATTCTGATCCTTGGACAAGATAATTTTGTATTTTTTTTAAAGACTAAAAAACACTGGAATAAAATCTTTATTATGGTAAAGATGTAAGTAGAGATTTTAAATGAAAAGAAAGACAACTCACACCTCAATTAAGTTAGAGAAACATTCATTAGTTTTAGCTTGGCTGAAAGTATCACAAAATTAATGCCATTTTTTCTGCTTTTAAAATTACCATTAAGTCAGAGAAAAACAGCATTTGCCTTCAACTGGCCTGCGCTTACAACTTCCATAATATTGTGCAGTGCATCACAAACTAGATCTCTCATAAATGCAAAGAAATACATTGTAATTATAATTTGACATAATGTATAGCCATAAAATACAAACTGTGCTGCAGAGAAAAGGTTTGTGACATCAGTAATTGTGATTAGAATTGTTCTGCATTGTTTAATGTAGAAAGTCTGACAAGACTACCAAATGTAGCATAGAATAGTGTGTACAAGAAAAAACATTTCAGTAAATGGAAGAGACACTAAATACCAAGGAAAAATAAACTTTGCATAAAGACTTATGACAATAATGTGGATAGAAAAAGCATCATAGGTTTCCAAAAGTCACATGCATTTCTGCAAATCAGATGCTGGAGGTAAACATCAATCAGCAGAGATTCGGCCACACAGCTATTTTAAGAAAGTTCTTTTTTTCAATTTCATTTCCTAGCACTATGTGAGACTGTTATAAGAAAGAAAGGAAAGCAGTGATCTTTAAATACTCCAACATTAAGGGCTAGAATTCCTCTTTTCCTATCCTTTGTGCCTGAAACACATTCAGGATCTCTGTTGTTTTAATACTTTTGTGGTTTTTTTTTAAAGTACTGCTTGCAAATTCCATTGGCATTAATATACCTTTGAGGAGCTAGGCAAAAGTATCAAATTGTCTTTGATATGCTGGTCCATTGCCCACTTTTTAGTTTCACTGTGTAGCTTCTGAAAGCTGATGTAGCCTTAAAAAATTCATATTGTGTGGGTACACACAGGTGGGTGATACACTAAGACTGGGGTTTTTTAATTGTCTTTCAGCGATCTTTCTCATGTTGATCAAATCTCTACTTTCTGCCCATTTCTTTTTAGACAGTTTTGTAAAACTGTCACCATTTCATATGACCCCAAATATCTGCAATAAGCTGAATAGTTACCAGGAAAAGATCCCTGGAGAGGAAAAACCTTTTTACTTGTCAAAAATGAGTCAAATGCCAATTGCTCACCTTCTTTCTAAGATCCAGGAAATGCAGACATGTTAATTAATTTTCATCCTATGATCTTAAAAATTTTCCGAATGTAAAAGGGAACAAAAAATCTAAAGGTGTTAAATGAAAAATATGCCTATGTTTTAGTAAAAACTAAAAAAATGCTATTGTTTTAGTAGAATGGTAAAGTAAAAATGCAGAAATTCAGAGACTGTAATGTGTTCTCTATAACCACTGAATTATTCATTAAACAGGATCATAATAATCTATTTCTTAAAAAGATATATACTGCATTTTATGGAAGACATTGTACTCTCTGAAAATAATTACACAATTATAAAAATATAAACATTTAAAAAAATTTAAATGTATTTTCACGGAATATTTATGTAGATAGATGAAGATGACTAATAAGGAAAAAACTATTATGATGATGCCAAAAGAATTATGAAAAATTGTCTGTTTTTCTCAGTACATAATACAATAGTAAGTAGAATAACAGAAGTAAGTGAGTTGCTTTGGAAAAAGAAGTTCATGGAAAAATACAGGCACCAAGAAATGTTAAACACACATATTTAAAATACTGAGATACCTGAATGTCTTTGATTTACCTAATATCAATCCTGCAGAATCCTAGTGCTCATTCCTATTAAAATGACAGAACAGTTATCAAATATGAATGTTCTTGTGACCCAAATGAATATTTTTCAGTTTGCAGTGTGCTTTTCTTGCTAAAAATAAGTGAAAATAAGGCAAAAATTGAGCCCCAGCCCCAAGCTGCTCTGCAATGAGAAATTTTAGGTATAATGTGGAAACATATTTGGCCACTTCAGCATTGACTGACAGGATGCGTGTCTGAAAAAGAGCCATGAACAGCATGGATTACTGCTTCTGTTGTAGTACAGTTCTGCTGAAGACATTCAGGAAAGCTACCATGGGCTACCTGCTGCTATGCAATTTTGTTTTATTTTGGCACACAGAAGTAAGAAGATTTCCCTGGGACCAAAAAAGAGAGCTGGTGGCTGACTGTGACTGACAGCACAAAACATTGAAACAATAATCCACTGAGATCATTTATGTAAAAAAAGGAACCCAGAGATATTCAGCCCCTGAGGCTTGTCTTGTAAGAGGCTATTATTATTTGTATTGATTTTAGTATGCAAGTTCCCTTTTTCCTTCTCTCTCCTGGCCCACAGTGAAAACTATAAATAATAAACTAAAGAAACCTTGCCCTGAAACTATCACTACCTTTGCAGCACAGCAATTTGTGCACCTCCAGTTATAAACCCAGAAAAATCATGGGGAAAATGGGCAGGCTGAATGAAGCCCTACCTCCACAAAGAAAATTGTTTACAGTGTTTTGGCTGCCACCAAGACCTACTTATACAATACTTACATAATACTACTTAAATACAACATGAAAATGTCCTATTTTGTTGCTAGTTTTGTTTTGAATGCTGATGCCTTGATTAGATACTTTTCTGTGTCCTTTCATATGTCAGGCAATTTGCTAGTAAATCCCAATATTGCCATGGCTACTATGCATCTTGGAAATCAAGACAATTACTTGCTCTCACTTTTCCAGGACACAGGAATTAGCATTAATACACATGACATTTCCACCCTATTTGTCTGCTTCTAATAGTATTGGAATAGAATTATAAGAATGATGGGGATTTCATAACTGAAATGCTGGCTTCTTTCAACTCCATTTGAATGTTGCCATTAGCTTTAGGGATGGTAGAATTTCTCTTAGACAGTATTAGGTATCTAATATCTGTGTATCTCACCTTCCTCTTTATTTCCCTGTCTTTTTCCTTTCTGGTCTTAATGTGTAAAGTGATATGTCTATCACTACATAATTGAGAATTTCAGGTGTTTGGGTAGGGTATAATGTAATCAAAGGATAAGATCTTCCTAGTAAACATCTCTGCGGAAATACAGGGATACATAATACAGGGCAAAGATTCAGGTCCTTGCCAGTGGGTTTGATCCCAGCCGGAGCTAAGCAGCCACCAGCTGCTCACTCACTCTCCCCATTTCATTGCTGGATGACAGATCACAGAGCATGGAATAGCTCTTTGGTCAATTAACTCAGCTCTCCCAGCTCTGCCCCCGCCCAACCTCTCCCCACCGCTAGCCTGCTCTCTGTGTGGGCAGGGTGGGAAACAGGTGGCCTTGATGCTGTGTGAGAATCAATATTAGCCCTGCAATAGCTAAGGCTTTGGGGTGTTATCAAGGCTGTTATAGTCACAAATTTAAAAATAAATGTGCCATATGGACTGCTATGAAAAAAAAAAAAACTACATCCCAACCAAACCTAGTACGCTTGGCAATTATTAAACATCTGCTTATAAAAAGCAAAATTCTAACAGCTGTGAATCAAGCAGTAGCATTTTAGCCAACACAATAGCCAGTACATCTCAGCATAAACTTGAAGAACTCTGTGAATGAAAAGCCTGCACACGGTTTATTTCAGTAACCTTACTGGGAAGATCTCACAACTAGTGGAAGTCAGTCTGAGAACAGAAATGGATTTAGTCTTTTTCTGCTTTAAGCAGGACCTTACAGTGTCTTGATATTTCTTAGAAGTTGACCCTTCACTGATGGCAAGAGGAGAAACACAGTGGATTCAGTAAACATTTCTATCCCCCATAAAAATGCAAGTACTGAATGTAAAAATTTTTGTTCTTTTGGTTTTTTTGTTTTGTTTTGGTTTGGTTTTGTTGTTGTTGTGATGTTGCTTTGTTTTTGTTTTGCTATGCTTTTGGGTCAGGGTTTTTTGGTGGTTTCTTTTTGGGTCAGAAAACTTAGGCTTTCTTAACAGCAAACTCTCTACCTTTGCAGTCTGGTACGTGCAGATGTGATCTGCTTTTTCATTTCAGTCAGGAACCCATAATAACTAACATTCAGTATGAGCATGTGATAAATCCTGGAGATAGTGCTGAAAGCATTCAGTAATTTCTGTGATACTAGTGTAGCATCTGTGTGACATTAGAGATGTGGAAATAAACTGAACAACCAAATAATCAGAAATGGTTTTGAAATGTGCTGGCTAGATGGATCTAGCTAGATGTTACACTAGGGATCAAATTCATCCTTTTCAGTGTCGGCTTGGTGATGCTATCATTCAGGTGAAATATTAAAGTAACAAGATGTTGCCACAATAGGGACCCGACTGAAAATGAATGTATCTTATTCCTTTCTCAGTTCCAATTGGCTGGGTCACATAGTCTCTCACTTTCCTGCTGTAGTTCAGCAAAACCCTCTGAAGTTTACAATCAAGACTTGTTTCACAGTTATTTTCTATGCAACCCCAACCTGATTGGATATGTTTTAATCACTTTTATTTCCACAAAACTGAGTTAGGCATTAGTATAGCACAACAAGTCATTTTGCTAACAGGCTATTCCAGAAAATTTTTTGCAAATCTTTAGGACCATGGAAAAATAAAGATGTATTGAGCCACAAGGTAGTATATGCAGTGCCTTTGAAATGTGATGTAGGAAGATTTAATCTTCCTGTGACACTAATGGAGTTAAGCATTCTGTCCACTAGAAAGTGATATAATCTTTCGTTGAGTTCCTAAGTGCCTGTTTATGGTTCTTTTGAAGATGCAGTATTGGTGATAGCATATTTCTATCCATTGCAGATGCTACAGAAATGAAAAAAGCTACTGCAAAGCATGCGAGATGTGTCAGATGCTGTAAGATAAGTAGAATTTCACAGGTGATAGATATTAACTTTTTAAAACAGTCCATAATGTGTGCAGTGTCAAGTACTCATACTAATGTGAATGAAAATAGATATGCATATATTCTATATTTTATTAGTCAAAACAGAAATTAGAGTACATTTTTGTCTTTAAAATTTAATACCAATTATTAGTGTGTGCTGCTGATGTTTTGTTATAATGGGAGATGCCTGGGTCAAACTGTGCTCAAAATTATGGAAATGGGCAAATATTTCTGCATACCACAGTCAGGAATCTGAATAGGTCTGGACTGTAATGTCATTGTGAGGAGTAAAATGCACTGAATCTCTGCTATATTTCACCAGCACTTCACTCACCCACCGTCAGCTCTGGAAGTTTCTTTGCAGCAGTCTGCCTTCAAAATATTTAGCATCCAAATTGCAAGAAAAGCTCCTTTTGTAAGAATTTTTTGAAAAATCTACTTTAACAGCTCTTAGGCAACTGATCTGCATTTGCTGCACCCTGGTATCATTTGTTTGCAAATTGAAGCAAAACCAGCCTCAATAAGTAGTTGTTTCTGAAGCATGTAAAGCAAACTGATGCTCAAAGAATAGACGATTTGAGTGCTTATTTTCTGATAACCTGAAGAAAAAAGAAAAGTACCTGTAAAGACAGATTAGTGGGGTGTTTAGACAAAAGCATGGTAGATGTGAGATTGCATAGGGCCAAAATTTTGGAAATTATTCACTTCACTTACTAGAAAATTCCACGCATAATGTCACAAGAATACATGTAATACAGTAATTAAAAAAAAAAAAATCAGCAAACAACCAACAGTTCTCCACTCCCCCTCTCAAAATAAAACCCAAAACAAAACAAGGACCAGAAACCAACAACATAACCAGATCAAAATATAAATGCTTAAATAGGACCTAAATAGCACTTAGAACACCTGATTGTTTTCTTGGAGATTGTTCAACATGCAGTCTCTCTCTCTGAATCCCTGTTTACTTTTTCTAATCCAGAACTGTTGCTTTGTTTCAAGGTTGCTGAACTCACTGCAGGAGTCACTTTACAATGTTTGTACATTTGTCCAGAAGCTTAAAGTTTTATTTCTGGGCATACTGAGACATGCCTCACAGTCGCTTGAGATGAGCAGGTCAGCACAGGTATATCATGCCTAATAAAATATACACTTCACACCTCTTTATGCCTAAGCTAATATTAAGCTGAATAGCTTAATCAATAGAAAACATTAATTGAATAACAGGAGAGTATTCATCCCAAAACTCTCTAATTCTACATAATTTACCCTGGAAGATAGATTACTCTGCTGTGAGGTGTGTAATTCCTCATAAGACAAAGAAGCAGCTCTAGCTGTCATGTTTAGAAGTGATTAATGTTGTTTGGGGCAATACTATCCCCACAATCTTTTTGTAGTCATATTTTCAAGGAAATATCTGATTTTGCTTTCTTTATTTGTGGAGGAAAATGCAAAGATTTTTACCACTAGATGAAGTCACCTAATTCCCAAAGGGGAGTGGCCTTTCACATGAACTTACAGTGCATCCTATTGCCTGCCTTGGACTCATTGTTTTGGGTTAATGAATTTTCTCATGGACACTTAAAGAAAATTCTTAATGGATTTTCTGCTATAGAGGCCAGTATACACTCTAGCCCATTCATGATTTAATTTCAGAGAGGTTGTAGCCCAATATTCTGTACTAAGCAGAAGCAATGGAACAGACTTTTCTCATCTGGTCTGGTCAATAACCCAGAGTTCAACCAAAAGACTCTCTCAGAAAAATAGCTCAGCCAAATAAATTTCTAATTTGCTAAAATAATTCTGTTAATGAGTTACTAATTTGGATATTGTCTGTGAAATACTGTGGTAATATAACATTTGTGTTCATGAAGAGCAGAACTGTGTACTAAAAATGTAATGCAGGCTTTTGGCAATGAGTTCAGGATAGAACATCAGAGGAGAGAAATTATTTACATTCTCTTTAACACCTAATACACCTAGAAGCAGCTTGGCCATTTCAAGGACATGCCACAACTGGAAGGGGACAAGACGCAAAATTCACTCTATGCATTTGTCATTAAATGTTGATTCTGCTCTGGCTCAATACTGATGCCAAGGAAAAGGCACATGAAACAACTTTTATAGGTGTATATTCTCAGTAGAGAGGTGTTTCCAGATATATGGAAATAGAGTACTGCTGTATTTTTTACTGCTCCTGTATTTTTGAAGAAGCAATATGCTAGGTGACCCTCTTGATTAGCTGGATTCCTGTACCAGAGAGTGTGTGGCATATTATGTATCTCATTCTGTTATTTCAGATGACAAAGCTAATTTGATTATAAGAACCCCTGGGATTTATGGGGAAGTCAAAGCTCAGTTTTTAAAAAGCTTAATATAGTTGCTGTAAAACTTAATTGTACTGTCTAGGTCTTTTAGTGGTAAATTCTAATTAATCTGAAGTGTGGAAAGGAAATGGACGACTAAGTTTTTCTAAAAAAATGCTTTCTTGTGTTCCCGTCTATTTCTTTCTAGAAATATTGTATTTCTAGAATATAATCTAATGAGGCAATATTTGTTTAAACCTTAGCCTGAGCATTCTTTGCAAGTGGTTAATGTAACAACTGATTTTATTCTTGTAACTGTTTTATGTGCTCTGTAACATGGATAAGACTATTGATTTAGTCAATAAACACTTATTCATGTCGAAACCAACCCTAACTGGGTGTACATAAAATAAAGTGTAATACAATAATTATTTGATTGCCTATAAAAAGAGCTAAACACATGAACTAAAGTTGCTGTCTTCCTGTGGGTAAGTATTATCTGCACAATTGTCTTTGTCTGAAGTGTCTGGCATTTGCTAAAACTGGGAAAGGGTAAGGTATGAAAAATTAATTGGTCTGTTGTAGTAGTTCATTTGGGATCTTAGATACTCCTGCAAACAAGCAAAATTGCTTCCTGTCTAGTGAGCATAATTTAACTACACAATAGATGCAAGAATTTCCCCCAGTCTCTGGACAGCATTCCGACTCTCAAACTTAGACAAACAAGTACATCTGGGACAGAGTGCTCATTTTTCACCTGTACTGGCCATGGTGATTCAGCATGGAAGTTACCTAATGGAATTAACATGCTTGTTTTAAACTCATTTGGGAAATGTGGTCCATTCAATTCCCCTCTACTGAACTCATGGTCGGGCTTAAATGAGTTTTCAAGAGTGGGCACTGTAGAAGTAACTAGACAATAATAAACTGCTATCTGGAATATTTTTAATCAGAAATACAGTGACATGTTTATGCTGCTTGCAGAAACACCAGATATGTAGTTGTCTCGGAGATGACTGAGAACTCTGCCAAAAAAAAAAAGAATTTCCATTTTTTCCTGTCCCTGCTTTCTATTAGAGGTAAAAAAGGTGGAAAGATGAAAGCTGTAACTACTTTCAAACTATCTTTCTTTTCAATATGGGAGGTAGAGAACAAAAATATTTTCTCTGTATTTTCTCTGAAGTGAAAGGAATGAAGCATGTTTTCCTACACAGACTTTAATCTCTGGTGCTGTACTGCAAATGACACTATTTGAAACAGAAATAATAGAATCCAGTAAGAGATCTGTTATGCTAAAAGCCAGGGTTTGTGCAAGCTGTTTCTCTGACTCTGAATGAGATTCAGTGCGGGTGTAAGGAGGGATGATAGCAAGGCGGAGAGTGCTGTATAGGGTTGACTGTTTTGAAGATTTGGATGGTAGGAAATTGAGGTCACTTTGGAAATCTGTGCAGTTTTAAAAGCTTTTTTGGGGTCACTCCTGCTTTTGTTGCTGTCTTTGGTCATGCACTGAATGGCACCTATGCCCACCTCTGTGTGATCCCTTCTGCAGCAGCCTCCTCACTCTCCACAGGGTTTGGCTGCCTGTGAGGACCCAGAATGGGTAATATGTAGCTTTATAACCTTGGCTCAGACCTCCAAGGAAATTTCTGAGTTGAGAGGAACTCTGTGGAGTAGAGGTATGCAAGATAAGAAAGGAAAAACTGTGAATAGAGTAGGATTGTTGGGAGTGGATGATTAGAAGCTCAAGTTTTCAAGCGGAAGAATATCAGCATGAAATGTTATAAAACCCTGGAGGGAAAAGCAGGGTCAGTGAAAAAGGATCTGTTTCAGGGGCAGTGGAAACTGGCCCTTCCCCTCCAGGCTGGTGCCTGCCTGGCCAGTGGAGACTCTGGGTGCCTTATCATGCCAGGGTGCATATTAGTCCCTAGTCTAGGAGCTTGTTAAATCCTAGATATCTCTGTGTGCATCAGCCAATAAATAACTGCATTATGCTTTTAAACTATCTTGCTGGCAGATGCTCTTTGTGCAGGGTTAGAAACACCTGAAAAATGACCCAAAGGTGGAGGAGGGTAACACACCTAGGCAGAATATTCCTCCTCCTTTCAAAGAAGAGATTAGTGCACATGGCAAGAAAGTTCTGTATTTAGAGCAAAACATTTGCTGCAGCCTCAGATTATTGCTTTTTCCTGTGATGGTTTCATTTCCCCCCGGTGTCAGAAGTGAAGCTATTGGAATGACTGATGTATGTAATCTGTGACTGGATAGTTCTGCCGTATATACATGCACTTACATACGGTCACTTAACAACTGAAGCATCAAAATACCTGCAATACATCAGAATAATACTGAACTTTGGCTAATATAGGCCTATAACAGGAAAGAAGGAAGATCAGAGATGAAATCAAAATTTCGGCTTGTAGTGATCTCACTGCTTCTAGGTATTGCAATACTTCAGGCACGTATCACTCTAGATGATGTAGCTGTAGGGAAGACTGGCTTTTCCATTTCAGCCCTGAATTGCTAAGTTCTCCAGGAATGCATTTATTTTTTTTTCCCTGCCTAATTAAAACATGCACAAAACAAATATGATGAAATAGTGAAGAAATAGGAAGAAGTGCAAACCAAATTTCCTAACATAAAAAGATAACTTCTGATAGCAATCCTTCGTCCATCACAGGGACAGTGTAGGAGTATAACCCACCTGAAATTTATGCCATGGTATACAGAGTATCTTTTCAGCATTTGTGGGAACATATTACTTTTTGATGTATCTTACAAATCCATGGAGGAGTGTTTCTCTAAAGTCACACACAATCTCATTGCCAAGGAAGATTTTATATTTTTTAACTAAAATTCAAATTATCTAAGAGGGAAATGTTTTTAGCTTTTCTAATTGGATCATATTTAGTTATTTCAGCTAGTCAGCTAGAAATACACAGTATTATGGAGGTAAATTTACTATGCATTTTAGGAGAACTATTCTAATTTTAGCAGTTTTACATAGGTAGCTATCCCAGTGCCCTAGGGCTAAAATTTTGTCTTAAATTCTGGAAGGCAAAGTAGGTAAAATGTCTAACAAAAATGTGTACTGAGCCTTTCTGCTTTCTGAGCTAAGGCAATTTAAAATTAATTAAATGGTCTGTTAAAGGGTTTTGTTTTAGATTTGGCCCTGTAACAGAGCTTCACCCATTGTTCATATCAGTTATTGGAGATCCTGCACCTTCTCAGATTAATGCAAATATTCCAACAGTGCAAATGACCTAATTTCTTAGTTTCTGCCTAGAAATTAAATGTAAATTGTGGGCGTGAAGTCTAAAAATATATCTTACATTAAGTGCTGGACAAAAAATATTGGATTTATTCAGTTTCCTTATCTTAACATAATTTGGAACACAAGTTATCCGTACTACATCTGAGTAGAGAAAATATTTGTGGGTTATTGAAGGTATTTTTGTAAACTAAATTATCAAAATAAACTGAAACTTAAAAGAAAAGAAAATTCCTAAAATTTCCTCCTTCATATTGGCCACAAATGCACTTGTATCTCAATGGAAATAGACATGCACAATTATTGGGTTTTTTCAGTAACAACAGAAGAATGTGGGACTTTCAAATGATGATTTTTGAGGTGCTCATATTTTACTATAGTGCTTTCCTTCCTGCTTATAAGGAGTACTGTTTTAATAACTGCATAAACAGACACCCCTGCCATTAGTCAAACATTCTGTTGCCAAGCAACATTTAGTCCACATTTTGAAGTACTTTTTTTTTAATTTGACATACATCAGTCACTTAGTTTTATATTAAGTTTGTTTTGAATCTTGGTTTTATATATTTTTATGCAAGTGGTTATCAATCATAAATTGGAATAGATTTCATTGCTGAAATGACAATGTATTTGCTAAAAGCAGAAACAAGGATGTTTCACTTTGTGTCATATCAAAGCTCAGCTTTTCCACTTTTATGAATCTTAACTTACAGATATTTCATCAAGTAAGATTTCCTAAAAATACCATAATATTTGAGACCTGACAGAAATTTAGGCATCATGCATACTGGCCTCAAATGTGCTTGCAAAAGAAATGCTTGGGCTAATAAACAGTATTTCATAGAAATAAAGCCAGTAGCAAATATGTGCTTTATACTACTGAATACTAAAATTTCATAAAAAAGAAGACAAAACCCTGCCTCATATCAAAATAAAAGTGTAAAATAATGACATGAAATTCTGTAGATCCTATAGAACATTTGTAATATTTCAGTATACCTGCTTCAAACCCCCCTGTGTCAGACCCTTTTGACTAGAGAACAAACACATTAGTTTTGAATTACAACATCGTTTGATAAAGGAAGCACACTCCTGGAATCCCAAGAGGAGCAAGAGAACAGTGAAAACTCTCTTGAATATCTAACAGGCAAGAAAAATGGTTGGATGATCTCAGTGGTGAGTCCCAGCAACTGATCTCATAGTTGACCTGTGATCTCAGGGCAGACCTTGCTCTGAGCAGGAGGTTGAGCTGCGTGCCTGCCGAGGTACCTGCCAGCCAGAGCCGTCCTCTGATCTTCCACATGCACAACTGGGGGCTCAGCTTCCTCCACTTACCAGCTCCACATTTCCTGCGGGGTTAGGCAACAGCATGCAATGCTCTGCAGTCTTGGGCTCAGGTTTCATCTTCACTACCTGGACTAATTTACTACCATCAGCAGACTAACAGCGCAATTCATCATCTTCCCTAGATAATTTATGAATATGCTGACCAGCCTGCGTCCCTGCACAACTCGAGTGAGATTCCACTGATGCTTCTCTACCAAAACCCCCTGTTTATTTGGTATAGTGCTTTGTAAGTGAAAATAAGCCCAGAATCTACATGAAAAGCCTGTCAAAAGACAGTGAACAGAGAGCAGCAAATACTTTTTCCTCTGAAATATCACCGATTCTTCATCTCAGTTTCTAAGAAAGTAAATTTGATTTTAAGAAAAGTGGCTTTTTTTTCTGAGTTGAAGTATTACACTTATTATTTATCTCAAATAGAAAAAAAATTTTGAAAACTATTTTTTGCTTATTTGTCCTTTATCTATGTGATTCTATACTTCCATGGTTTAACAACATTTTAACTCTTGAGGTAGAGTGTAAAAAATATTCTAATCCATGAAACTTCCAATTTTAAGAGCATAGTTAATGGTTTCACTGAACTGAAGTTGCTGGAATTAAAATATTGGTGGATTTTTTAGCAGTCCTACAGTAGCTTCCAGGGAAACTGGATATCTGCACACTAAAAGCTAAACAAAGCCTTCCGGTTGAAATAATGAGATTATTCTGTCCAGCCAGAAACAGATATTCAAATAATACCTAATGCCCTAAATTATTTTTTCCCTCGTTTTTGCATGGAGGGTTAATTGGGTTCATGACATTATCTGAAGGCTGGAGACAAATTTACTCAGTTTATGTTTCGCAAGCATGGGAAATATTTCTGGTTATATTAATGGGGATAAATATGTTATATACAAAGAAAAGATTAGTAAAAGGAACAATGGACTAAAATCAGGGTATGTGTAATGAAAACAGTGACTTAAAATATTCCACTGTTACTGTTGGATTAGACCAGGTAAAGGTTGAGGAAACTGGCTTACCTGCCTAGCAACAGAGACTACAGCCTGAATCACATGAAAGACGCTGTAAAAGCTGCTTTGCTTACATTTGACTTTGAAAATAGGCAGAAATGCTGTGGTTTGGAGAACAGCATGAGCTACCTAAAAACATACTGGAAGAGCTATTTTTCCATCTCTGTACTCTCAACTTGTGTGCTTTCAGTATCTGCAACAAAGGAATTTTATATTGATTATTGTAAAGTGTAGAATTATAACAGTAGGTATCAACTGCAGAGAATGTGTTGAATTTGTAGGACTTGGTAAAACAAAAGCAGAATGAAAAGAATCTTGAGAGAAATTCCTTCAGGAGAAAGTAAAAAATGCAATAAGAATTGGAAAAGGAATTTTCTAGACAAAAAAGACAAAATACTGACATTATGATTTTCTGCAATATGGGTCTATTAGTATAGTTTTCTAGGTGTACTGTGCTCCACAAAAAAAACTCCTCTAAGTACCCATTTACATGCTTAGCATTTTATTCAAGGACTTCAGATAGTTTAATATTTGAATATAAGCTTGCATATTTTCAGTGCATGTGTATTCTGCACTATTAAGTACATATTAGTGCATAATCTGTGCTGAAAGTAAACACGTAGAAACGAACACAAATCTGTAACTAATCTGGTGGCTCTTTATTTGGTAGTGGTTTAGTTATTCAAATTAAGATCAAGAGAGAAGTTCAATAAACCCCAGATTAGTTTTATAAGCTGAACTTGAACAAAACTGAAAATGTAATTACAAATACTTCTTAGATGGGTTTATTGCTTTTTCAATACCTAGGGTCAGCACCTAGAAAAAGAATTCTGGCAACATAAGCATTCAAGTCTTTGGACTGTCTTCTGGCAGTGCCATGGAGCAGTGAGGGCTGGCTGCTCATTTAAAAAGGCGAGCTGGAAGTCAGTGCTGGCCCAGACTCTAGTACAGGGAATTGTGCACGAGTCCCATGGCACATCCAGGGAGCCCAGTCGGGAGCAAAAGACAGTGAGGCCGAAGACAGGGCAGGACCAAAGGCTTCTGACAGGAATATCCATGCTACAATACCCCCAATGCAGGACTGAGGCCCACTGAGGAGGCAGGAGCCCCCCAGGCTTTGCTGAAACGGGGTGCTTGGTGCGTTGGCAGGGGGAGGCTCCAGGTGGGGCTGAGTAGGACCTGTACATCATGGCTATGCACCCAGGGCCATTTCAAACTGTGACACGAGTTTTACCAAATCAAAACCAAGTGCCAGCTATTATATACGACAGCCTATTACTACAGAAGAAATGCTAGTCCTTTCCTCCATGTCAAAGGCAGGACAAATCTTACTGAGGGACGGAAATTATACGAACTGAAAACTGTCAAGCTCAAATTGAAAACCATGTCACTAAATACTTTGTAAAATATTCATGGTAAGTTCTTGTCAAGGAATATCTAACAAACCAAGTAAACAAACCTGAACAGTTTTCATTTGTGGATTTTGGGGTATTATGCTGGCAACCACGAACAATATATCTCAGTGGGTTCAGCTATGGAAATCTTAGATTAATAAATGGGTGTTCTACTGTTCTTGTCTTAACTACTGCATATGTTCAGAAACCAAATAACCAAAACCACCTGAGTATATTTTATTATTTTTGTAGCTACACAGTAATGTTTAGTTACAAGAATACTAGATACTAATGATCATATTTCGTAGACATCATGATATAAAATAGAATTTTTAAAATTAAGACTTGAGTTATCACTCATATTTTTTAGCAATCTTCCTTTTTCAGAAAGGTTTAAAATTTTGTGAGAACAGACTGTAAGATTTTGAAACAAATAGCTAAGTATATGTCTTTGTTGAAACTTTCCAAACTAATTTTTAATAATTTGTAAAATCATAATTTCAAGATTGCATGTGATGAGATTTTTTTTTAAATTCATATCATCTGTATAAACAAACAACAGTCATTTTTTTCATCACTTCAATATGGAGTTTTACCCTCCAATTTGAAATGTTGTTAATGAAGAAGGAAGGTAAAACACGAGAATAGGTCAAAACTTTATGTGAACTAGTATTGCATCTCTAAAGGTAGCCATCTGGTAGCGTGGCTGACTATGGAAAAAGTAGAAAAAACAATAAGCTCCAAGTGAACCCACAAAATCCAAGCAGTCAGTGCAAGTTGCATGAGAATTTATAGAAAATAACACTTCTAATAAGCTCTGTTGTGCTTGCCTAGATGTTTTCAAATTCTACTATACTGGTATAAAATGGAATTATATCTTCGGGTTTGTTCTGTATGAATTTACTGATAATTCCTAATATTCTTTCTAAATTTCTTGCTTACTGCTAAGTGCTTTTTGAAAGCACTGTGACATTTTGAAAGAACTGTTCATAGTGATTCATAATATGTTTTCACAGTCACAAAGGCTACTTCAGAGTCAATTCCACAGTACTTTCCTTTTCCTCCTCTTTTTCCTGACATTGTTCATGTTGGCTTTCATCTGCACTTCTAAGCTTTTGATGTGTATATAAATTTTTAGGCTCCCATTTTGATATGGAACAGGGTGTTTTGAAAGGTTATTAGTTTTCTAGAGACAGTTTCATAGGGGAATCCTAATTACTGAATTTCTGTTGAATTGAGCAATTCCAAATTTTAAATTCAGATTATTAAAATGTCATCTATGTGTCTTACGTAAAGAGTAATTTTGGTACTAAAGTATATTGAACTATTTAGGGAACTTATGATAGTACTGTCACACTATAAATCTATCTTCATGTTCCCAGCTGTGGTTCTTTGTTTAGAGAAACTATTTCTTGCTGATGGCACATCTAAGAGCTAATTCTGAATGATTCTTGATTCGAGTATATTTGGATTGAAACTCTGACAGTTTGTTTTATGTTTGTAGATATTTCAGACGGGTAATGATATAGCCATTATGTGAGATATTAATATGTATATTATATTGTCCATATTGAGAGAGGGTGTTGACAGATGTTGTAGTTTGTGCAGGACATCTACTGTGTCTTGGAAAAGATCACTCTTGTCAAGACATATGTTTGTGAGCATGATAAATATTCTGAAAATGCCATGGTAGAAGATATCAGGAGTTTTCTTCCTTGTGGATTAGTTTTCAACTGACCATGTCTTCATGATAGAAAAATGATGCTAAACTATAGAGGAACAATTTAGAAAATTTTTAATGAAGTGTATAACAGTCTTGTGATATTATTCTTACATAATTTGCTTTCTTGAATCACAGAATCTCACTCAGAAAGTTTCCAAGATACCTGCTACATAGAAGTCAACGTGTGCAAACAGACATACTAACTTAACTTCTTTATTTCATGCTTTAGTAATTAAATGTGGTCTTTGATTGCCTGGCATATCTTGTTTTCTGTGACAGAATTGGCTGCAAGAGTTACCACTGTGAAACATTTTAAGATTTTTAAATAAGTAAAATATTACACACCTATATGTCATTCATATATATATACACATATATATACATACACATATACATGACAGACTTTCGGCTTTTTGCTACCAGAGACAAGCTTAATTAAGTTTGCAGAGTGAAGAGCATCTGCTGTATGTCATAGGAAAAGACACCAGCAATATTTTTATATTGATTACATGGAAGAGGATAAGGACTATTTCTCTTAATGTCAGCGGTAGGTGAAAATAAGAGATGTGTTTTTCACAAAAACCATGTCAAAACCACTCTCCGTAGTTTATATAAAGTCTTAAATGCATCAGATTTCTACCATAACGATAGTAGGTAGTTATGAAAAACATCTTGCTCTTCTGCATTTTGGCAGGTAACTTTATCTGTGCACAAAGACTATGGGGAAGCTAAGAGCTGGTGAAGTGTGAGCAGATTTTGTCTTTTTCTATCCACATTAAAAAAAGCTGAATATCAACGAGGTTTAGCTTTTCTGGCAACATTGAAGAGCAATAGCAATACAGGTAGAAAAATTTACAGTGCACAGGAACTACAGCTGGACTGAAGTACACCAACAGACCAGCTCCTGCTGACAGACTTGCTTCTCTCCAGCCTCTTTTCACAGTATCTGAAATTGCCATGCCCATCTGCTATCAACATTACCCTTCTTTTCCTTTCAGTTTTGATCAGAATTAACAAAAGAAATGGGTACATTATGCAAAGAAAAAAACCTCCAAATGCAATAGAAAATTATTAATTAATAATTAGTTAATTGATCCAAACTGTATTCATTATATACTAGATCTTTTAACAAAACTTTTCTACACCCTGTTTCTAGACTTTTTCAGATTTTAAGTTAAATGAGATTGTAATATATCTTCCCTACATATTTGTACAATGTTATTTATTTGATTGAATCATGTGTGCATAATACCAAGATAAAGACATTGATGATAATTAATAAACATTATCCCCCCAGGGAAAATGAGGCCTTTGTTTTCCTAAGGTAAAAGCACTTAGAAATGTATAAGCTTTAGAAAAATCTAGTTCAGTTTCTTGATATATCTGTAAGATTATCCTATATTCTACTTTTTCCTTTTATTCTGGGTAAAATAAAGCATAGCTAAATCACAATAAAATAGTTTATAAGCATGTGCACATATATCCCATTGTAGCTGACGAGGTTGCTCTCATAACAGATAATGCTTAAACAGCACCAGTAGCACATGCAGCAGAGCTGTAACAGATGACAATAAATGTGCTAGAGAAATGAAATGGATAGCTCTTTTATCAGGAAGAAGAGGAAATTGAAATATGAAATGCCATTTTGGCAGTGGTTTGGCCTTTAGCAGAATATAAGAATTATAGTTATTGATGTTGTTTTATGTATTACCTTTCCACACATTAATTTTTACTGCAGAACCTTTAACATAAATGAGAAAAACAAATATATGTATATATGGCCAAAAACTAAGTCCTTATTTGAATTCTTATCAGTATGGATAGTTAGAACATGGGATAGTTGGAAAATGGTTTAGGGACATTTAAAACCAATCAAATATTGCAGTTTTAAAATTTCCCTTGTGGTATCACTCACAGAGGTTAAACTGCTTAATTCTGTTGTCTGAGGTCATTATGGAGGATGTATCTCTGCATATCTTGGAAAGACATTTTGGGCTTGCATAAGCATGCCTGTATGAAAGGTGATTTTGCAAGTTGTATGGTGACATTACAGCATTACACAAAGACCTGTTTGGAGCCTATGCAGAGAAATTAGAATTTTTTGTAAAATGGGGTATAATGGTATTTAATTATTCCTTTTGGTAAAACACCAAGCTTGGTGGAAGAGTACAATTCTTCAGATGCAAGAAAAATGTGAAAACAGAACATGGAATGACGCAAAGGAAGAAATACATGACCGAAAGATCAAAACAGGATGATAAATGTTTCACTCAGTCAAGTGTGCTTTCCCCCTATTTATTTGAAAGGTTGCTTGTTGACAGCCTGTTTGTTTTCAGTTCAATTTCACAGAATCACAGAATATTCTGAGTTGGAAGGGGCCCACAATGTTCGTTGAGTCAAACTCTTAAGTGAATGGCTCATAAAGGGGTCAAACTAATGACCTTGATATTATTAGCACCACACTCTAAACATCTGAGCTAATCCAGATTGCTATTCACAGCCACATAGTTCCTACCAAATAGAAAAAAAAAAAAAAAAAGGTAAAGAAAAAGGAAAAGGAAAAGGAAAAGAAAAGGAAAAAGAAAAAGAAAAAGAAAAAGAAAAAGAAAAAGAAAAAGAAAAAGAAAAAGAAAAAGAAAAAGAAAAAGAAAAAGAAAAAGAAAAAGAAAAAGAAAAAGAAAAAGAAAAAGCTCTAATCTCACTGAGAAATGCATCCAAAAAGCATATAAATAGCTTCAGAATATCACCCACCTGCAAAAAAGTTCCTAAAATGCAAGGAAAAACCCCCTAAAACCCCTAAAAGATAATTATGAAATCCCTAATTAAAGTCTGTTTAAATACTGATTATGGGAATTGAACTTTGCATTGTACTGTTATTATATGCAGCTTATTTTTCCAAGCAAAATCAAGTTAAAAATATGGATTTTGAGGAATTATAATTATTTCTAATATATAGAGATTTTTAATTTTTTTTACTACCAGATGTTGCTGCTTTCATCTGAAGTATATTGTCTTTAAACAATTTTATTTTAAAGGGGAAAATGACCCTGGTGGTTTACAAATTATTTCACGATTTTGCAAGTGCAGGTCAAATTGCATGTGGAGGGACTGAATTGGAAAACCCTTTTGTGAAAGGGTTCTGTTTTGATAATGGCTCTGTATCAATTATTCAGAGCTGTTATCAGAGAAACAGAGAAAAAACGAGGCTTAGACCTGGGCAGTACACAAATGGAGTGTACAGTTCATAAAGGAAAAATTAATGGTCTGGTTCAGCCACTGAAAAAGTGGCTAACCTTATATTTTTGACACTACTAGGCCCTGGAGTCAATCAAAGAGCACAGTCCTTTAGTTATGTGCATGTTAAAGTTCATATTTGATCTATATGATCATTGAAGCAATCATTCCTTATCCTTTTTTGGCCTTTTTCTCAAATATAGAATAGAGGTATAACAGTGAAAGGACAACTTACTTCTGCTATATGAAGACAATTATATTAGTGCTTAATTGGGCTTGAGCTTCCGTAGTCTCCATTCAAATTTCTGCTGGAGGTCAAAAATATTAAGATATCTGCTCCTCATTTCACATAATCTTACAATAGTAAGGTTGGAGAGAATATTGAGGCTAAAGAACACCACAAAGCTGAGAAATTCTGCCAAAGGAGTTATCATAAACCTACTGAACTTATATGTGTCTTTTTTTTACACTGTAGAAGGGAAAAATGAATTTAATTAGACTGAGAAAATTTTGAAACAAGAAATCCATTAAGAAGGACTATTTAAACAAAAGTCCAACAAAGCATCTACAGCTTCAGGAAGCATGGTTTTTATTTACCTTCTCCTTTTGTTATGTTCTTGTACTGTATGTGTCAAAAGTGTTAATTTTGTTGTTACAATAATTACATCAATTTCTAGACTGTGCAGTTAACATGGCAATACTTTATAATGAACCAACTGCTCTTAATCTTAAAATAGAACTCACGGCTTTTAGTGAATTATTGTGGAATTTATTTTGCCCTAATCTGCTAGGGTGACAAGTGCAATATAAATAAAAATGTTAAGAAGAAAAATGTTCCATGATGCCAAGACTAAAGGTCAGGAGATATAGGTTAAGATTTTTCAAAACTGGAACCTAAAGTTCAGCCCAGAGCCCTCTAATTACACACATAAGAAATAACCCGGGCACTCAGTTGTTCTGAGGGTTTATTAAATTTCAGTTAACTCAAGAAAAAACACTGCATATAATTAGCTGGCAAAAGTCAAGTTGCTTGTATAGGCAAGGCACATGAGTATGGATGTAAAAGCTCACTTTTTCCTAATAAAGTAAAAAAATTAGGAAAAATGTTTGATTTTAGTTCTGCTGTGTTGGATTTATTTTAGTATTTTTTCCTTTGTTTGCTTTTTTGTGTTTTTTTGTTTGAGCATTAAATAATTTGTTGCTCTGCTTGAAGTCTAGGCCACTGGGGATGAGTTTTGATGTGTGAATTTTATCTTTCTCAGTCTAGTTTAAGAAAAAAAAGCTCTCCAGGCTGTAGAGAGCAACCATTAAAAAGAACTATTGAAAAAAAAAACTGAAGTCCAAAATCCATGAAAACAAAAACAAACTAAAAATACCATGGAGAAATATAAATCATATGATTTTAAAATATATCCTAATTCTAGGAGCTGAAATATACTGAATTTCTTCATAGTTCTCCTTATTCATATTGTGTTAGGCAAGTTATTTCACCTTTCCATACCTAAATTCTCTGCTCTGTGTTGTATCTGGAATAATAATATTTACTCATCTCCAAGGGTATTAGGAGATTTAATTTAATAATGCCCATGAAGTACGTGATTAATAACAGAGGGAAATAATACAGAAGCAAGGATTATTACCATTATTAATTAAGTAAAAGTATCTCCCAAGACTGGAACTATTATGGATATTTCATTTATTTTCTATGAGTGTACTGTACTATTACTTCCAAAATGATTTTTGAGCACTCTTGGAAGAAAAACACAACTGTATTGTTAGCAAAGTTGGATTTATAACCTTATTAAAATTTTCAGGTTCTTAAAAGACCCATTATTTCTTCAGTTGAATTGATGAATAATTATTATGCAAATCCTCTTGTGTTGCTTTATGGGCAACCTTTGGACTGGCATTTTAACTAAATATTATGTAAGAATTTTGATAAGACAATTGAATAGTAACTGAAGAAATGACAGCAGTTATTGCATATGTAAAATGTCTGGAGTTAGAATGTTTTTAAATATGACAGGTTGAATACTTTCACAATAAAAACATTCAGTGATGCCTTCTCTTGTTCTCAAATACAACATTCAATTAACAGTGCTTGGTTTCCAAGCTGATCACATTTTTTAATTAGAAGTGAATGTGCTATTCTATGAAAAATTGCAGCATTTTCTAAATAATACAAAATTAAGCCACTTTTGAGGACATTTTATCCACATCATCATCATCACTATTCAATAAAACAATATTTGGAGTGATCACATATTATGTGATGCATCCTTTTTCTAGTTGAAAATTGCAAAGCAAGGAAAAATTTCTTCTTACTCTACTGCAGTAAACCATTACCTTTTTGCTGCTAGTTTCAGTGCAGTAAAGTTTTACATCTCTTCAGTACTCTGGAGCAGCTCACTACATGCACTTGCATTCAGGAGTTTCCCTGCTGATCCAGGGAAAACTCAGCCACTAAACAGAGCCACTAGACAGAGAAAAAGAGGGAAGCTAAATACTGGACCAGGAGTCTCTGAGATGAGATGGGAGAAAGTTTGAAGATGTTTTAGACAGACCCTTTTCCTTGAAGGTCCAACAGAATCTCAAGCCTACCTGCCCATAAGAGGCACTTGGTGAGAAGTTTACCACTACTCACATTGCTGGAGAATCCATTCAGTGCAGGTAGAACAGCCGCAGTGTGAGCTGCAGGCTGAGCTCCAGGCACCAGGAAGGCAAGCCTGAGCCAAGGGGCTGTGAACTGCCCACCCTTTGCATAACAAAGGGGAACAGGGACCTGTAGCCCAGCCAGGAGACTGGACACTTGGAGATGTGGCAGGACCAGAGGATCCCAGACTTCTCTGCCCCCTAGACTGTGAGGCTTAAAAATCCCAGGAGTTTCTTTGTTCTGGGTCCCTCCTTAGATGTACCAGCTCGAGCTGTTATTTTATGATCTAGTTGTTGTACTATGATTAAATTATTTGAAGGATATGGATGTCTGCTATGGGAAACCTGGGGTTGAGTTGGAAAGGGAATCTGGTGTGTGTGGGAGGTGAAACTGGGAAGGGTCCTTGGTCCCAGCTCAGGTGGTGCGAGTGTGACTGACAGTGTGGGTTCTGGATGGTCAGATAGGGAAACTTCCTTAACATCACTGAATTGGTGCTGAACACAGTAAGGCAAGCCCCTACATTCTTGAAAATATTTTATTTTCATGGTATTCCAAACGACAGAAAAGTTTAGATCTTTTAACTTGCCCTCTGTTTTCAAAGAAATCCTATTTTTTATCCCTCACAGTCCCCTTTTTCAAGCTTGTTTTCACAATGATGAGAGCTTCAGAGCTTAATTTTACAGAAAATAAAGAAGTTAAAAACTATAGACTTTTATGATTGTGTGATCCCAGGACTTGAACATTTATGAAACATGTCAAATATTATAAAACTTGAAAAAAAAAAGCCTCACACTGACAAGATTGTCTCATTGTTATGTTTCTCAGCATGCTTTTTCACATTACAATAATTAATCCATTTTTGTCACCACAATTGATGGGCTTGTTTGTTTTTAAAGGAAAATAAAAATATAACACTTTGCATCTTATTTTTTCTACTACATATAAATAAAACATTATCTGTTTTCTCTGTTGCCTACTGAAAATTTGAACTGTTCTTTCTGAGATTATGAAGTCTATGACAACTTAAATCCTTGAAGGCATTATGTCAGACTACTTGAATAATGTCATCTAGAATGCAAAGTCTGTTCTTGTTGGCATGTCAACAAGAAAATTAAAGAATGAAAGACAATTAAGAAGAGTGAAATTGTGTTAGACTTAGTTGACTTTCTAAAACAAGGTCTTTTTGATATTTTCTGGAAAACTATTCAAGAAAAATGTAGCTGTATGTATTAAGATATTTGCAAGTCCAGCAGCCTATCCTCTTGACCCTTTCATTCTCTGAGCATAAAGACTTCTGTTATGGTTTAGGAATGGTGTTCTCCACTTTCGTGTTCCCACTGAAACCATGTGCTGCTCTCACTCCCACCCTCCTCCTCCCTTTGCAGAGGGCTGGAGAGGAGAACTGGAGGCAGGAAAGGTAGGGATCATGGGTGGAGATAAGAGCAGTTTAATGGGAACAGCAATGAGATAAGAAAATAAAGAGTAACAGCAGCAGGAGTAATCACAGATGGTACAAGAAAGAGGCAAATTACTCAAATGGAAACAATACCCACTGCTCCATCCATGATGCTGTGCCACAGTGGAAGGGACCCAAGAGGGGACCCCTTCTCCCCAGCCCTGGCAATGACATAAATTAGTATAGAACAATCTCCATGCCACCTCCTGGCTACTGCAAGAATTAACCCTGTCCCAGCTGGGACAAGGACAATGTCCTAAATACTACTATATGGCATTACATTTGGAATCATTATGGGAAAAATATTTTACATATTTCTTACATGGCTAAACATGATTAAATTACAGAATCCATTGAAACCAGTGCTTTCAAGGAAGGCAATGGCATTTCAAGTTACAAATTTCCTGAGAGCAAGCATACCTAATAATAGAAAACCCATGTTTTCCAGCTCCTTGGCATGTGGAATAAAACCAGTCATTCCACACCTCTTGCTCATCATTGTACACATTACTTGGAAGGCAAATTTAGTATGTTAGAAGGATGCTACAATTGTCTGAACACTTAATAATTCACCTTTATTAAATTAAGAATGCTTTCCTTTTCATTATAATATACTCCTGCTCTCTCAAATATTTCCTTTTTCTTCCCTCAGGTTACTTTGCATTTCACTTGATTTTAAATTTGAGTTTCCTAGTACTTGCTAGACCATGCAGAATAATCTGTTCCAAACCAAACCTCTACTGATGATCCCTTATGTCATATGTACTGTCCATTAAAATTATCATTTACCCCAATGCTTAAAAGCAACATATCCATCACAATAATTTTTTGCTGGGCAATGTGTCACAAAAATACCAGGATAAGGCATCTTTGAAAAGAGACTATGAAAAGAAGATTGTAAAACAAAACTGCAACAACTTTGTGCATACTAGATACATTCTTTTTAGTTTCTGAGTATTTTGAAAAGTTAAATTAAACTTACCATACCACCTGCACACACATAGATCAATCTCTGTCAAGAAGTTTCAGTTTTCTTCTCATCTGTCGGTGTACATGTTTGCCTCTACCTTGCAAAGGCAGAGAGGTGCCAGCATGCTGCTTAAGCACGTCGCTATCATGGTTTTATTATTTTCTTCCTTATGACACTCTTTATTGGAATTCCATGGAGGTTTTTATTATGCTGAGGAACTAACATACTTATGAGGCAAATGTTTCAGTTTACACTTTGCAGAATTACTGGCTTTTGACTTTCTCTATCCATAACTGAGCATTAGTCATACAAATTATTTTGAGCTGTTCAAGAATTTTTTTTTTTTAATTCAGAAATATTTCTATTGTTTGCATTTTCATAAATAAAACAAAACGGGACTATTTCTCTCAAAAAAAATTAGGTCTGTAAAGTTTTTCTTCTTTTTAAAATTCAGAGTCTTTATTTTTTTTAAGTAATGTAATTCATTAAAACTATTGTCTTCCAGTTTAAATTCCTCTTTATATTAAATATATTTTCTAGGGTAGAGGAAAAAAAATCAAAAATCAGGGCTTCAGGATTTTTTCTTTTTTCTTTTTAAAGGAAACAGTCTGATGCAAAAATTGACTCCAGAAGCACAGAGATAGTGTATTTAGGTTTAGTCTGATCAAAGTATGGAGACTGCCAGCAACTGCCAGACCATGAGTAGTAGCAATATTTTTCCTTTGCTTCCATCATTTGGAAAAAAAAGAATTGACCTCCTCAGGAACCCTGTTCTCTGAAATGAATAATCCTGCTTGACTAAATTAAAGTTAGCTGAACACAAGGAAAATATCTATTTTCAAAAGTTGGCTAGATAAAGGATGAAGTATATTTTCAGTTCTTTATTTTCCTTGACTTCGCCCTAATTAGGAAAAAGAACCAAACAATTAAAGTTTTTATAGGGAAAATTTCTACTTTTTATTACTCTAAATGTTAAAACCATTAATTGAATGAACCTCTCAAGCCCAGTGATTTTTGTTGTATAGAGCTGTCAGAGTGATATTTAAAATGAGTGAACATGGTCAGTGTATTAAAAAAATCAGGCCTTTTAAGTAGCAGTGAGGCAAGAATAAAGGCCAATCTTTTAGTTATAATTGCACTTGAAAGAATGCCAATTGAGAATTATAACTACAGTTCTTATTGCATATTTCTAGATCTGAGAATATAAGTAGGTGGTGGTGGTGGGGAAACGGAATTCTTTGCAAATGACCCCTGGGAATGAAATGTGCAGATATTGTACATTAGAAGAAACTAACTGTGATGCTAACTTTCTTTTCATATTTCTTGAGAGGAATGTGTGTGGGTAGAACAAAAAGGTGCTTTCATACAATCTTTGTGCTTTCTGGATTAAGAGTGAAGAGTTGAGGGACGTTACAGCTTTGCATCAAGTGGCTCCATAACTCCATTCCTGACCTCTGGATGTGCCTTCCTACATGGAGGGACTGAATGAGATGTTGCAGTGCTTGTGGAACACAGCTGCCTTATCTCAGGCAATCTCCAGTTATTTTCTTCTCAGTATCCTCTTGGAGTTCATGTGTCCTCTTATTTCGAAATATGCAAGCAAGCAACCAAAGAAAAATAGTGGTGATTATGATAAAAGAAATGTTGTTTATAAAGAGGAGATTGGTGTGTCAGCTACTGATGCATAGGCTTAAACAGCTATGCAGCCCTGTCAGAAGCTGGTGTAGTATGGAGGGTAAACCTCTCTCTTATCCACAAACATATTCCTTGTGCTAGTAAATACATCTGTAACACTGACAACACCTAATAGCCTGCCAGAGATTTCAGAATTAGCATTTCAGAATAATTAGTCTTGTTGATAATCCACAATTCTTTCCACTGAAATGCTGAGAATTTAATTGATAGCTTGTGGTTTCCACGCTCTGTATTCCATAACACAATTCATCTCTTGACCTCTTGCAACACATATCTCCTAGTCGGCATTCTTATTAGGAATGACTAAATACCACCACTGCTTCATACCCATTTATGCTACTACCAGGTGACCTGCTTAACACAGTTGTAAATAGGAAATAGTTCATAGCTATAAAACTGCAGGGCAAATCCTCAAGGACAGCATTACTTTTGACAAACTGGCAAAATGCTTAAAAACCTTGAAAAACTGTGTTTGGAAATCCATAAAAATGAAGTTTTCAGCTTTAGTGTTATTCTAAAAATATATTTTCCCTTTTTACAGCATGAATTCTTTTCCCTTTGTATTCTTCTCTACTCTTTAAAGTGACATTTAGCTAATGTAGCAAGAAGTCACAGCTGTTGGGGAGGGCTGTGAGACTGCAGCCCACAACATTTCACACATATGAAAAGTGAAGACTGAGAATAAGGAGTGTTTTGCTGGGTCACCAGGAATTGTTCTTGGAATGTTCCAGAGAATCACTTCCTTGATGACTAGAGATTTTTTTTCCTTATTTCTAGCATAATTTTTTTCTTAGTTAGTGCTTACCCATTTATTTTCATGCCAACAATATGCTTTGTCTTCTATAGCTCTTTTTCCTCCTAAGTGGTTACCCAATGATGTATTTAAAAAAGCAGTCGTAGCCCCTCTGAGCCTGACTTTTGCTGAAAAACATTGAGAAAAGTAAATGAAACAGTCTTCTGGCCTCATAAGGTTTTTAGTTCCTTTGATGAAGAATGTTAACTTCCCTTTTGTTCTGTATCTTACTTTTTTCCTTAAATATATGCAAATTATTTTTCCTTTCTTAAAGCAGTTAGAAGATAACTATGTAGATAAAGAGTTGTCTGGTTTTGTAAACTTTTCCACATTGATGTAACAATGCAGTTAGCTACTGGGATAAATACAAGTAACATTTTCAGAGGCAGCTATGCATATACTGCACATGAAAAACAATTGCCACAGAGATGGAATTAAAAAAAAAAACTAAATTGCAAACATGGAGTAAAAACTGTGCACAATTAATGGGTAAAATATGCAATTGCTTCTGCAGTTCTGATTATTATTATTTAACATGATCCATATTTCACCCTACCCTATTTGTTTGGTTCTAAAGATATAAGAAAATAAAAAAAGACTATGTATAATAGTAAATTTTGCTATTATGTAATATGAATGCTATATGATACATGAAATATGTGGTCATGCAAATTTTCTAAATAGTTTAGGGTCAAAAATACACTGGTACCATCTCACTCTCCTCTATATTGTGTTAAAAGTACAAAGAAGGTTGCATATTATTTTTAATAATTTCTCTCCTGTAGCAATAATTCAATGTTAGATTTTTAACCTACTGTTAATTATTTTTTATTTTTCAAATCAGAGTTCAGAAGTAAGGGCAATAAGTGACTCTTAGCTAAAGAGCTGCAAAAGGGTGAGAGCAGTATAAGACAAGGTTTTTCTCTGTTTTTGAGAGCTAGTCCAGTCTCTTATGTTAATGCACTTTTTCTGGAGTCTCTCTGGTAACTCCATCTCTCTCCTGTCCTTGAGAATCCAGGACTGGACACAGGATTCCAGATATGACACAGTAGTTCAGGTGTGAAGATAAAAATATTTTATATGTGACAAGCAATTTTATTACAAGATTTGTATGTAATAATATTCTAATTTTTATAACTTTTTTATTGTGTCACATGCAGTTTATCTGATTGCTGGTAAGACATACTTTTACATGCAGAAATAACACAATAGTGATCAGAGTATTCATCAATTTTAGGTAGTCTATCAACATATACATATGAAGCTACGAAGATAAATGTGAGAAATTTAGAAAAGGGATTAATAGTTTCTGGATAGAACCATACCTCCAAGTCTGGTGCACAAAGGTTTTTTGGCTGTTTTTTTCCATTGAGCTCTTAAACCAGGGTCAAAGTTTGAAGCTTAATATAAGGAGAAGATTCATCAGCTTCTGCAGGTGGGAGAGATGGCTTAGACTAAAGATGAAGTCAGGCCATGTGTTTCAGGCCTGACTTTATAAAAAGAGAAGCATGGTATGCCTTAAGGACAGAAGCAAGTGAGGATATAAATTATGTATATGCCAAACACAGGAATGAATATTTGTAACTCTGGATCACTGATTTAATAGTGGAAATTACAGTATCAGTAAAAGTTGTGTTTGAATAGCTACCAATGATGTTTCCAATTGGAGTAACTAATTTTTCAAACTCATTATAAATTTCTTTGAACACATATGTTTAAAAGTTTGCCTTGTCAAAAAGAAATACAATTAGCCACTTATCATTTTAAATAGGAATGTAAGACATTAAAATATTCTGAGTTTCAGTCGAATTAGTTTTGTTAATTTAAAACATTCCCTAATGAAAATGGTATTTAAAGACCTGACTGATTTAACAGGAAACTTGTCTTGCTTCCTGAAATCCTGCTTTGAAAGCTCTTATTTTTTTTCTTTGAGAAAATAATTAATTTTGTTTGCAGTGTTATTAATTTGTGTTTGCAGTAGAGGAAAATGTAAGGATAGCAGTTTAAGCTCATAGCAGATGTAAATTCTGCTTGCTTTAGGAGTCTCCGTGGAAAGCTATGAATCAGGAACCTCTGCAACATGTATCTTCAAGTCAACAGATCCTGAGCCAGCCCTTTATACAGCTCTCTCAGTAATGATAGTTTTTTACTAATTCTTAGAAATAATCTGCAATGCAGGCTCTGCATTTATTTTCAAAACAGAATTGTGGGGGAATTGAAAACTGGAGCTTAATCCTTCCCTTTCCACACTCTTGTAAGACACACTGGTCTGCCATCAATACCAAATGGATTCAAAAGTATTTCCTACAATTTTGACAGCGACTTCCTCACAGATTCATGATAGCAACATCCACATGATAAACAATTCACACACAGAGAGGCAGAGATATATGCATTTATATCCATGTATGTAAAGAACCCCCTTGGGTTCAATGAAATATTCACATTTCTAGTGTTTCTCAGCAGGCATGGGCTGCCCCTTGAGCAGAGGGTGTGTGTGGGTGTGAGCCTAGGTCTCATTGTCACTGATGGCCTTCCAAGCATTGCAAGCCTGAGAGTTTTCAAGCTGTGAGAAGTGTCACACTCGGAGGTCTTGGCACAGCCCACTGCAGTCCAGGAGAGCTCAAAGGGCCTCACCTATGCCTGCTCTCTATTGGGTTGCAAGATGATTGCCTTTAGTCGTCAGCTTCATCTTGGATCTATCACAAGTCAGTAATTCCTGAAATTGCTCAAAAATCTGTAACAATGGTACCATTTCACTTGACTAAGATTAATTTTTTCAGAGGGTCTCATAACAAGGGTACCATTTTACTTGGATGATGATTCAGGAAAATGATTTCCCAAGGCTAACATGGTTAGTCACTTATCCTTTGCTCTCCACCTTGGTCAGGGAGCTGATGTTCATGTCACAGCCAGAACTGGTCCTACCTTTACTATGCAAGAGCTCCTGGTGTGGTCAAGAGACAAGTCACCCCTTCAGCTGGTTGGGTCAAGGATTATCAGGAGCTCTTGAGGTCACAGAGCAGGCATAAGAACAGATGCCTTATCACACCTTGTTAAACTGCATTTAAATAACAATAAGTAATGCATTAGTTAACAATCTATTTTGAAGGAAATATATTTATGTACCTTTACTGAAAATTTCTCTCAAAATAATCAGATTTTAATTAGGCTTCTTTAACAGCATGAAAGTGCCCAGTGCACTGTGGATTGGTGTTGTGATGGTACTTGGGTGAGATTAGAGGGCTGTGATTTCCTGCAGTTTGGGTGAAAAGGGGGCTCTTGTGCTTCTCTCACCCTCCTCAGCCCCCCTCACAGTACCAAGAGTAGTGTCAGGCAGTTTTTGTCAGCCCATCCTGCTGGGACTAAAAAAAAATAGCCAAAAAATCTCAAATGAATAAATAAAATCCAGATTCATTGGACAGCAAAGAGAGAAATGAGGGCATCTTGTGAGGAAGAAGCAGATAGATTTAGAAACAAATGAACTCCCTTGGGACTTGCCCTTCTGAGGGAAAGTATCCTGGATGCTGCCATGCTAATGTAGGGCCCGCATTCACTGGCTGCCCCTTGAACTGGGCTTCCCTCCTGCTCTGGGGGAGAAAGGTCTGATTCTGGGATCTTGGTGCTAGAATAGCTCTGTCACAGCAAATTGACATGTTTGCTGAAGCAAATATTGGGGCCTTTATCACATTTGAAAAATGGAAATTCTTACAGATTTAGACATATCTGGGGAGAGGTCCCTGTTATAAACTTCAAATTCAGTTTAAAACAGTTATATCCTAATGCATTGAAGCTTCATTAATTATGAGATCTAAACATATGGTCATAAAGTTCATATTTTTTGTGAATTTAAAGTTTAGGTCTTTGAGGAAACTGGCAATTTCTCTTACACTATTTCATATATCTAGTAACCATTTTACCTTGGTAACAGGATGCTCAGAAAACCTGGGAAATGTTTTTCATGTGTCTGGCAAATATTTCAATGTGTCTTTAGATATGTAATTAATTTTCCTTGGATTTATAAAATGAAAAGACTTTTGTATCTTTTGTATCTAAAAGTTATATCTATTTTTTAGATATAAAACCATCTGGAAGGAATCAAACACACAAAATAAAAAAGGAAGTTAGCAGCCATAATCAAGAAAAATGTGCAAAAAACTGGAATTAAAATAAATTCTGTGATCATTTTGAACGTAAATCAAGATTTTAGATAATGAATTATTCACTGGTAAAAGCCAGGGGACACAAATATTGTTGTTTATACCAGTGTGTTGTAAACTCCAATAGTTTTGTTCAGCTGAAACTCTCTTCCTCCAGTCAATGTATAAAGTGCAGACCTATTCTTCACACAGAAATCAATGAAATGTGAAAAACTTGAAAAATTCTGCCCTCATATAGAAATAGATTTTGAAAGTCTAACTAGAACAAATAGAAAGAAATTTTAGCCAGATTTAGGAAAATCCTGCACATTCTGATTATCTCTAATGATCTGTGACTTGGGGACTTTAAAATAAGGAATTGGGTCATAACAGAAAATTGAACTGGGACTTTCACTAAATATATAATACCTATTGATTTGTATTGCCTTCCATTCTAAGCCAATTATATATACTTTTTCATTAAGAAAAATACATTAAATAAATGTCTTAATTTTGCTCAAGATTATATAAATCATTAATCAAAATTTATGTTGTAAAGTATAGTTTAGACTTTAAAATAAACATACTTTTACCATTAAGAAGGACAAGTAGTATCTCTACCCCCTCCTTTGCTCTTTTAAATGCTCTGCTATTTGATTCTCATTAATGGGATGAGCATTAAAGGGGTAAAACCCAAATCAATCTATAAAGCAGTTATTTAACTCAACATAAATGATGTAATTCTACCTAAACTAAAGTTTCTAAATGGAATTTCAAGAGACTCTTCAGATAAATGGAATACTGATTCTTTCACTCAGGCAAGTCTTAGGTTGAAAAAAGTTGCCCGTCTTTGAAAAACAAGGTGAATTGCTCAAAAAAATGATTTATAAAGCATTTCATATATGTTTATAAACTGTAGTGATAATTTCAAATGTTCATTCCCTTACATTTTTTTACAGAAGTCACAGTGCAGGACCAACTTAAAAGAACTAGTTTATTATATCCCTGCAGTTGTGCTATGTCTCAATAAAAAACCTCATTTTATAAAGCACTTAAAACTTTTAATCAGCATTATTTTGTCACGTAAAAGGAGTGTAAGAGTAAAAATGCAGAGTTTTTGTAAAACAATAATAGTTGTGAATTAATTGCAGTAATACAGGGAAATGAATACCATGCAAGTTGATATCAATAAAAAAATTATTCTGAGACAATCTTTACAATGGATTATGACTTGCGATTAAGTTGCAGGATGAGGTAAACAGATTTCTACAAAATCTAACATTCGTGTCTCGAACAGGAACCTATTTGGGAGTATATTTAATGAGAACAAATTTGTCTAAAGCAAAATTTAAGCTATAGAAAAAACTGGACAATTGCTGAATATGCTGAAAATGTATTCCTGAAACAAAGGTATCTTTATGCATAACACACTCTGCGTAGGAGAAATAATGATAGTTCCATCTTTCATAATGTGATCCCATGGAACCAGGATGTTCATGAGTAGCTGTACCCCCTTCTCCCCTAGACTAATCATTTACCTTAAAAAAATCCAGTGGGGCAGTCAAGGGGGAAGAGATCACCAGAGGTAGATACTGGACAGTTTTTGTTTGTAATTTTAACTCTGAATAATTTAAAGTATCAATATTGATGTTGTAACAAGGGCACTAATAAGAATTCTTCATTTAGAACACAAGGACTTGCATATAGAGTGTGCTCCTTACGTTGGTAGCAAGCCCTGGAGCTTGGATGCAAGAGGTTGGTGATGCTGTCATATTTTTTGAGTTAATAAAAAGCAAGGATAGGAGCACTCCACTGATCCCACTCTGTCAGTTTGGCAATTTGGGCCGGAATGTGCAGCCCAGGAAAAAAGATGTGCTTAGTTTGTGGATGGCAGTTTGGAAGGAGAAGTCAAATCTCTGCCCCCTGGTTTTATTTTATGTATTTGATTTTCCTAGTAGTCCATAGGGAAGATCATAGTTTGCAAGGCTTTTGCAGGCGTTTTTCAGAGTTCTACTTTTCTAAAATTCAAATGTTTGCATTAACTATTCTACTAAATATTTTAATGCAACAAACATGTTTGGAAATCATCCATGGAGCTTACTTTTTATCTAAAGCTTTTGAGAACAGTAGTTATTTACAGCTTTTAGTCTGTTTCTGTTAATTCATTTCATTCTGTCTTAACCACATATGTCCTTGACCATCTGTAAAGCAGCAATAGCTGCCAGTAAAATCATGGCATTTTTTGTTTAAAAAATATCAGAAACTTTTTAAAGGGGTAGTAGACAGCAAAATCTATTCAAGATTTACTCTTAACACTCCCTTCTGCATTTGAAGTCTATACAAACATTCATATTTGATGTGAAAAGGAAAGCAATGTTCTTAGAAAAATATAAGTTTAAATTACAGTATTATATTCAAATGTGGTTTTTTCTCTCAGTTACCTATATTTTTTATACTGCAGGCATAATTTACCAGCTAGACTGAAAAAAAAAAGACAATGTCCTGAACAACATCAGTCTCACACTTAAACATCAGTATCAAAGCAGGGCATTTGAAGACATAAAAGGAAAAAGTAATGACATTATCCTTGAATCTTCATAACTTTCCTAAAGGTGAATGCGTTAAATAAGAACTGCTGAAGTGTTGTTGGCACTGTTTTATGCATCCCATCTGTTAGTCATAATATTACATCAGCTAATTAATGTGTGTTACCTTGTGTGTAAAACAACATGTACTCTGTTGATTGTAGAGTCAATCCTAAAGTAGTTCTCAATGGAGCAGTTTGATTTTTTTTGTGTCAGAATATTAGGGATTTTTCCTAATAAAAAAATCTGTTTTCATTAAAATCTTCAAGATTTAAAATTCTGCACTTCTTTTGTAAACTTGTGCAGAAATTATTATATTTTATGTCAACTTTTTTTGCTTTCCAGAATGCTTTGTCTTAAAATTTTGAAGAATTTTGTAATGCAATGTTGTCTTTGTTTTTGTGTGTAATGCATATGATCTAGCTGGTGGTGTACTTCCAGTCACATGTCATAGTGTAAATCGTCAAAAATTTTATTATGACATGACAGTAGCAATGGTGCAAAACTAATTAAATCTAATAAAGTCTGTCTTTTTTTTTTTTTTTTTAGTCATGAAGGACAGCTGCTACCTAGTACCAAATAAATCTTCTAGAGAGAAACTGTTATTCTTTGTGTTTGCAGCGGTGTGGTTGACACACCTGAAGGACAGGACGTTGTCTAGAGGGACCTGGAGAAGCTCGAGAAGTGGGCACTTGGGAACTTCTTGTGGTTTAACAAGGCCAAGTGCAAGGTGCTGCATTTGGGCTGTGACAACACAGGCTGGAGGATGAACAGATCAAGAGCAGCCCTGCTGAGAAGGACTTGGGTTTGCTGGTGGATGATAAGGCAATGGATGTGAGCAGGTGATGTCTGCTTGTAGCCCAGAAAACCACACATGTCCTGGGCTGCATCAAAAGAGGTGTAGCCAATAGGGCAAGGGAGACGATCCTGTCCCACTTTTGATCCCATCTGGAGTGCTGCATCCAGCTCTGGGGTACTCAGCACAGGAAGAACATTGATTTGTTGGAAGGAGTCCAAAAGAGGGCCACAAGGTTGATTCGGAATGGAGCACCTCTGCTATGAAGGAAGGCTAGGGCAATTGGGATTGTTTAGCTTGAAGAACAGAAGGCTTCAGGAAGAATAAATTCCATCCTTCCAGAACTTAAAAAAGGCAAGTAAAAAAGTCAGTGAGAGAGTATTTACAAGGGCATGTAGTGACAGGACAGGGGGAATGGGTTTAAACTGAGAGAGGTTTTGATTAGATACTTTGAAGAAATCCTTTACTGTAAAGGTGGTCAGACACTGGAATATGTTGCCCAGAAAGGCTGTAGGTATCCAAACCTGGAAATATTCAAGGCTAAGGTGGATGAGGCTTTGAACATCCTGGTCTAATGGAAGGTGTCCCTGACTGTGGCAGGGTAGTTGAAACTAGATGTTCTTTGTGGTCCCCTTCAGCCCAGGGCATTCCATGTTTCTATGATGATTCTATGAATCAGTTGAACCAGTTCTAAGTTCCCTAATTATCCTGGAATAAGTTTGAGGAGAATATCATACATCTCTTGCAGCAATTAAGAAAAGTCTATTTGGTTCCTAAGTTGCAAGTTTGATCATCACTGGAGTAAAATTTTATTTATGTTGGATGTACTGCTCAGATGAAATATAAATTTATTTCCAGACAGGAAAGAAATATGAAAACAAGAAAGTTTAAACATGATCCTCTTTCTACCAAATCTTACCTTCTTGGGTAACAGTTGATTGCCAAGGTACTACACATTTTTTTGAACAATCACTTTGTTAAACACTATAAACCTGTGCAGCTTCAGCCAGGTCTTTTTGGAGAGCCATTCCAGTTTTATAGATCTAGTTAATAAAATATTTTTTGATTCATCATTTTTTATTTGAAACTGTTTTTTTTCCATATTAAAATGTATGGATTCCATTCCTAACTATAAAAATTGAAGCTATGAAGTATCATAACATGTAATTTTCTCAACTGTATGCATTGATAGTACAGTTTAATTGCTTGTGATCTGTCTCATTATTGCTTGCATTGATATTACTTAAAAAAATAAAGTATGCTTACAGGCATACTTTATTTTTTTAAGTAATATCAAATGAGGATTTTGCCATTTGATAGAACCAAATCTGACCTTCCTCTTCCTATTTTCAAAGATATTAATATTTCTGACTATTGCTAATACATCTTGATATAGCCACTTGTATAAAAAAAGTAAGCAAATTCAGAATTTTTTTGGGTTCCCAGTTTAACCCCAGTTGGCAACACAGCTACTCTGCCTGGGGAATTGGGGAGATGATTGGAAGGGTGAAAATGCAAAAAACTTATGGGGTGAAACAGAGACATTTTATTAGGTAAAGCAAAAACCACATTTGCAAACATAGCAAAATAAGGAATTCATTCACTATTTTCAGACAGGTGTTTAGTCATCTCCAGGAAAACGATAATTGAGAAGAAAAATGACACATCTCTAAATGTTGTGTGTCGTGTCATGTCATGTCATCTTGTGTCATGCCATGTCCTTCCCACTTCTTTTTTTCCTCTGCTTTTGTCACTGAGCTTGATGTCATGTGGTGGAACATCCCTTTGGTCAGTGGGGGTCAGCTTCCCAGCTATGCCCAGTCCCAAATTCTTGTGCATGCTCAGCCTCCTCACTGATGGGGTGCTGCGAGAAGCAGAAAATGCCTTGGCTCTGTGTTCCCACCGTTCAGCAATAGTTAAACATCCCTGCTTAATCAGCACTCTTTTCAGCACAAATCCAAAACACAGTCCCATGCTAGTTACTGTGAACAAAACTTGCTCTGTCCCAGCCAAAACTTCTGATCAAAGTATTAGATATTTCTGCCTTTATTAAAAGAAATATCACAATCAGATATAGGCTTTTCATAGAATCACAAAATAATGATATACCAAAAAAGCCTCTAAAACTGTAAATCATGATGACTAAGGTTATGTGAGGCTTTTGGAAGTTAAAAGAAGGGTGCTAGTGATGGAAAACATCAGATACTTAAACAGAGCCAGGATTTTATGTCATTCTAGATATGGAGTGAAATGGGAGTATTGGCCCACGTTTCTATCATCTATATATGATAAATATGTTCATCAATTTGTAGAGTTAGTGAGAACATGTCTATTCTGGTGCAATATTATCCATCTGTGTAATAGTGCCTTAAAGCCTCAGTCTCTGTCTGCCAGTGGTCCTGTCTTCTAAAATAACTTCCTCCATAGTATCTCTAATGGCTTTATCTGTTGCTTTTTTGTCTGAAAAGAATAGGAAAATAGATAAACACACTTAGAATTTGCTTGTCATCTTTTCATGAATTTATAAATTAATAAGTATTTTTTAATTGTAAATTTTCAGATGAGAAAATAATTTTCACCCAGAGGAACAAGATTATTGACTTCTGGTTTTTTATATTATTTTTTTTTCAATGATGGACTTCATTTTTTGCCTGCTACAAATCTTTCTTGCTTTAAAATCAGGACTATAATAGATTTTATTTTCTATTAAACTCTGTAATAGTGAAAGAAATAGACCGCTTTAGATTTTTCAATATAATAACAATTTTTTTTCTTGCATTTACTAGAAAGATCTATTATTAATGATACTGGGGCTTGTTTGTTGATGACTTTCCTTTTTCTTATGTATTCAGTGTAATGTCTTTACAAAAACTTTTTTAACTTCCTCTCATCCTACTCATGGTAATATATTTTGTATTGAGATGTAAGTGTAAATCTACTGGTAAATAGGTTTTGTTATTTTTACAAGAGTCCTTTTTTTAATATATCTTAACACAAGTTAATTCCTTTGGTTCAACAACAGCCAATAAATGTATGTAATTTGATTAGGTTGAAATCCAGTATATACACATTCACAATCTCCAATTGAAGAAAGAGTTAACCTTTAAGTCAGAACCCTTTAATAGCTCTACAGGTTCACAGATTATGCCAAATTCTCTTTGTGTGCTGGCTCCAATTCCAAACATTACAACCATATTGTTAAGAAATAATATTTTGTACTCCTGAAGGAATAAAAGGCTTCTAATTTAAAAGCTATGATATCTCAAGAAAATAGAAAAATATTTTATATTAAATGCTTTTAAGAAACTGACACTAACGATTTGAATCTGCATTTTCTATTGTTCCTAAGTAGGATTAAACATTGCCAAAAACCCAGTGTAATTGACTGCTAATAATATGGCCATAGTTAGAAACAATTGACTTTTAAGTAGATTAAGCATAATTTAATTTGAGAAAAAAGTGACCTCTGTTATTACCTGTTGATAGGACCTTCATTGCAAATAAAAAATTATATAATTAGAGGTAACAAGTGAGAAAGACTTGAACTTATGTCTTAGTTGAATTGGCTGTTTTACGTGGGAGTCTTCAATGTAGTTCTTTGAGACCAATGTTGTTCTTTCGCCCATATGCAAAACCAAAGAGAAGGCTGTTTGCTCAAAGGAAGGGTGGATGCTTGAGAATATTGGCCCAAGAAATGAGGATTATTAAGGATTTTTAATTAATTAAAGCCTTCCATTAGGTGCCTGAACAAGAACATGTATCTATTTAATTTATATTATTTTCTTTCCTATCTGAAATTGGTTTGGATTCCAGACATGGGAAATATTTCTGTTACTGAGTATGTATATATCTATGAGCTGTTGCATGTTTTCGTCACCACTGACACCTGTGAGAGACAAGAATTCATCAGGAGGACTTCTGCAAGATTACACAACAAAGAAAGGATACAGGAATATTATTATCAATCATCTTGATGAAATACAGGATTTTGCAAACTTTTAACAGCAGAAACTTGGTCAGTCTTATCAAAGAGCAAATGTCCTGCCATTGCTACTTTTTTACCCCAACACCAGAATTTGCTCCTGTCTTCATCTTTTTCACTCTTTCTTCTTCTTCCAATTCACTCTTCTCAGAGTCTTGAGTAATTTAAAATTGGACGAACTTTGATTTGCTAAGCTGAATGGGCTAAATTAATGCTTTGTGAAATGTTTTATGTTGAATGAATGCTGGCCTAAACTTCTGCTGAAGTGCTCTTAATTTCTGAAGATGTCAGTAAAGATTTTGTTGTTTGAGCTCTTGAGACTATCTTGTCTATGTTTTTCCCACGTGTCTAACTCAAGAGTACATAATAAAGAGTAATCCCTTTTAAGAGCCTTGTAGAGTAAGTTTTAGGGTCTTACAACTCCCCACACAGCCCACACTCACTGTCAGACCAGGTTTCCTTATAGGTTCAATCTCAGGTTTTCCAGAGCAGAGTTTCAAATAGTTTGATCCTTGAAATTAATTATGGTTCAACAAAAATCAATAGCTTGATCTGGGTGCCTCTGAGGAAGACCGCAATCAAAAGAAAACATGAGCTTTTCTACCCTTACAGTCTGAGGGGGTGAAAACCTGAGCTTTTATGCCCAGACAGTCTAAGGCAATGCAAGTTTGAGAGACAAGCTCCTGCTGTGTCTCTGTGTCTGGTCACCTGGCTGGGTGCTCAGGCCCTTGGATGGGTACAGAATAGCACTGGACAGGTACCAGTTCATGGCCTCTTGCCTCCAGCTCCCATCACGCACATCTCAATCTGCATTCCTTGCTGCAGTTCAGCACTGAAGCTACCTGTGCTGTGTGTATTCTTCAATGTAAAGTTATTTAATCCATGTGTGGCACTACACCTCTTTACTAATGTTGCCCTTTTTTGACTACTGCAAATAACTTTTCATTTTCAATACATATTCATTCTTGAAACAACAACGTTAGCTTTCATATTTAATTAAGTATTTATTGAAAAAGGTAGCCTATGAATTAATGAATATATTACTTTTTAATAAAATCAGATTAGAGGAAAGTAATAAAGCTAAATATTAAAAAGGAATCTATCATAAAATAATGTAGATTTTTTTTTGTTTTAGAAAGGCAATCTTCAGGGTTATCAGAAGAATTTGTTCAACTTGTCAGCTCTTCACTTCTGAGTCCACAAGAACAGAAAATGCAACAGCAAGAAATTTTGTTTAATGTGATGCTTTTAATTTTTATGTAGTAGAAACATCAGGATGCACTAAGGAGCATATACCCAAGGGTTCCTAAGCTTCAAAGTTTACAAATCTAAGTCTAATTTTCACTTTAGAGGATGCACATGAAGGACTTCAGTCAATATAATGAGTTTAATTCTGTTTCTGTATTCAGTATTTGATAGCCTTCTCTAGTAATACAGTCACATATCTCATTTGCATGAAGTTTCTTTTAAATGTCAGAACTGAGATATGACCATTAGTATTCACTTTGGTTAACATGTTAGAGATTTTTTTCTTGACCTTAAATGAAGATGCAGCTTCAAAATGTAATCAGATCTTTAAAATGGGTGGAGATTGAGGAGGGAAAATGCAATACAGACATCAGAGCATGATGTACACAGGCTCAGGGCCAAAATACTTTGTTATTTCCCTAAATAATCTCTTATAGATCTGGGGTTCAAAGTTTTCATTCGAATGTAATAGAAGAGCTATTTGGATATTCTTTTTATCTCTCCTATTGAGAATTCACAGTTTGGGTCTAACAATGTGAGTACGTTTCATTGGCAATTGATTTAGTATCTGCAGTTTTTAGTTCAAATTATCTTCACTGATTTTTGGGTTAGTGGGACAGTAGGAGGTCTGCATACATATCTAAAAATTTGCAAAATTTACTTTAACACATTTTACTGTATTAAAGGTGGCTGTGATGGGTACACCACTGTAAAGATAGCACCTTTTCAAGGTGTTTCATTTTCTTCTTAAAACATATTCCACATGCAATTAAAGGATAGACATGATGCACCAAACTTGATACTAAATATCAAATGTATTACAATAAATTACATTTCCTTGCAATGAGTTTTCTAGTTGAAAACAGGAAGGTTAAGCATATCCTAACTATCCTAATGAGACCTTACTCTGATAGCTAATGCCAGATAAAAATAAAATACAAATAGAAAGTGGAATGTAGGCAACTGAATATAAGATGTAATTTAGTGCTACTTTTCAAATTTATGATTCTCTAGGAGTCTAAAGTTATCTTTTTACAAGAAGCAAGAATCATTTTAATCCTGAAATGACATTGCTGAGCTGAGTAGTTTTAGTTTGAATTATGTCCAAGTTTGATGTGTTCATGTGTGGGGAAGTCAGGGTTATGTGAGAAAGAGAAGCTTTCTCTACGCTTAAATACTAAAAGATTCTTCTGCTCCTTAAAAAATACTTCATAGCTGCTTAGGTTTATCAGTCAGTTCTGGGCAGCAAGGTGATAGAGGGAAATATATCATACAATGTAGGTTATGTACACGAGGCCAACGTATCTCATTCAAGTGTGTCATTAGTAGTGGCTGGACAGTTCCATACTTATAAAAAAGATGTCGATAAGTCCTATCTAACCACATAACTCATAAGACTCTAAGAACTAAATTTTGGGTCATGGATTCGGCAGGACTATCCAATGCTCAAAGCTTACAGTTTTTTTCAAGCTTGTTTTGTGAAACTGTGTATTTTGGTGAACTTTTATATCCTAAATCACACAAGCCCTGTTCTGCATGTCTAAGAATCAATAACACCACATCAGATACAATACTACATTTCTGAATCTATCCAGTTTTTGGGGGAGGAAAAAAGAAAAGAAAGTATTTGGCAATCATTTGACTTGCTAGGAACAATTTGGGTATAGTTGCCTCATCGTTGTAAGTTCCCTACGTAAAAAATGGCTGTTGCTATCCATGCAGTTTCAGAAGCATTTAAAAATTTATGCAAATTAGGTTAGAATTTGAAGTAGTTTAATAAAGGAGGAATAAAGAAAGCTGATTGGTCAAAGTGCTATTCTATTGATTAAGTTCTTCTATAGCAGATTTATAGCATCACATAAAAGCTCCTGGGCAAGGTTCTGTTCATTTCACCAATCAGAATTATATGTGGCTCATACTTTTTAGTGTGACTATCTTTTAAAAGCTAACTCTGTGTTCACTATATATGAATTTTATTTGAGAGAAGTTTGACTTCTGAATAGAGCTAAGCAATTATTCTATATATTTGACATTAAATATATGTGATTTTTTGATCTTAGGCTATTCAATTGAGCTAGGGATAAATAATACTTATTTTATACTGTCTTCTGATTAGCAATATGAAGAAGAAGTGAGTTCAAGTATTTCTGTTTTGCTACTACTGAAACCAAAGCAGAGAAAGTGAAATTATTTATCCAAAGTGGCACAGCATTAGGTCAGATAATCCTACCCCAAGCCTACTTCTCTAGACAGTGGCCGAGCTACCATTTATAATCGCTGCCTCAAATAATGACTTTTCTTGAAAGTACAACACTCCATATTTTTTGGGATGTCTCTCTTCCATTGCAGTATTCTTGGCTTCTGTTTCTTAATTACTCTTTAAAAGTTTAATTCCATGAGATCTCTATCACAATTCAGACATTTAGTGCTGTGCAATCATCTGATATTGTATCATCTGTGAAAAACTAGTCCAGTTATCAGAATGCACTGCACAGGCATTTGGTGAATGTGAACTGGAAGGGGCAAAAATTTAACTAAGTCTGCTGGGATGCAGCCACACAACTCCTATTAACATTAATGAGACTCAGACAGCTAAATATCAGTGTGTTGTGCTGAATGTGCTCTCTGACGTTTTTGAAGGAATGCCATTTTCATTCCAAATATTTGCAAATGTGCTGGTGCTGCTCCATAAAACCTAATATCCTAGGAAAGGATTCCCATATCTTTCATACTCTATAACAAAGACAATCTCCTAATATTGTTGACTGAATAACTCTACAGGATGCTGTACATAATTTTTATTGATGATGAAGTTATCATTTGTGTAGACTCAGTTGAATAGTCACGGGTTTCTTTACAACATTCTGTTTTTGGTCAACCATACCATTGTCAGCCAAAAATTAGTTGATTCATGTACAGATTTTTCCCCCCTTCTGGCTCTATCCATAAACTTGACAGAGCCACAGATCTCTATGGATTCTGGCCAAGTTGCCAGTTGTTCAGATGTTCCATCATAAAAGTTTAGCTACTTCTGTTGAAGACAGCAATGGCAAAGTTGCAGTCTTTAGTTCAGTAGTGATTTGTGGACAAGTATAAGGCAGTGGAATGAATGAGTCTAATTTAGGGCCTAATTTAGAGACTAAAGTTTATTGAGGATGATGCAATGCATAACTGTTCTCTTCTCTCACAGGAGGTATTTTCCAAACACACTTGAATGGTTTGGGTTGTAAGGGACAGTGAGAATCATCTAATTACAACCCCTCTGCCAGGGACAGATATACTTACCCCTAGTCCAAATTTCTCAAAGCCCCAACCAACACTTTCCTGAACACTTTCAAGGATGGGGCATCCATAATTTCTCTGGACAACCTGTTCCATTACTCTCACAGTAAATATTTTTTTTTAGTATCTAAGCTAAATATAATTTAAATCTACTCCTCTTCAGTTTAAGCCGGTCCCTCTTGTCCTGTGGTGACGTGTCCTTGTAAGCAATCTCTGTCCAGCTCTCTTGCAGTCTCTCTTTAGGTACTGGAGGGTTGCTACCTATTGTATTACAACGGATAACAAGTAGTGAATAACAGAATTACCAAGCTTTTAGTCTGTACTCTATGAGAGGCAATTCTGGAAAAGGAATCTTTTCATGCTCATTATAGGGTCTCAAATAAAAATGCATAATGCATGTATTTCTAATCAATTACATATCAGATAAAAATTTTTAGAAAGTATACAAGTCTATACAAGACTGCAAAATGTCATCCATCACCCACTAAAAGGTAAGTACAGGGGATAATTACTAAAACTTCTGAATTGTTACTCAGAGAAAGAAATATTCATGATTTTCTGTAGTTCTGCTGTCAGTCTCTGCCTTCTGCTCTTGTCCTTTAGAGTATTCTGAATATTATCTTCATAGTATATAGCCAGCTCTTTACCTTTTATTTGATTTAACTATATCATTATCATGATGTTTTAACATTGAAAACCAAAAGTAATTCAGAAAAAATAATTTGATGAATTTTGCCTTTCTCTCTTTGAGAGTGATTCATTTCTCAAATTTATTCATTATTCAGAGTGATTCAGTAATTCCTTTAGTAAATAGTTCTTAGTGAGTCATTTTAATTGTGAATGATGAATATTACAATCAGTTTGTGCTCGTACTTTGGTGCAGTAGCACATGTGTTTGACTAACTTAAGCATTTCACTTTGAATTTCCAACTGTGTTTGATTATAATAGGTGTTAGCAATGTATGCCAGGCAATCAAAATCCAGATATAATATGATTCATGGTATCTAACCAACCCAGCATGAAGGCAAACCAAAAATTTGATAATCAGATATTCAGTTTAAAATTCGCTTTCCTCAGATACTCAAGAAATCAAACCAAATGTATGCTCAGTGAACTCTGGACAACTGAATGCTTTCAGAAAATGATCATGGAAAGATAAACTAATGTAAAAACAAAAAGTCAAGGACACCTCCTTCAACTATTTTGAGGTTTAAGTTGCTAACTGCCTTTGTTTTTGCCTTTTGTATTCCTATAGAAAAAGGAATTTATTGAAGCATCAGAAATTAAGGACAGAGATATCTGAACATCAGTAAGTATATTGCTGTTCTTTGGATAAGTAGGGAGACATTTATTCTTATGTAAATATCCAATTTTTGCCCTTTCAAAACTCAAATAATGAAAAGAATGAATGGAGATATACAATCTCTGTATTTAGATCCACATTTTTAATGTGACTACATTAGATTCTAATGTGACTACATTATGTGAACAAAATATACACACAAATTACAGCTCAGTAGAAATGGAGTTAGACAAGACACAAAGTAACGCAATGTAAAATAGCACCAAAGTAATTAGTACCAAGCTCTCCTGTTCCAATCCATAAGTATATTCAGGGATCTCAAAATATCTGTGTGCCCAGTATCTAACATTTAGTGCAGAACACAGAGGAACCAGTTACCCAGTGCAAATTATAATCCTAACTGAGCCATAGACGATGCAAGCTTTGACATGTTCGACCTCCTGGTTCCCCAGCCAGACCAGCTGAGAAACTGATAAAAGCAATTGTGTAAAAACAGACCCAAATGGAAAAAGGGTCTGCCACTGGCTTAGGCAACAAATATGAATGAATAACTGGCAAACACATCAGGGTCATCACATCTGGTTATGCTTTATACTTGAATAACAGAGCCTAAATCTGAATAGTTGATTCATTATATATTCCTGAGTAAAGGAGATTAAAAAATCGAAGGTAACACTGAAATGTAATCATCTTCCACTCAGGAGATGCAATACAATTTCATTATTTGCTAACATAAAATACAGAGTATTTTAGTGTAAGTCAGCTGGATTTTTGCTGCTCACGATTGTCTCACTGTAAGAGATACTGAGAATTTGACAACTGTGCACTTCTAAAAGGAAAACATCAGCAACATTTTCTTCCTAACTGTAAACACTATCTAATATTATAAAAGGAAAGAATTCTTAAATTTAAGATTTTTAAGTTTCATTTTTCTCAGAGCTTGAACAATGTGAATTTATTGACGATCACTGCAGTCCCATAGATTTTCTATCGTTATCTGGAGACTCTACATTCAGATCTTGTACCAAATATTAGTACATTACTACTCAACACTTAAGCACTCGTATTTTGAGGCTTATTACTGTATATGACATATGTATTTATTTAATGTGACTCTTTAATCTGAAGAAACATTTTCCAGCTACTTTCTAGAATATATATAGCTGCATAATTTAAATGAGGCATGTGATTACACTAAGTAGCTTAATCATTCATTAAAACTAGAGAAAAACACTGTGTTGTGTGTAGCCAGTGATAACTAATTTAATTTTCAGCACTGTTTAGAAGTTCTAAATCTATTGAGGACACATTAGTTGATGTCTTGTTATTGACTGAGGAATAAAACAACACTAATATTATTTTCATTCACACACTATTACTTCTGCTTTATGAAGAACAAGTGATATTTATGCTGTGGGTAGGAAATATATCATTCAATGTTATTTAAAATGGGAAACAATATAAATTCCATAAAGTAATCAGAAAAAAAAATTGCTTTTGCAAAAATCTTTGCTCTAAATTTATGGTATTTATTACACAGTGTCTCTTCTTGTGACTCTTGTGGTTGAAGATGCCTTCACTTTTGACTCCACAAGAGATTAGAGTATTTCCATGCCATATTCCAATGTGTACTCAAAGATTTGACTCTCAAAAGCGAAAGATTTTGTTTTCTTTCAGACATTTCTAAATAATTAACTACTAGCATAATCATTGAATTTATTTGACTTTTTGCTGCTGTAGAAGGAAACTTTGAGAAAACCCAGTGCTTGTGTCATTTACTGTTGTCTACTATGGTTACTATTTCATCACAAAAACTTTTTATATGCTCACAAATACAGTCAAACATATCTTTCTATTTCAAAAATAAGAAAATCTTGCAGGCATACCTGAGTTTAGAAATACTAGTTCTACAATTTTGGCCTGGCCCAAATTGTTCAATGCAAGTTGTAACTGACTGTCTCAAATTGTTCGTATTTTAACTACAGATTTAGAATTTGTTAAGTAGCTTTCTTCAGCTTTCATGCTAAATAATTTTTCTGGACTGCTTGGGTACAGTGGCACAGACCAAATCTAGTACCATACAGCATGTCACTAGGTTTAAAACAAGAGCCATCAACACTTCCTTTTTTCAATTATCTGGATTTGAATATCCTGTGTTGATCAGAGCCCAGAAATCACAATGTGCTGCAATAAAATGAAATAAAATTTAAAAAAATGAATTTTCAGAGATCTTTTCCACAGAAAGTAGTTATAATTTCTGCCTCTCAAATAAGTTGTTCAATGGAGGGAGGCAGTTTTTATCTACATTGTATCCTAAACTTAAGAAATCCTTACAAAATCTTAGGAGTAATGTTAACTTATGTTCGAAATAATTAGCTTTACCTCTTTCATAGCTTCAGCAAATGACAGAAACGATATTGGGACTGTCCTGTGTAAATCTTGAAGCTGTCAAAACTTTGTAGAAAATAAGCATTTTTTCTCCCTAATCTATATATGGGATTTTAGATTTCTGATAATGTACAGAAAAGCTTTATAATAGAATTTCTTGATAAGCTTTTTCTAATGACAGGAGAATGACTTTTAAATGTGCTCTTTTTGATGGGCAATGCTCAAGCCTACAGACATTACTTTTAAACAGGACCTTTCAAAGCCTAAGCTGCCATAACTGCCAAATATCCCTTCAACAGAACCTGAGAGCCTGCTGTTCTCAGTCCAGTCCCTGAGTACAGAGGTACTTCTGTTCCTTTCAACCAGCTTGTTCACACCTCACAGTTGTAAGGGGGGTTCCTTCCGTACAACATGAAGGAATAAAATTTGCCAATAAAGCATTCAATCCAAAGATTACTGTTATTTTTTTTTTTCTTTGTATAGAGATGGTTCAAACACCAAAACCTTTCCCTCAGCTTTTATGGTAACTGGAAGAAATTCTAGTACATACCTGATATTGTGTCTGAAGTTTTAGTTTGAACTCACCTCTCCTGCAGTGCCTACCTATATAAGAATAATAACAAGTAATCTTTTTTTTTTTTAATTACACTTTCTTCAGCTTGTTGATTTTCAAAATGACTTCAGTCATTATGCTTGGACATGTGAGTCCAGTTATTTGTTTAAAAATATCAGTCTCCAAGGAACTGAAAGACTGAGCAACACTTCTGCTTGGTGACTTCGGAGGACAAATTCTCTCAGAATGCTCACTAAAGTAGCAATAAATCTATCATTACTGCCAGAACACAGTATTCAATTCACACTATTGTGTGAAGGGTAATTATGAGTTTAGTTGGTACTAGTTCTTTCACTGTAGGAAATTATTTTCCCACTGCAGCTCTCATCATTTCAATAAAAGTCTTCATAATTTTTCAGGTCTTTTTATTTGTAGAACTTATCAAAGAATGAAGAACATGTTTTCATCAAAAGTATTGCAAACCCTGTGTTGACTTCACTCTGATCAGTAAGAACAGATTATGTAACTTCACACCCTGGGTTTTTTGTACTATTTCATGACAAAAATTTCTAATACATTTGTGTAACTAAATGTCTTTCTCTCCATTCAAAAAAGAAAGCCTTCCTTAAATCGTCTCCAAAGAGATTTACCAAGACTCTTAGTGTATCCTATCATGTCAGAAAGGAATTGTACTTGAGTGTTCAATTACTGCTCTCATACGTAGGTGCGGTCTCTGTGTACTTGCCGGGGAAGCAGGATGCTGTGCTCCTCTCCTTGGATGCTTGCTTCTGTTTCCAAGCTTCTCTTGCACTGGTATGCAGCTGCCATAGTCAACAGGCTGGCATTTTGAAACTTAACTCCCTGGATTTTTTTGGATAAAACTTTGAGTTTATTGTTGTTTTCTTTTCTTGAAGTTTTCACTGAAGGAGCAGACCTGTTCATAAAGCTTTCTTTAAGGTCCTGGATATCTCTAGCAAACCTTGCGAGTCTAGAATTCTTACTGTAGTGCCTACCAATTATTTTTAAAGAAAAAACAAAGAGTAGTATAGATTTTTTGGGTTTTACTTTCTTGCCTTGCTCACTTCATTTGAGACTCATTGGTGGATGTATGCAGCTCCTGTTAGTATTATAATGGTGGCCAGGAGTACTCGTCTCCTAAAGAAGAAACAACTTTCTGCAGAGCTCTCTGGCCTGAAAATCCTTTTGTTTTACACTTTGCTACAAGCATGTACACACTTCAGTATGTGCTGTGAGAACTACCTCTCTAACTTTAAGCCTGTTACTTGTCTAAAATGTTGGGGAAAAAAAGAAAAAATTATCACAAAGGTGAATGCTTAGAGAAAGAATGTGGATCAATAGAAGAGCTAGAGCTGGTTGTGACAGCACATTTTCCTAACATTTGGGAGAATGCAGTGTGCGTGTGAATGAACTTTGGATAACAGGTTTCAGACAAGTAATGACTGCCTGACTGCATGGCAATCCAAAGAACATGTTAGAAGCAGTGTGGTTGTGCCCTGCTTTTTGCTCTGATCCTTTGGGTAACTCACAGCACAGCAGTACCTGCAGTGACTAATAGCATCTAGCTAATTCACCAGTGCAAAATTCATGCGGTACAAAGGAACGTGATATTGTGCCTGCCAGTTGTACAGCAAAATGTGCACACTTTCAGTATGCCTCCAGGTTTTTTAAAGTACTTTTTCCACCATGGCAGACACAGGTAAATGCAAAAAGTGAGAGTGAAAGTGTTAATTTTCACCAATTTCCAATTCACTATTGTGAATATATTTCCTATAAAATAAATAACACAGAACTGGCCCTGTTTATGATTATTTTAACCATTTAATGTACATTCATGTGCAGATGCTTACCTATGGCATTTTGTGAAGTAGCAGGAATCTCTTATTAATTTTCATTAGACATATGAGTAATACATAGCTATAAACTTTGAGGAAATAAGAAAAAAAAATACCTGTTCAAAATGAATTCAAATTATATTTGAAATATATTTGACTTAATTTATGTAATATTTGGAGGTCACTCACACAGGAAGGAATGTACTCAGTTATGTGCAAGTATACACAATGAATAAATACACAATGAAAAGAGTGTTGTTTGAGTTAAAAATAAAACTAGCCATCAGAGGAATAAACTTTTTAAACCTGTGACTCAAGGAGACAGGTAAAATAATACCCAATTAAACTTTACAGTGAATAGTTCCTCAGACGGCTCCAGAGCAGTGTCAGTTTTAGACTGACATTTGTCTCAATAAAATATTAGTCAATAACGGTAAACATTGAACAGAGTAAAATAAGTCCAGCATGTTTGTTTTTTTTAATGTATGGAAAAAAAAAGCTTGATTTGCACTTCAAACATTCCATCAGCTCCATGATTGACAAGGAATGGATATTGGAACAAGGAAATAATTTGTTTTACCCATTTATGAAAATTCTTTGGGATTTAGAAACTAATTTTTTTCAGTGAAATCTAAAAATTTTATTGTGGATAATTCTGAATGAAGATATGTTATATTACAGATGCAGTTTTATAGATCAATATTTGTTTACAGTGCTTCAAAGAGAGTAATTGCTTTTTAAGAGTTTATTTTGTGATTCACCACTTTGAGATCAGATGTACTAGTTTGATGGCTTTTTTTCCTTTTTCTCTTCTTGATTTTCCTTACATCACTTGGTTGTTATGGCTGAAAGTTTCTACTGCACTTTTACCAACGCCTCATGTGGAAAGTAAACTCATATATTCATCTTCATGCATATAAAGATTTAGAAGATGTGACCTTTCTTCTTTTTCCTTTGATTGGAGGATGGAATTAAGATGAATTTTTGTTGAATATAATTTTCTTCTTGATGGTAATTTCATAAACTTATTAAGAAACATTTGAATGGAACATTGCTCTCCAATCTGCTTAGCATCAAATGTGAATTAAGTGCAGACCTTAACTTTGCTGTTATCCAATGTATTAAATGCCCATTTAATACTAAAAAAAAAAGGCTAAAGTTTGTGAAAGTCCAGCTGATTTATTAATCCAGTTTGGGACACATTAACTAATAATGTTTTTTTAGTATGCACGATTTGAACTCTGTATTAAAGCTGTCTTCTTTTAGGGGATTAGTCCTGCTTTTAATGGAGAAATTCACAGTCATGTAGGTATAATACTAACAGTAAAGATACAATGGTAGTAATAATATTTATCTTGCATATAACAGGTCTCATTGATATTTCCAAGCATTCAATACACCATTAGCTGCAAGAAAATTACTTGAAAAAGTCCAGTGACCTCACGGTGAGTTAAAATCCTCAGGAAGAATGACAAGATAGTGAGAGTCTCAGTTGGGTCTACAGCACAAATCTCCTTGAATCCAGTGTACAGGAGTAACAGGGAGTCAGAAATTACTATCACAATGTGATCTAGAAAGCTTCAATCTTATGTCTTGTTTGTTGCTTCCTCCCACTCATCACCGTGCGAAATGAGTGGTGAGTATTCAGGAAGCAAAATTTGTTTTCTCTTTTTTTTATCCATTTGGAGATTTCAATTGAAAGAGAGACTGTATTGTTTGTTATTGTTTTATATTAATAATATATTTATTTAAAGTAAGTATGACAAAGAAAGCCAGATTTTTCTGAATTTCATGAAGTGACGTCAAACCATTTCCTGTGTCCTAAATGAGAAATAAATGCTAGCAGTGTGTTCTCAGGACGGGTCTTCCTTGTGATCCCTTTTGGTCTGCCATCCCTCAGACTTAAATTCACAAAGCTTATTAGTACTTCAAAGTTCATTCCTTGGGCTGCTAGGGAGGGGCTTTTCTGTTGAGGTAGAATTGTGTGTTGCTTGTGTTACTGTATTATTGACCTTTGGAAAGTAGATGTTTATATATGAAGACTTCTCTTTTATTGTTGCTGCTTTTCATTTTGTTTCTAAAAATCTAATTTCTGCACTATACCGTAGCAAGCAATAGATATTCCGAAGAAAACATACCAAATACATATATAATACTTAATTTTTAAATGTTTTTGTGAGGTCCTAGCAGCAACATGCAATGAAAGGAGGTAGGGTTTGCATCTTATTGCAGTTCTTAATCCCCTTAGAATAATGAATGATGAAAAAAAAAAAAAAGCATAATTAACTAAAGGTTTAAATAAATAGAAAACATCTCTCTGTCCTGGTCAGTGTGTTGCAAACAGGAAGTGTTGGCCCACAGGGACACAAACAGATTTTTATCTGTGTCAAGGACTATTCCATGAAGTTTAAAATAAACCATAATCCTAAATACCTTTCTTATTCAGATTTTTCAAATGCTGTGCTGAAATATCTTCATCTAGAAATGCGCTAAAGGAATCTCTAAATTTTATTTAGGGGAAATTGCAAGAATGTAACCCTGGTTTTAGTATGTGTTACTGTAACATGAATCAAGATGTTACTCTTGTTCACAAAGATGAAACTAGTAAATTGATATGGACTATATGATCTTTAAAGGTTCTTTTCAAATCAAAGACTTCCATGATTATATGATAATTTATATCAGTACACATTTAGAAGTGTTTTCAGAAAGCTACATATCTGAAAGCTAAATAAACTATTATTGCTCTTCACCCTATTGTGCAACTGCCAGCTGCACCCTCTGGCCATAGATTAAGAACCTTTGGACTATTGCCAAGTCAAGAAGAGAAAATTTTACCTGCATCTTTGATTCTTGGTCAGTTAAAAATAGAGGACTTGCTTGGAACCAAAGTTATGCTCTCTCTAAAGAAAATTTAGCATTTAGCAAAGTAAAATTCAAACCACGTAACCTCTATTAGTCTAGAGCACACACACCCACGGAAAAGTGAGTCTTTGATACAACTTCTGAATAATGAAAGTGTGTTGCTGCTGACAGAATGCCTCCGTGACTCGGCACCTGGAACCTCATATTGGTATGAAATAAGTAGGACATCCAAAATTTTTGCGTACTTTAAGGAGCATCGAGGAAGAAGGATCTCTTCATATTATGTAGGGTTTTAATTACAAATCCTCACATCTTAAGTGAGTATGTACCAAGAAAATAAATACATTTTATTATGCAAAGTGCATTACTAAATAATTTTTTTTTAATATATGTAAGTCTAGTCCTCTTCAAATGTACTGAAATTACACTGGATTAAAGCCCATGATGATCTGGTACAATCTTCTTACTTTTAATATTTAAATATTATGGTTTAGATATATTTCTAACTTTAAGATTTAGTTTAACTTTATTATTTAAAAATTATTTATAGGCTCTTTTCCTTTCTGTATTGTTTCATATTGTGACAAAATACAGGTGCATGTAAACATTTATTAAAGATTTACTTCTGGTTTATTTACATGACTGCAATAGCTGAATGGGTATTCAGTTTTGTATTTTTTTCAAGAGGTTATTAGTTTGTAAAAAGATATGAAAGGAAAAAAAAAAAGGAACAAAAAGGGCACAGTTTCAAATGAGAGCTGACCAAAACTGCTACTGTGGATTCTGTTTGCAGAAAAAGTGCAGCTCTGCGAGGATGTCCACATCCTTCTGAACTCAAGTTCTCTTTTCATATTCTGAAGAAAAGGTAAATGTCACCTATACAGGGGAGTCTAACAGCACCTGTCAATAGCTAATCCCATCTCTCTATATATTCTATGGAACAGCAAAATGAGGAAACTAGCCGTGACTCAGAATAAAAGAATAAATATTATTGTAAGAACTATTTGAAGAGCTGAACAGAAAGAATATGAAGGAGGTGGAGGACAAATCCTCCACATTCCTTTCAAGAATGGAGGGAAAGAAAAGCTTGTATTACTGATTTAGCAGAACTTGACATTGACCCCAAAGTGCTTCTCTAGCAGAAACAGTTTAGATACCTAAAGACAGGTAAATTTTAGAGATAAGTAATTTTTGTGAATACAATTCTGTGTGCTCTCTAGCCGCAGTAAGACTTAAAAACATTTAAAATGGACACAGGACCCCTCTGCAGTACATGTACTTGGGTACATTGCCAAAGCACATGGTTATAATAACTTTTGTGCTGCCTGAGCAGTTCTGCTCACAGGACCAGCACGGGTACTGTTCATTATGAGTTTTGATAAAGTGAGTTTCCTAAGTTAAGCTTTAAGCTCGTTGGAAGGTGTAGAAGAGATCTCTGAGTGTGAGTCATGCGAGAGTCATGCAATCATTCCAGAAGATCTAGGAAAGACTTTAAGAACTTCCTGCTCATTTACTGCTTGAAAAAAAACTAAAAAAAAACAAAAAAACAAAAAAAAAACCCCAAAAAACCCCAAAAACCTTTTAAATGTCTGAATCTTGTTTTGATCTTGTCTATATGACCATGAAAATATATAGTCCGTGGTAAACTGAAAAGTATGAATTTTCAGACAGACTTATCAGTTAAATTATTTTTCCCGAGGCAAAGCCACCAGCTAAAACTTTTTCATACAGTTGGCAGTTGGGACTGGAGAACAAATCTGTCAAGCCTGTACAGCTTTCAAAAAATGAGCAGGCCAATTATGATTGAGGTCTTTCTATAATTCATATGTTTGTTGGCTTTTTTTCTTTCATTCAATATAAAAAGTGATGTTTTCAGTAGTAATGCACTCCAGTTTTAATATATAGCTTAATACACAGTTATAAACTCATTATTTGATAGCTACATATTTCTTTTTTTTTGAACACTTGATTTATTTTAATTATAATATACTGCATGCTAAAATGATGCTCACATAGAATTAAGTTTCAACTATAACCTGCACCATTAAGATAGCAAAAATAATGTGGATCAATTTCCAGACTAGAAACTTACTGCTACTCTGCTTCTCATGCAAACATCTATTCTATGGAAGGCTCAAAAATATTCCATGATAATTTGTTTATTGTGTGATTTATTGAAATGCTCCTGGACTTTATCTAAGAAGACAATTATAGCATATGAATATTTCATTCATCAGTCCCACTGAAAAGGCAGCAGAGCTTTGGTAGAGTGAGATTGCATTGTCCCCTAACTCATAACTCTCGAAAGAATAATGATATCAACAAAACCCACATGAGGATCCTTGACTTTAATAAGGTTTTGATATACAAAGACTTCTAAAGTTTTATTGATTATAAAAAAATCCTTCTCTAATTCCTAGTTCTGTAAAACCCCAATCACATAAGAATCAAATTTTCTCATAATGTTATAGATAAAATTTCCCCATTTACATCCACATTTCTTTGCTTTGCTTCACCCTTCCTTCCTTTGAATGCTTACATATCTTCTAACATGCACAGCTGACTTGTGTGACCATTAACACTGAGTTTTTAAATGGCTGTTTTCTGGAGTTTTAAAAAAATTTTCCATGTTTAATAGAAATTTTATGACATTTTTGAAAGAAAATTACTGTAACTGGTGGGAACCTAGACATTGTTTAAAGCCTTGTGCGGTTATAGAAATGCCAATTTCTTCTATCAGTGGAATTAGCAGCATTTTATTTATTAAGGTGTCAATTGGTGTCAACTTCTTACATGTCTAAGATTTTCAGATATTGCAAGGTTAGAAACACTGTTTTGAAATATAATTTTATGTTGATTTCACCATTACCTTTCTTTATTAGCCTTCTCTGAGTTGTGCTTTCTCCCACTTCATCTATATCCATAAGTGTTCCTGCAGTGGGAATAGTCACAAAGATCAGAACATTTCATCAGGTGCAGGCTGCACTTCTCCTAGAAAACTGTAGTAATTTCACAGTCCAGATAAGCTTTTCCTCCAGGACCAAAAATGGATACTCAAAGACCTGAGGGATGTAAAATAGAATGTAATATATAGTAGCATCATGCTGGCATTTCAGTCCAAATAGAGAAAATTTTTGCAACAGTTTTTCTCATGACTCATAACTAGTTTTTACAAGGAATGCTAAAGAGATGGGTAGTTTAAAAAACCCCAAATATCAGATCTGCCACAGAACATTATTAGGAGCTACTTCTGTGACTGCATTTCGGTGTGACTTTTAAGAAACTGGAATATAATGTCTCACAGGACTTCCAGAGAAGTCCCCTCCCATCTGTCAAAAAAAAAAAGTTGCTAGAGATGCAACAGACATGGTAAATGGTTTCTTAATTTTTAACGTCGTTTTGTCTTTATAGCACCTGTGTGAGTAACAATGAAGATTGTGAAACAAGGATAACTTATTTTTGAATTAGCTTCAGTATATAGAGAAAGGTATCAGGAAGAAGGAAGTCAGTAAGTTAAATTTATGAGCTTAAAATGGATTTTGCAAAAGAAAAACACTGGTGTAATTTTTACTTCTAGGAAGACGAAAGATTTCATAAGGTGGAGGACAAAAAACTGAAAAATTTTAATCAAGTTTTTTGGGATTTTTTCGTCATCTATGCTGTTTGGGATAGGATATTGGAAAAATTCTAAGCATTATTTTATCACATGGCATTTTAAAGGACTGCTGAAGTAGCCTACATTTCAAGTAAAACAGTATAATATATTAGCAATATAAGCTTGAGGGGGAGAAAGATATGAACAAAAAGAGAAAAGAAGAAAGCTTCTCAGGGTTGATTTATTCCAAAAAGTTGAAACCTTTGTTAGAAAAGATTTTTAGCAGCAATTGTATTTAATTAAATGCTACAGTTAATACAGCAAAGACCACTTCAATGAGTCTAGATGACATTTTTAACTCTCCCCAAAGTTCCTCAGTTTTGTGCAATTGATTGTGTGAAGTCCTCAGATCCATATGACGCACTAGCTTTAGAGATTTGCAGAGAGGATATATTTTGAAAATACAGTTTAGCACTTCCTTGAACACCACACACAAACAGTCTGTTCCATTTAAATGATTTTTTAAAAATCAAAACTGTCTTCTTTTTATAATTCTCTGAATGACTGTTCTTTGGCTGCTGTTCTTATGAGAAACACTGAAAAAAGATGATAACACTTTATATGCCCTTAAAAGTAATTTATATTTAAGTGACATTAGAAATTAATTCTATAAATTTCAATAAAAATTGGAATAAAAGGAATGTCTGACTTCTCTAAGGAGTCATAGTTATTTCAATATTTTGTATATTATTATGTAAATTACTGCTTTGAAAAAAATCCTTTCAAAAGTCTATAAGAGAAGATATCTTATTTAAGTTCTTTAATTGGTCCTAATGTAATAAGCTGATACTAATTTAATTATTTCAATACTACTTAAATAACCATGCCATTCTGTACCCAAATAGGGAGTTTGAATATTTCAAAGAAAACCACAAAGAGTTATTTAAAATAATTTAGCCCTCAATTAGTGTTAATAGAAGCTCAGCACAGGAGCTACAAATTAGATGCCTGTTTTATATTGAAGTGAGACAGGTATTGAGCAAAAGTCTTTCTGCATTAATTTTGTACAATGCTTTATATGAGCATAATTTGGGACTTTCTATCTTGACTCCACCCAGTGACCTGTGAAGTTTCATGGTGGGTGCAATAAGTGTTTCTAAAGAAGAAAGAATGAACTTTTCTGAAAATACCTTGGTTTTGCTCATGGGAGAATTTAGTCCATGCCCTCCATCATTGAATTTTGGTATGAAACATAGATCTGATGAAACTGAATATTCTCTGTAGTCAGCATCCCTTATTTGAGAATTTATCCTTTGAAGAGGAAATTCAAAGGCCTGATTAACAAACTGGAGTAATATTCAATTGTTTTTAATTTCCTTGAAAATCTTAGGGGAAGGATGAAGAAAGTAAGGGCATTTGAAAAATATTGAAACTAAAACAGATGAAGGAATTCTGAGTCACCTCTATCATAAAAACTGCTTAAAGAAGCATTTTTTATACATGAATTTAAAATCTCTGAGATGTGTTTCTAGTTTTGTTGACTAGATGTGATTATTCAAGTATGATTTCATGTAGATCATTCCAAAATGCTCTGTTCTGTTCATTCATTTTTCTCAGAGGAATTTACAGTCTTTTTAATTTATCCATGGTTGGCATCCACTGTTCTGGAGAGGACTGTATATTTTTTTCCATTTCCTTTTATTTACATACAGCTAAACTAGAGGCCATCCAAACTTGATTTTACTGCGTACCATGAATTAACATCATGGATTATACGCAAGTTATTTAAAAAAATTAAAATAATTTGCAGCTTAAATCAAAAAGAAACCATATATTTTTTGAATTGGTGTGGTGAATCTTTCTATGTTCAAATTCATCAGTAAAGAGATCACAGACCTAAGGAAACTTGATCATCTGTAAAAGGTAACACCCTAAAAGTATTCTTATAAGGCACATTTTCAGTATATCTACATTAATAAAATATATCAAGAAAAAAAAGAAAAAAGAACGCCCCCCCAAAAATCCATATTTCTTTCTGTTCTTAACAATTTTGCCAGTTTCTAAGGGTATTATTGCCAATTAGCTGGAGATGCATGCTTATTTCAGTTAGCTGAAATGTTTGAAAGAGCTGCAAAGACAAATTTATTTGACAGTATCACAGTAGGCATGATTTAAAATATTACAGTCCTTTACAATGAAAATTATTTTTCACTTTTCCTTAATCTCTGTTTAAATAATTTGGTAAATCAGAAATGACTTATATTCTTGCTTGGTCTCGTCAGCTAGTTCATTTTCAGTGTATTACTTAGAAAGGACTTATCTATGCATATTTAGGAAGTCTGTATATATAAATACACACACACACACATATATGACATGAAATATGGATTCAAGAAGATTTTAACCCTTGCTGAAAGCTCAAACTAGGAAAAGATAAAAAAAAAAAAAACAGAAAGAAAAATCAAAGCAGGAAACTTTGTGCTGGATCTAATACTTAACTCTGTTTTTAATCCTGAAAATCTTGGTTTTTAGTCCTGAAAACATGCTGAACATTGAAGTCAGTAGAAGCAGAGCATGTGTTTAACAGAACTGGGCTTGACTTTTACAAATACAAACTGAAAACAAGAGGGTTGACTCAGCCAAGATATACAAGTTCTATTTTTCAAATAACCTTCATACCATGTGGGAATGGTTCTGTCAACATATTTTGGTACATGATTAATCTTTCTTCCCCCTTCCTATCAGCAGAATCAGCTTGTCATGCTACAGAGTCATTTAAATCTGTGATGCCAGAGTTGCTCGTGTGATGGCAAGGAAATTCAGTAACCTAGAAGTTAGCTCATTAGGATAATAAGGATGAAGCACTTAGGAAAGCATTAATGATATATTTTGGCTATCAACATGCATTAATTCTACATGTTATACTAGTCAAAAATCTGTTTGTGCAAAGTTATTGAAATATAGTATATTGAAAATTCCTCGGCTCTTGGGCTTTTTCCACTGGCACTAATGAGGTAAACACTGTGTGAAATGTGGCATGTGGATGAGATGTGTTCTGAGCTTTTATTGTGAATCAGTTGTAAAATATGCTGGATCTCTGCCACAGGAAAAAATGTAATTTAACTTATGCCTATAAACCTATTCTGAGTGAATGAGGTGTTTAAAATGTAAAAATCACAATCAGGGAACTATCAATCAGCATGCTTTGGGCAAAAGAGATTACACCAAATATAGTTAGCTTGACAATTCTTGATTTCTCAAAAGTAAAATCAGTCATGATGAGAATTTTAAGAAGTGTGATTTTTTGTTTGTGTGTTTGTCTAAAGCAATAGATTCTGATTGGGTAGAATGGTGATTTCAGAACTTACACAAAATTACAGAATGAATCTACTGGCATTTACAATCTTATGCTAGGGAATGAAAGAGAACTGGTTTCCTAAACAGTCAAATTGGGAAGAAAGTGCACCCAAATAGTAATTTATAATGAATAAATGGAGCTCTACATATGAGAAGAATACTCGGAAATTTGTGGTAACTCCACAGCTGTCTAGCTATCTAGCCTACTGCCACACACTGAAGGACAAAGTTTTGAGTCAAAGAGTAACATCTCTGTTCAATCAGGATTCAGGCTCCTGCAGTCCAGGATCTAGCCTTTGTCAAACGTGTAGTCATTAGAGCACTAAGCTGGAAAAGACCTGGTTCCTAGGCTCGGTTCAAAAGGAGTCAAACACACCTCGCTGACTTGCCAGGTTCAGTTGTGCATTCTGGTCTATGAAACTATTAAAAAGCTGAAAAGGCTCAGCTTCTCCTTTTCCTACTGATTCCTGGCAGGAAGCATTTCTGCCTCTGATGAAAGCACTTACGTGACACTGAGCACATCTGAAATGCTCACAAAGCATACCCTTCCCCTTCCCTATGATGCAAAAATGGAAGCTGTGCAATGAACAGCAGAATAGCTAAGTATTTTAAAAATTACATCCTGGGTGTCTCACATTAGGACCATGATTCTATTTGAGACACAACCTCAATACATCTGTGCTTTGATTTGAGTGTGGGATAATTTTAGATAGCGGTCTCACAAACTGGTAGCAAGTTTGAGAGATATTGGATTCTTTGACAATGAACATCATAAAAACCCATGAAAAGCAATTCTTCATAACAAATAAAATGAAAAAAAAATTAAAGTACTTGTCATGGTAGGGCTATATCTCAGACAAAAAGAAACAAAAAGAAACAAAATTGTGACATATGTGTTCACAGAATTAATGTCACTCTATGCAATGCATAAAACAGCAAAAAGTCTTTCACTGTCAAATTAAGTACTAGACTCTTGTGGATATTTACAGTCAACTGTGTCTGTGTTAATCTTTTTCATTTGAATCTAGACTGCGGAGCTTTATAACCCTTTAATATTTTTGATAAGCACATATAATATTTGGAGCTCATGCACAATTACCCTCCTCCTTTCAACATATATATGTAGGGCTGAGCTAGGCCGTAATTTAATTCTCTTCAGTCTTATTTTATAGTCATCCTTAATAACTAAGCACTTTCAGCGGTGAAATCTAAAATTATTTGCAGATTTTTTTTCTGTAGTCCTTATAACTGTAACTCTTTGATGTCCTAATCAGTTCATCAACCAAGGCAATTTAAATACAGTAGGTATACAAAATAGAGCAGCAATTGGCTCACTGTTCTTTCTGTGCTACAGCTCGGAATACTTTGTTCCACGTCTGTAAAATTCTGACATCCAAGAAAGGGCATTCTCTCCCAACTTCACACCCTGTAAAAGAAATTAATATTTGAAATTATTTGCTGAACATGTTCAAAGTAAGGCATATGTAATTTTTACTGATGACTGATAAAGGAAATGACATCTATGAAGAAACAGCAAAACTTTTTTAGTGCAAAGGAAAATATTTTAGCTAAAAACATAATCATATAATCATATCCAGCAATGACAGTGTGGGAACAATAGATGATCTTCACTACATTGCTTTCAGCAGATACTGTGCTACAAGTATCTGAAAATCCAAGAAATGATGTCACTTCTTGATCAGTACAGTATCCAAAAAGGAATAATTTTGAACACTCAGCTATAAAGAGCTTTAAAAAAATGTTCATGTTTATTTATATTGCTGTCTCAATTTTTCTTCCCTGTTTCTTAGTTTGTGATCTTTTTGTAAAAGGTACTTTGGAGAAAGTAGATAACTTGACAGTCTTCTTTTCAACATACAGGGCTCCAAATGTGCAGTTGCATACCATGTTTGTATAAGTCTACAAAAATTCTTTACTGAACCCAGGCAGGACAATGGATCCTGATACAAGGTTTGAAATTTCTCTTTGTTAACCTTTATGGAGTTCCTGGTAGCCATCTCTCCAGGCTGTTGAGGTCTTTTCAAATGAAAGCATAACCATGTGGTGTATCAACCTTAGCAGCTTTGTATCATCTGTGTAAAATTCCTGGGGATGCACTTTGTCCCATGTACTTCATTAATAATTTTTTTTTGATACCTTTCGTCCTTTCATCTCTCAGGCAGAAGATTAGAACTGCAGAGTCATTCAAAAATAGTTGCTGAAGGGGCTCTTTTTCAGTTCAATGACTTGAAAGACAGGGAAGATTTAGTCCAGCCTCATTTCTCCTAGAAAAATCTGCAATGTTTTATCAGTGTAGAACGTTTTTCATGTAGTCTACAAACACTCCATCTAGCAAAGAGTATTGTTCTCCTTTCTAACCATTGCAGGGAAAAATGAAAATTTTATCAGCCACAGAAAAGTTATTTTCTGTATATCAGCACAATGTCCTTCAGCACAGGTGTTTTCATAATGATGATATATTGTAAAAATTCATGGTGTTCAATGGCTCTCACACTTGTATTTCCACCTCATCTGTCACATGTCAGTATAACTCCACCCTATGCTCTCAATAGTCCTGAAACTATGTTGATAATGCAAAACAAATGTCCATTTTAACTTAATTTTCATCACTAAATTTAACTTCATATTACAAGGAAATACATTTATTTATTAGCTGTCTAGAAAAGAGGAAGTGTTTTTATCATTACATGGATACTGCAGTGAAATTCCTTTAATGAGACTTCCAAAAGTACAGCAGAGCCTTCTCTAAATGACCAGCACCCACAGTCATGTAGGGGACTTTCCAATTATTCTGAGATTCTAGATTATGTACCCCAATAATCTAGAAAAAAATCAAATGACTCAGTATCTCTTGCAACTCACAAGAAAAATTACCTCCAAGTTATTCAAATTCATTTAACTCCTAGTGACTTAATGCATCCTTTAAACCAGAAATTTCTATTTAGTATGAGTTTCATTTGGTATGCCTGGATTTAAGGTTTAAAAGAAATGAAATCCAGCCTTTAGTATGGGCTTTTGAACATCAAATAAAATTATGTCAGTGAATAGAAATTTTATGATCACAATGTCAGAGAGGCAATATTTGTCAACACAGTACGTGCCAGAACAATTTCTTCCCTTTTTAATATCTGAAAAAATATTGCTTTATAATATTACAATATCTCATAATTGAATATAAGCAGAGTATTTATAAAAGTATATCAATGCCTGTACTTTAGCAATATCATTTTGCAATAGCAATATGACAGCAGAGGTTAAGTAGTAAATAGTATTTTAAAGTATTTTAAGTCCAAATTTTTCAAGTTAAGCTCCTAATTGACTATTGCATAAGAGGAATATTTTGTGGCATTTTAAGCTGACTATTCTAATGTTTTGCTTTAAGAACTTTTAAAAAGAACTTTTGGTATGTAATTAAAAAAAAGTTTTATTTTATTAAAAAAAAAAGAAAAAAGAAAAAAGGAAAAAGAAAGGACTTCTTAATTTAGGGCAGCTCACTTCGGGGACCTCCTGGTTAACACTGGGTTGAATAAAATGATATTTGACTAGCTGACCGCAAATCATTTTTCTGACAGTAAAGAAAGAAAACAGAAAACCTGTCCAAAAATTGTGCAGAGGCTTTTTAGTAAGACTGATAGTCACACGTGTGGTTATTAAGAATAGAGGTAAATGCGTGTGTTTAATGTGATGCATAGTAGTTAGGATGTTGTACTGCAATACTAGGACTGAGATGTCACAATCTATAAAAGTTATTCACTGTAAGACCAGTCTGTACCAGCCCAAATCCAGCATAAATTAAAATTAAAAAAAAAAAAAGGAAGAATTGAGAGGGTTTAAAGCACTTTAATTTTCTAGAAAATAAAATACTTATTGATATAACCCCTGAGCCATTCTTGTAAAACTGCTTGTACCACTTGTCTTCTTGTCCCCCACGTGCACCGCTGTTTGACACTACATGTGGTCTTAAAGAAGTAAATACATATTTCAGGGGCAGTAGGCAGTGAAAATACATAGAGAGGTACTGTAATCTTCATCAGTGTGCAGATGGCAAAGAAGGTGAACTTCTTTTGACCGTGTTTATACTGACCATTCATTTAATTTCAACAACAAATTTCTGTTATCTATTTAGTCTCCTCCACCTGCTGCTGTTTATCATCATACAGTTCATGTAATAAACACATTTGTGCATTAATTTAACTTCATGCACAATACCAGTACTTTTTCAAATGTGTATCTTTTATGCTTATGCTTGCATTTATATTCAGAGATACTATAAAATTTTTCCATCATGCTTGAAAAAGGCAGATTACCCAAGTTAATGCTGAAATAAGGGCAAAATTACTGCATAATTTTCTGTAGGTATGTTAGTACAGAAAACTGGGAAGAGATGTGATAGTCTTCAAAGAGAAAGCAAAAGGGTTTTTTCTTTTTCATTCAGAATAGGAAGAAAATGAAATTATAATTTCACATTCCTGTAAAGGTATTCAGACTGGACATTAGGAAAATACTCCTAAGCACTGAACTAAATAGTCTATGGTTGTTGTTGAAATGTTATAGCTAGAATTTTCAATTAAAGACTAACTAAAATTTCCTGGTAATCATGTAGGGATTCCTAGCCTTGCTTTGTGTAGGTGGATATATGGTTTAAATCTCAAGCTCTCATCTAGGCAATTTTTTTGATTTCTAGTTGTCCATATTTCCCATAATTTGAGGATTTCTGTATTGGCACAGTCATGGAATATTTTTATTCTTCTTAAATCCAAATAATTATTTCATTATTATGACCCTATTTAGGGGTTTTTTTCCGTTTTTTGGTACCTCTGTTGTGCAACCACACACTGGCATTTCTTTGTTCTCATATACACAAAGAGGAAACAGTTACACTTAGTCAGAATAATACTTTAGGGCAAAGGAGGAAGAAAACAAAGTGAATAAAAATGAAATTCTGCACAAGACAACACAGACACAATCTTCCCTAAATTCTGACAACTTCAGTATTGTTCTTTTCATTTTTTCAGTCCTTTTCAGAGTGCAGAGTAGATTATAAAATGCAAATTTTCAGAGAGATCATGGATTGCTTCTATTTTGCCTGAGTCCAAAGCAAACAGAGAATGATCAGCGTGGTCCACAATGTGTGGAGAAGTTTGAAAACACTGCAAGTACCTACAAAGATGTAAAGGCAGTACAAAGTATTAAATATCCAGTGATTTAATTGTAACATTACTGTAGGCAGGAATTTTTTATTCAATTTTCTCAAATTGGAGGTTACATAATTGGGAATAAGGATGATTTCAGGTGATTTTTTTAGAGAAAAGAGTCTTAAATGAAGAGCTACAATTCTAATTTCCCACATTCTGTTCTCATGGAAATCACACATTCAGAACTATATTAAAAAGCTGGGAGTATATATAGGATAACATTGTTTTTAAAGGAATACGGGAGGTAGTTCTTTTCCTTGCCTTGAATTTGATAGTTTTGTGACTTCTGTAATAAATCACATTTATGTAAACTTTGGTATGGATCATGGCACAGGAAAGGGAAAGCCCTTGGAATTTTTGTGTTGATGTAGTTAGTAAATCAGCTATTTTCTCAAAGATTCATTAACAAAAGAGGTCTTCTAGTCTGAGACTTTTATTCAAGACAAAAACTGTATTGAAATATTGCAGAAAAAAATGTAGAACTATAGGTGTTGTAACTTGGCTTGAAGTAAGTTCTTTTACTAGAGAAGCCTCCTAGTCTCTGTTGATTTCCACTAGCAGAATACAAAGGACACAGGTACTACCTCTCCTGAAAAAGTTATCAATATATTTCCTTAAGAAATTATCTGAAAAAAAATCTGTTTTGGGACTTCCATTGCTGATATTTGTGTCGAGAAAAATGTTGCCCAGAGATGCAATTAGTAGGGAATTATGAATATAAGTTTCATGAGAAAAATCAGGCAGCAGAGGCATGTATATGTATAGGAACAGAACCTTACTCTTACTCAAAAGAGGATTAAAAAATGTCAATGTATAATAATTGAAATTCAAGATGTGGTTGAGACAGTAATTTTAGTACAACTGCGATAAGTTAAAAGGAAGACTTCTTTCTCAGCAACTTACCTGCAGTAACTTAATATGTGAATCATTTCCATTCATTTCAATATAAAATTTAACTGTATTTGAGCTTTCTCCAAGTCAACAGTAAGAGTTGGACTCCCTGCTTCTTAAGCTGCCCCATTTAAATTTGGAACAGATATCTGACTATGCATTTTTATTGTAAAACAAGTCCAAAAGTCAAACAGAGTAACTGTGTAAAACTATAAACTTTCCTTGGAACAACAAAATAGTATATAATAGATTTAATGTGCCTTATAATATAATGGGCTTATTATAGCTCATCCTGGAGTCTCCAAACTGTGTGGATTCTGTTAGATTAACAGCCTAGAAAGTCTCAATCAACATATATGCAATGGAAGACAGATCAATTATAATTTTACCAACATGCAAACTTCATTATTTTAATCCCCATATCTCCAATCAAAGCAAAAAAATCACCTGGTATTCTGTTTTAGGACTGTAAAACAGCCTGGTGTACAAAATACAAGTATGTTCCGTACACAAATTTCCCCTGGCAGTGTCTAGCAACTGTTACTGTCTTGTGAAGAAAGGGATTCAAATACATACATGCAAATTGTTCTCACAGCTTTTCCCTGGGAAAATTCTAGCAACATTTACACTTTTCTGGAACCTTGCTGCATCACTGAGAATTTCAAGGAACAAAGGGTGATTAATTAAAGAAAGGATATTACTGCCAATCTGACCTCCTCTGGCTTTTAAAAACAAAGGTGGCCTAGATATGGTTGTCTATTTTGTAACAATGTTCTTAGGTATATTCAACTAGTATTAGTTATGCCTATTTGCTTAGTGTATTACATCAGTCATTACTGTATATTGAAGTTGAAATGCCAATTACACATGTATTCATGAATAGAAGTGCCACTGCAGTTTCATTTTCCTACTTGATTAATCTCATGCTTCTTAATGTTATAACATAACCCATAACCTACAAATATTGTGTGTATATATATCTATATATATATAAACACATACACATGTATCTTTTATCTATCTAAGCATAAACAAAAATTTAAGAGGATCTACATGTTCTAGAGCATTTTTATTGGTCAACTGAATATGACTGGAAGACCTAGATCCTTTAGAATATAAACTTTTGACAGGCAATGCTTAGAAGATGGTTTTGTGACCAAGTCATTGAAAAGGAGATTAAGATTTGTATGCATTTCCAGTGCAGTGGTTCCTTCAAAATAGCTGTCTGTCTATTTGCTCATCTTCTTCAGTAATGAAAAGCAGCATGTCACATTTACAGTGAAGAATTTATTGCCTCATTTTCTCATTAGCCATGACATAAGAACACTCACAGCATCAGTTCTACTTATAAAGACCTCCACAGTATAACTATCTCATGTTAAATTCTCCATAGCAGCAAACCCTTGGTATTCCAATCTGACTTCCTTGCTTTCCATATGCAGCAGTATTTCTCTACATAGTTATTTCCAGAGTGTATTTTCCCTAAAATCTACATATTTGAGTTTCTGTCCTTGATATGTACATAAAACACAAGCATTTGATAGTCTTATTTATTCAGACCCACCCTCTCCCTCAAATTTTAGGAATAAAGTAGTCAGGAATTTTTATAAAGCACATAAAGGAGGAAATAATTATTAGAATGAAAAATATTCCAGGCTTTTATTTAAAAATATGGATCAACTAGCAAGCCAGCATTCCATACTCATGGTCATATACTTTTCAGGCCTTATTTTTTGAAACATAATGTCTAGAAGTAAACCAGGACAGGGAAATATTGCAGTAATACTTTATTTTCCTACTCAAGTAACAAAAATAGCAACAGAATAAGACTAAACATAAACAGTAGGCACACATTAGATTTATAAGGGAAATTATGAGAATGAATCAAGCCACGTAATTCTGCTTTTGAAGTTCATAGCAAATGTTATTGAGTTTAACAAGAACATTATTAGGAATTAATCACTGTTTTAATATTAAAATTTAAGAATGCATTATACCACATCAAAGTTCATGGAACTTATGAATATGTTTCTAGTTAAACATACATTAAAGTCTTTTGCTGATTAGGAATGACTTCCTAAATGAAAACCTGATACAATAAATCTCACTTTTTCTCTAAACTAATTAATTTCCTGCTGTTATCTTTTCATTGTTGTTTTTCAAGTGCATGGTGACATTTTGTCATATTCACCTATTTTAGATGAAAAGATGGTTTCATTTTTAAAATCAATATTGGCTTTTTGGACTTATCTTTGCTTGCATTAATACCTTGCTGTGCAGAATATATGAAGATGGTCACAGCAGAGATCTCTTTAATCCTCACACTAGGTTATGTCTTTGATCATCTATTAACTGAGACTATAGTATATTAACTTTCAGCTGAGTCAAGATAAAAGGTTTCTGTGAGTGGAAAGTTTCCTTCTCTGCTGTTCGGCTCTCTTGGATATTAATAACAAGCAATATATGAGCTGTCTTTCATTATAAACAATGTAGACTGGAGAGAACTAATGCTCAAACACATTTTTCTGCATAGACTTACTGTGTTTGATACATTGACAGAACTTCATATGACTTCGTATCTCTTAAAAGAAGAAAGCCCTTGAAAAGGGTGAAAAAAAGAAAAAGCAAACATAGGCTTTGAAGATGTAAGTAAACCTATGTCATTATAGATTAAAGTGAAAGAGTAATAGTCCACACAATTTTGTAAAAAATTAACTTTACCGAGTGGTTTAAAAGGCTTTTTCAATTAGTTCTTTTGAATCCAACACCATCTTTGAGTTAATGAGCTAGAAGAACTCAACTGGTGCCATGCTTGGACAGACTAAAAGTCTGTTTTAGTCCCATATCTTTAATAATGACTAGAGGCTGATATTTCAGAGAATAGGTCGGATAAAATTGGCAGACAGAATTAAATGTTCTTATATTAATCTTCCAATTAGATACGTAGTTTAATATTTATTTAAAAAATGTTATAAGAATTTTTATAACTCTGACTAGTCTGCATATGCTAAGTATCCTAACATTAAAAAAAATAAAAATTGAGATTTCTCTGCTTCAACAGCTTTCACTGTTGATAAACAAAATATACTAATTATGAATTATGATAACAAACCTATAATTCCTTTCATATTATTCACTTTTATTATTCTTTCATTTGGAAATAGGGAGAGTTTATGAAGCAGGATACATGACTGGCAGCCTAATACTTGTCTGTTAGCATGCAGTGTTTTGCTACAGTGCTGTAGCAGTGCTGCCTATTAAGTTAAACAAGAAATTATTACTTTCCTTTTTTTTTCCTTGTTAATTAAACTTGATATTTGCTCAAAATTCTGCTATTAGACATTTTCTGTACTTCCATTTCCTTTTTCCAATGGCTGTAATGCTTCCTTTAACATTTTGTCCTTGTGAAACTAAATGTGAAAAACAAATTTCTGTGAAGCAGAATGTTCAGAAAGTGAAGATGGGAAAAATTGTTTTTGGTCCAACATAAAATTGTTGAAAGTGTTCTTCTTGTACATTTAAGGACTTGGGTTTTACCATTACATGTCTCTTCAGTTGTTGACCTAAATAACCATAGACAGTAATGATCATTAGGAATACTTTCTGAAAATTAGTGCCAGGACAGTATATATATATTCTTTGTTGTTGAGCTGCATTCTTTTTATTTTATTTATTTTGCCTTTAAATATGTAATATGTTAACTTAATACCACACATTAGTTCTTTCTAGCAAAGGAAAATATTGAAATATTTACATGCATGTTTTTAGTTTATTTTTCATTTCTATCAAACTGATTTTGAAGTTTAGGTGGTTTTTTTTTTCTTTGATTTTCTGCAACAAATAAATCTATGAAGGGAAGAGTTGCACCAGGAAGTAACAGCTGCTATCCTATTCCTGGTTTCAGTGTATACAGTTTCATGATTTCTCTTCATTTGATGAGCAAAGAAAAATAATCCAGGAAGTCAAATAGGGTGTTTTATCAATGCATCTGTACTGATAAGTAGGGTTAGTAATGCAATGGGTAAGCAGATCAAAATCCAGAGTCTACTAGGTTATGCAATACCAGCAGTGGATGAGAAAGGCAAAACATAATTTTCTGAAAGTTCAAGATGCCTCATAATAACCAGATGGAGATCAAGGACAAAAGTCTTCACACCAGGAAGAAAGCTATATTCTTGCTAGCTACAGGAAAAGCATCAGATTTGTTCTCTGACCTTTTTTTCTTCTTACAGAAGATGGAAAGAGGAAAGGCAAGGACCATTTCATCCAACAGAATCAGTTCAGGAAGTTGCTAGAGAAAGATTCCAACTTAATCTGAAAGAGACAAGTAGAGGCTAACTGACAGACTGAAGCAGGTGAAGACATTTTTTGTTATATATAATCCTAATGTGCTTTCTTTAGGGTAAGAATATTGCTACCATGAAGCTAAACATATTTTGGTCTTTAAATTCAGCCTAGAGAGCAATTTAACTCTGACCTCTCTCATGGATAACAAAATGTTCACAACTGTGCCTATGGTGATCATTAAAAGTAGACTAGGGGTCACTAGCAGGAGCTTGGTTCTCTTGTTCACTGTATTTAAAGAATAATGCCATGTGCCTCCATAGAATTCACAAAGCAGTCGGAAAGCAGAGAACACAGAGGTCAGGGAAGGCACGTTCATATTTTGAGGATGTGTGAAAACTAGAAAATTTTTTTGATGGGCTGCATGTTAAAGGTCTCTGATACCATCTACTAACATTTTGAAGAATGTTACAGGCTATCTGAACACTTACGTGGTTAAGATACAGATGACTGGTGCAGATCCTTGCTTCAGTCCTTTCCCTTCACTGCCATGAAATGGGATATTGAGGGGTTTTGGCCCCAAATACAGTAACTATGCATCACAGAGGACTCTTCGGTGCCCCAGAAATATCTCTGCTAGTACAGTTTGCATTCCAAGACTTTGTGCTCAGAGACATTTTTCTTCTCTCTGTCATTGTTTCCCGTGAATCTCACTTTGGACCTTTGGACCCTTCATGCTTAATGAACTTGTTAACACAAACTTTTTGATGCCTAAGAATATGGGAAATTTACATGACAGGAGAGATTTTCATTAGAATAATAAAACCCAAAGCAAATAAACAGTCATGATCTAATGCTAATCCATTTTTGACCTTCTATTTATGCTTATCATCTTGGTATTTATGATTATACTATGGCACCTTGTGAAACAGTTACCTTAGGGACCTACAGTAAAGCAGAGGAAGTATTTTGTTAGCACAAGAGATTTTGTTAAGTAAGAACATGAGGTCATTTTGACAGTAATTTGAATTTTAAATGCACACCAAAAGACAAAACTGAGAACAGACTTTAAGTCAAACTGTAGGCTTTTTCTGATGAATATGCTTCAATTCTTCTCAACCAAAAATCCCTACTTCTCCTGCTGGAAATCATCAAAGAACAGAAATTCAAAAAGCATCCGACAAATATTCAAACATGTTCAAAGTGACATTTTTAGATCTAAAATATTTTATATGGGAAATACACGTAGTTGGGTTGGCCTTCCAAACACCAAATTAGAGTTAGCAGAGCTTATTCACTTGAAGCCATTTGGCCCTCTGGACCATCCTCAAAACATTTTGTGTACTTCAGAAATCTTTATAATGAGTCTGTCCATTTTCATAGTACACTAATACCGATTTATGTTTTTTTAAATTAAATTATGCAAAAAAGTACTTCAACTTAAATGTGATGGAACTTGGCTGTTGTGAGATATTCTTTCAACTACTGAACCCAAATTTAAGAAAATTCAGGGCTAACAAAATCACAAGGCTATAATCTGAAGAAAATGATGGCCATTTACTGGTATACTTTGGCCAGATAAATCACCTTTTACTGTAATTGCCAAGAACTATCGGAACATACAAGCTTATCTGGCTTGATATTACACAGGGCTCTTGGAAATGAAACAAACCACATTTTGTTGAGCTCTATTCTTTCTGTGTCTCTTGGAATTTTATGCTTTCTCCTCCCTGTGTAGAAGGCACCTCCATGCCTTTTATAAAGTTTTGGGTAACATGCCATTGAGGTAATTACAAGAAGGGAACTTTGATGGACATTATTCAGATATCAGGCAATATACTACCATTACTGCAATTTGTTGGAAGTTAGCCAAAATCCACATGCTCTAAGATGCCTAGAAATCCTTGTACAAAGTGTATAGCCAGTAATTATATTTCTCCACCTTGACTTTCTTATAAGAAAGCAAACAGTCTAAATTATTTTCAAAAGGTCGTATTGGCTTATATTTTTCCACCTTGAATTTCTTACCATAAACAGTTTAAATTACTTTGGAAAAGTTTTTTTGGCTGGTGTTTCTTCAAGTTCCAAATATTATTCTTCTTTAGAGTTATGTTAACTAATTGATCTAAATATTGATCACATGCACTTTCATTAATGATAACTATAGTCTTCCCATCCTGAAAATCAAAATAAATAGATAGAAAATTAAATGTTTTGGAAATTATGCTTCTGATGATTGCACACTGCCAAATCTGCCTGATCTTTCTTTTTATCTGATATGTAGTTTTATGGGTGTCTGAGTAGAACACCTAGACATTTAATGAGTCAACATTTCTGAAAACAAACAAGATTTGCTTAACATACTAAATCTGTTCTCTCTTGAGAATTTAGAAGAGTAAAACATTTTAATTTCACACATTGATAACACATTTTCTCAAGCATATTTTGATGCATGTAGTTTATAAGGAAATTACTGATTTAAGGAAGTTGGTTGTGAATTCGAAGGATTACAGTTCCCCATTTGTGAATTTTTTTGTCATCAAGTCAAAAAACCATTGACATCAATTTTTTATAAGCTAGCATAAAGAATATTTCACTTCATACAGACAACATATGTGACAGTGTTATGGTCTGTGAAGCTATCTTCATAAAGTTTGGCAGCAGAAAGAAAAAGGTACAGAAGAAACTTGAGGGAAAAAAAAAGCACAGAGGGCTTTTTTTGAAGTAAGTGTCTTGTCAGTTTCTTATTGTTTTGTATAATTTTATGCATTAGATTCCAGTGACAAAGTCATTATAATAACACTAATATTGTTCAATATAAAAGTACATATTTTTATGTACTAAATGGATTTGAGCTCGATATATCACATGAAAATTTTGAGAAAAAATAATTTTATCAAAAATCTAAAGCAAACTTCTGCAGTGTAGAGAAAGAACCTGAAATCTCAGGTCAATAAATAAATTTCTGAAGCTGAAAAAATGATCACTGCAGCAAAGATGCACCATCTTTTCCAAACCTCCTCAAGTCATGGACCTGGACAAGTAATGGAGGTTTATTAATAAACATTCCCCGTAAGTTTGTGGGCCACTTATAATACAGATAATCCTGATGTTGCCAAGAGTCCTCCTGTTCTGCAAAAAGATTATGAGTTTTTTAGGATAAGATGGAAAGGGACTGATTTTTCTCTGATTTGTTTCTTCAGTGATCTTTTCTTTGATGAGGTTCCTGCATGCCTGTCTCCAAGAGACCCACCTTTTCCTTGGCCTTCCTGATTTGGGAAGTTTATTGATAGAAAATTAATTGGGAAAAGGCCTTTTTTCTTTTCCTTTTCTTTAACTAGACTCTTAAAATGAAAAATAACTGGACCTAGAAGGATTAGATAGAATTGTGCATTGATGGTGGTAACTACTGCTTTCTAATAAAACAGATTAGGTCATCACAGATTTTTCTCTTAGTTCTGTGATAAAAAGGTTTCTAGTGGGAGAGCGTGATTGAAGATGGCAGAGAAGGGATTGTAACTATGTCCATAGTTCTGCTGGTAAAAGCTAAAGTAGGATTCTGTTAAAAATGGCTCTAAGCAGAATGAAGAAGTTCGCTTCAATTTTCTGGTGCCTTGCAGTTTATCCGGAACCCAATCCTCCAAATGGGAAGAAGTGGATATACTCATTCACTAGAATATTTTTTCTGTTGAAGGAGTATTTCTGTTGTCACAAAGATGATCTTGTTTTTCTTTGTAAAGGAAATAATCCTGTTAAAGTATAAAATTATAATTTTATAATAAAAAGTATAAAATTATTTTATTTTAGTTTATAAAAAGTATAAAATAAAACAAAAGTTAAAAAAAATAATGTCCTCTTAGCAGGGACAAATATCAATAAAAGCATAACTTTTTGATAAGTCATATATTCAAACTATTCATACTCAATTTTTTTTAATGTAGTAACTTGGGAAATAACACATCACTTAGATTTATGAAATGCTGCATATTTATTTTCACTTTTAGTCATAAATTTTTCAAATAGTGTGATTTCAATTAATTTAAACTGAAAAGCAGTAGTCAGAAGGAAAAACAACTTTTCTAAAAAAAAGTTCTTGAATTATCAAGTTTATTCAAAACTATGGATTAAGACAAATAATCAGATATGTATTCACTAATTTAAACTGTCCACTGCATTTCTTTTGGTTAGCCACTTCTCTCTGTAAGAACAGAAGTGTCTATAATAATAGAAGTGTCTATGATTTCAAGCAAACTTTTTGACCTTTCCTCATTCTTCCCTCTACAAATAACAATTTTTATTAAAAAGAAACTTATGTGAAATATATAGACATTATTTTCAAAGCACAGTCATTTCTAAAATAGCTCTATAAGCTTTATTTTAAATGAATGGTCCTTAATTCTATTAGAAAGGGCAGAAGCAGTAAAAGCTAAAGTGAACATTTCCATGGATAAAAGATTCTCTTTCCTATGCTCACATGACATTGTGAATTAATCAAATAATCTTGTTTCTTTTACTTTTATTCTCACTCACGTTTGTTTTCTATCTTTTGTTTTTTAGCAGGACATACTTAAAGAAAATATCCTCAGTACTCTCCACAGCAGTTAAAGGGACACAGGTGACCACTGCAAAAATTTTGGATGAAAGGTTGGACTAGACTGTATGTTTTGGCTTTGATGTTAGAGGTTTTTCTCTTTATGGTACCCCTGTGGATAAATACAAAACAGTAAACCAAGATAAAGGTTACTTGGATGCAAGCAAAAAGCAATTGAGAAATTCTCCTTTGTCTATAGCAGCCTACTGAGTAATCCACTGCAGTGTTATTCAGCGTTAGATTTCTTTCATGTCATAGTGACATGAATTAAAAGGAAGGAAGGCAAAATTAAAATGTTGCAACTGCAAGAAACACATTTCATTTTTTCTTGTGTGTGTGTGTTTTAATTTGGTTACTTTATCTAGACATTGGGAAGATTGCAGGAAAGCTGCAGTTTGTAGCAGTGCTGAGTTTTGCCTGGTGATCTACAGTGGCATAGGAAACCATACTGCATAGAGATCTTTCACACTCCGGGTGCATAATGCTCTGTTACCTGTGCTAAATCCTCTGAATTTGCAGGTGATTTCACAAATCAAATGTACCTTGTCTCAGTTGTTTTGGCAATATTTAATTCTGATCATCTGACATAATGGAAAACATGAAAAGACCAAGCAGGTGGACATCACCTGCGTGTAAACATAAGCCATTGCTTCTTCCATAGATATTGACAGCAATTGTGAAAAATAGTTTAGAAAGCTTCTTATTGTAAAAACCTGAGAATCCTGAGAGTTTTGAAAGAAAAAAGAAGATGCACATTTAGTTATGCCTGCTTAATAATATCTTCATCCTGTGATCCACATGCTTTGTAAATAATGTGGGCATTTGGGTCAAAGGAAAAGATGGAAAAAGATATTAATTTTATTAAGGTTACTTTTTGTTTTTACTTACATACAAAGTACAGAACAACAACTCATATGTGGACCTCAAATTGCCTAGAAATAGCACACCTCAGCTACAGTTGCTGACAGCGTGCAAAAAAGTCACTGTAAAGAAATTATCTAACAAATTACATTCGGTCACCTTCTAATGTCTGACTCAATCCAAAACAGAGGTACATTATAAAGAGAGGAATTGTTACTTATTCATGTAGCACCAGCAGGTTGGTTCCAAAAGCAGCAGCATTCTTCACAGAGAACTGCTATTCCAGCTTTAATTACCTTCAGTGAAGAGAATATGTGGCAGATAACTGTATGCTTTTATTAGTGAGAAGGAATGAATTGTTGCCTTATGTTTTCATAAACATCCAGAAAATCCCCATTAACTGACTGATTTTAATGGGGAATTTTGTTTCTGGGGAAGAGAAGTCAAGTACAGAACTGATAAAATGAAGAAGTAGTTCTTGTATACAGTGGAAGTTTTATGGAGATTCTGAGAGTTGGTTTACTGTTTTTTAAATTCTAATCCCAGTAGTTAAATCACTTTGTACAGAAGTTTTGCTTTTCTGACAAGCTGCTGTGAGATCTTCAGTGTTTGTTTTTCTGAAAGTTTAAAAATGCTAAATGACATACTGTTTTGAAGTGTAACATCATAAAGACTGAGATCCTATCTCTAAATAAAAATTGCTAGAGGTGAGCAAGAGGGGAACTATCTATGTGTGCATTGAAGTTCAAAGGTGTTTTATGTTATAACTCCATGTGCTTTGTGAGCTTTAAGAAGCAGCAATAAAGTGGGAAGTTTCTGTGTCACTGTCAGCAGACTTTTAGGTTAACTGTTTTCTTTTTACACTCTCTTGGAGAATGTCAAACCCTACTTTACAGTGTTTTATATGTATTAAATATTATTGTTTTGATGATAGGGTCTGTTGTATTCTCTTTCCAAAAGTTATATGACAATCTCTGAGTTCATTTTATTTGGACACTGCCCAATTGCATTTATATTATGTTTTTTTCAAAGCATAGTGCTCTTGTACATGTACTAGTCAAAACTAAACGTGAGATTATAGGAAAAAGAAAATGTGATCGTTTATCAAATTACATCAGAATCCCTTAATCCCTTTCCTTCCTTTTATTTGCTGTGTACTAAACCCTTAGTTTTACATAGTATATGGGAGTAACTATTTATATTGAAGGACCACATATGCCTAAGGACAGTATCATGTAGAATTTACTATCCATTGCAGTCTCATACATATTTTCCACCCTTTTGAAGATGCAAGGAAAATAATCTGTACAGAGGGTTGGGAGGGTAATTTGTTTCCCGCCCTAAGGTGTGTAGATTTCTTTTTTCTCTGTACACTAGTTGTCTGTAATGTTTAACAGTTTTGCTAGTATTCTCATGATGAGATTCTTTGTTCTTATTATTATGTTTCCTATTTCAAACCAGAAGTTTTGATTTACACACCAACGAAAATTGCAATCTAAAAAGAGAAATATTCCAGGCTGTCAGTGATCTTCAACTAAGAATACTTAGAGTGATTTTTAATTTCACTGAAATTGCTATTTTATATTTGAATAAATGAAGATGACTCTTGATTTATTTTTTTTTAACCCAGAACAAGCCTGCATCTCTTCTGAGGAACAGCTGTTTTAATAATAAGACAAAAAATCATAAATAAGCTGAGTTGAAAGGGACCCACAAGGATCATTGAGTCCAACTCCTCACCCTTCACAGTATCATCTTCAAGAGTCACACCATATGCCCAAGAGTGTTGTTCAAACATTTCTTGAACTCTGTCAGGCTTGCTGCTGTGACCTTTACCTTGGGGAGCCTCTTCCAGTGCCCAACCACCCTCTAGGTGAAGAACCTTTTCCTATTATCCAACCTAAACCTCCCCTGCACAGCTTCAGGCCATTCCCTTGGCTCCTGTCACTGGTCACCACAGAGATGAGATCAGTGCTTGTCCCTCCTCTTCACCTCACAAAGACGCTGTAGAGTGCGCTGAGGTCTCCCTCAGTCTCCCCTTCTCCAGACAGAAGAGAACAAGTGTCCTCAGCTGCTCTCATATAGCTTCCCTTCAGGGCACTTCACCATCCTCATGGCCCTTCTTTGGACACTCTCTAATAGATTTATAACCTTTTATATTTTGGCATCCAACCCTGCACACAATATTAGAGGTGAGGCTGTACCAGACCAGAGTGGGAAAATTGCCTCCCTTGACCAGCGTTGGTTGGCCCTGCTGGCTGCCAGGATGCACTTCTGAATCATATACAACCTTCCTTTGAGCAGCTGAGAAAAATCTGTAAAATGTATTGAATTAATTTAGACCCAAGTAAAAGTCAAAATATTTGCTAGAGTCTTAAACTCAAAGCTAATTAGAGAGAATTGCAACTTACAAATGTGTTTCACTTCCTTTAGGAGGATACTGACTGCTCACTTACTAAAATACATAACACCTGGAACTTTGGATTTCAGGTATGGTTTGTACAAGACTTGGTTTAATGAATGTGGCCACAGAATGATCAGAGGAACCCATAGCATTAGTTGGTTATTTAACACAAGATAAACAGCCTTTGGGTCCCAGGCAGTAGGTACCTGACCGTGTGTATGTCAACAGATCACTGCAGAATGCAGACATCTTAGGAAGGCAAGTTACACACTAAATTTCTTTATGTTTTGATAATCTTCCCCTCAATATGCCCACAAGTACATTAGACATAGTGTGGCTGGGAACTTTGGATCTCATATCTAAATCCTGTCAAATATTTTGCCAATTATATTTCCTCCACGGCATCCTGAAAGCACACCCATTGGGTAGATTACTCTTTGTGGATTGAAGAAATGCATTAAAAATGGAATATGAGCTTACCCCCTGAAAAGGAATGCATTCTGGATAACTTACATAAGGTAGAGGACTGGCAGCTTCTACTTTTGCAGTGACTTGTAACAAAGGGCTACTTCAGCTTCAGGGTATAGGGAAGCTTTATAATGCTGATTGAAAACAGGCCTTTCCTGGAATACCATGTAAGGGAGCTAAGTCGTACAAAGCAATAGTTTCAGTGACTTAAGATTGTCTTTAGTAGCTCATATTGGATAATTGATAAGACACTGACATCATCTTAATATATTCACTTTTTTATGTCCTTATCTTAAACATTTCAACTTCTAAGTTATGGGACAGGAAAAAACTTGATGCAATAGACACTATGCTTAGAAAACTTGTCCCTGCACTAAAGAAGCATGAATGGAAAATACGTGGAACAGAACATCATGTGACTTGACTGAAATAATTTTAGTAAATCTGGAGAATTTGCTAAAAAACAAAACCCCTTAACTTAAAAAGGATAAATGCAAAATGCTACATCCACCAAAAATAAATCACATATATAAAATAAGTAATAAATGAAAAGGCAGAAGATGAGATAATACAGCAAGCTATTTAAGTCAATACTGGTTTGTGGTTGCAAGACATTTCAAACTGAAAGGTAATTTACTATAAAAGACAGAGGGGATCCAACTCAGTAAAGAGTTAGTAACTTTACTGAAATACTGTCTGGTTTGGAGGTGAGAGGAAGACAAGCTTCAGGGATTCCACCAGAGAAGTATGACACTAATTTTAACACTTTAAAACTTGAGGTGTGAAGAAAGAACAGATTTCTTTTCATCTTTAAAGGTTAAGTCTGCAGAGGAATATGTGATAACTCTTGCAGTGTAGTGGAAATGCTGAATAACTTTTTTGCTACCAGTGAAAAAAGAGGAAATAATTTTGTTGCTTTTTTAAGATGAGGGTGTGGTTTTTATTTGGATTTGGTGTAGTTTTTTCTTGTTTAAAAATGGTTAAGTTTGAATAGAAAATAAATTAATTTATTATTATTCAAAAGAGGTACAAAAATGTATTTCAACATATATTTTTCCAGAAATTTAGCAAACATCTTTGACAGATATATTTTTTCTTCTACATGTTCTTCTGTTGTTTTTTTTTGTGTTTTTTTTTTTTTTCCATAAGAATAGTAGATTAACCAGCAATTTGTCAGTAACCATCAAAGTTAAAATTCATCTCAAGGCAATAATTTTTATTGATTACAAATGGCAGTCTAGGCACTGAAGAAAGATGTAAATATTTAATTGGGCATTGTTTAGAAAAGGACTCATTATTTTGCCTGTATCCTTTAATAATGTAACAAATGAAGAAATAAAAATTCACAGTATATTTTTATATACATTATGAGATTTTACCGGCAGTGGAAATCACTATATTTGAGGATACTCAAAGTCAAGATACTTACATGGAATAATATATGAACTGGAGTAGATTTCAGGAAAATGACATCCTTATCAGTGTTTTGAAACACAACAGATTTCAATGTGAGCTATTTCAATGTCATCTGTGTGCCATTTGGATAGCCTTATCCAGGCAGTTATGTGCATATTGTGCAAGAACATAATCTCACTGAATATATCAAGTGGCAGTTTGAGAAGCTGGGTATCCGCACCAGAGATGGACTATCAATTTTGATTCACCATGACAGGATATACAATGCAGTGCAGTTTGCTTGCAAACAGGATGTAGTTTGGATGTAAGCCTGGAAGTTCTTTGTCCTTGAGTCCATGATCAAACACATGTCAAATAGCTCAGCATTTCTTCAAGCAAATTTTCAGGCTGTAGCCCAAAGGAAACAAGTGGCTTGATGGTCAGTATTATACAATCTTTCTGAGATGTCAGCTGGATGAATGGAAAGTTATGTGCAAAAAAGACTAACTGAAACACAGGACTCATAAAAGGCTGATGAAGAAATAATGTGTGTGGAAAAGATGATGTCACTGGGTGAGGTTTTGAACAAAATTATTAAAGAATGAAACAACAGAGGAGGAAACAGCTTTAAATAAAAATAATTTTTGTTTTTTCTGGTCTTGGGAGGGAAATGCAAGCACAGGAGACCTCAGTGTGATTCAGAGGGTAAACAAACAATCAAATTATATGTTTTTTAATTCATTAATTCACACTGCATGGAAAGATTTTCTACTTTTCTTCAGAGTTCTTGAGTGCCTTAGGATTCCCACTCATTGCTGGCCATTACTGCTGCAGTGCTTATAGTAGTATTTCACTTAAAGATCTGTACTAGTACAGCTGGTAAAGTTCACCATTCTAAGAAAATCTGATATTTCAGGTAACTAAGCTCCTTGCACTGAAATAAATATGCATTTATGTGCTTTGCTGATTTTGCTGCTATTCTTGACAAGAACAGCAAGCAACAAGACTGTTTTATGCAGCTTCAAATAAACCCTTAGATGACAATCCATTACACAAATATTTGATAAGGAGTGTTTTCCTGTGTTTTGGAATAGTGATCCCCCTTTCTGTTTCAGCATTCAGAAGTCATAGATATAGCTTTTAGGTATGCAAATATCAAACTGTCTTTCTTCAGAATCTTTTTACTGAGAATCACAAAGAAACCAAACAACCCAATGGGAAAGTATAGTAACTTTATATCATTCTTTCCTTAAATCTCCTCCCACAGACTTCTACCAAAGAAAAAAAATTAAAATGTCACAGAGTCTTTTTTACTATGTTTTTTAGGTTGGTTTTTTTTTTGTCCCTGCACAGAATTCAGAAAACTGCCTAGAGCTTTCACCATGCTCATGTTGCTTATGGCATTCTAATCCTTTAACAAAAAAAGAGTGAAGAGGGGAGAAAAATGTTACAGACATGTTCAGAGCAGCCTCCAACTCTATCTAAACATAAATGTGAGATTTCCCTGCAACAAGATCTGTGGGATAAAACAAGGAAGAAGTGAGGAGGAGAGAAGAACCTTCCCAGGAACTAGCTATGTATACACCTTCATATAAGGGTATTTGCAGTGTAGAAACTGGGGAACAGGACATGTAAAATCAAAAACAGACTAGGAAAAGATATTATGTTTTGCATCTGTATTTTCTGCTTCCTATTCATGAGTTCACATTTAGTAGATGATTCTAATATTGAGGTCAGTGTACCATTGATGTATACAATACAGTGTTTGTACCCATAGTACAAAAACTTAGATTAGGTACTCCACCAATGTCCATGAATATTCCTATGAAATCCAGTCCCCTTACTCTGATAAATCACACATATATATATATATATATACACACATATATGTATAACATTTCTTTTTCTTTAGTATCATTGCATCTCTGATGGAAAATCAGTGTTATGGGACCATTTTTGCACAGATATCTGGCACTGAAAATCCTTTGCAATGTGTGTACTTTCTGTCATTTCTCAAAATATAAAATCATCAGGTCGCTCTTGAAAAGTCTTCATATTTTTGGAGAAAAGGGCAAATATGTTTATGTTTTTAAAATGTGGTTCATTGACAAATCGATATATTGTAACTTTCTTTAAAATCTCCAAAAGTCAATTTCAAATGTATACCAAATATTCAATGTTTCTAAAAATATCTCAACACTTTCACTTGGATTTATTTTGGTACCAGATGTTTGGGGTGTTTTAGACACTGCATACTAGTGGACATTGTCGTCAAGTCTTCTTAGCTACCACATTGGTTTTTTTTCATCTTTCTCTCTGCCTTCAAACTTAAATTGTTTTGCTAAATTTATTCTTTCAATGTGGTAAACAAATTTGCATAAATTGTCATAAACAGACAAAGCTGACTTATATGTGGATCTGTATCACCTTAGAATTTGATAATATTTAAAATATTTAAATATTTTTCAAAACTAGAAATATTTTAATATTTTTCAAAACTAGAACTTGATTCCTTTTCACAAGGTCTGAGGCTTGATTTTTCGTAGCATATATATATATATATATATTTATATATATGTATTATAAGTAGGTCATAAACCACTTGAGTCTTCTTATGGATTTTCTATCCCATAACTATAATTTAGTCTTTAAAATTGCTGGGGTGTCCTGAGATATCACATTAAATAAATCATTTTGTCTTTATTACTTCAGTAATAAGAAGTCTTTATTATTTCAGGTTTTTTTCTAGTTTCTGGGGCCATTCTGGACAACACACATTCCACTATTTAATTCCCACATTTATAACTGTAACTGTAAATAATAACAGTATTTCCTATGGGGCTTTACATAAATCTGCAATTGTTACTGAAAATTTAGGCATGTAGGAACAGTAAGATAGAGATGTAAATAATTTTTTAGTAATATGCCTTAAGAAAAATAGAAGTGCCAACATCCAGGTCAAGGAGAATTATTTCCTTGATTCCATTGAAAAATTAAAAAAATTAAATGCTGGACTGTCCAGACAATATGAAATAAAATTGAGAAAAGGAAATAAAGAAATGCAACAGGCGCAAAACCAGTCTTTATTCATTGTACAGGTTTGGAGGAAATTTTTGTACACTCCTTTCAGGAGGCTTTCCTGGCCAAGAGTGGATAACTGCAAAGCTTTATAAGCATCAGGTAGATAAAAAAATAGTGAAAGGCATTCAGAGTACATAGAATTGCATTTTTTCCTGTGTCTCACGCCTGTACTTTTATAAATCCTATGGAGGAGGTTCAGAGTTTTCTGGTAATCACTTGAAGTAGCAAGGGTTACACAGAACCTTCTGTGAACTCATTACCTCCTGCTGAAGTTCTTACAGGATAAAACCTATGTTTAAGACTACCTTGTGGACCCACTACACTCTCAATTTCAGGCAGTTTTAAGAAAGCTTGTATTAATAACTTCAACATAGAAAATTCTAGGTTTAAGATTATCCATAGTAAAAAAATGTAAATATCTTTGCTTTTAAAAACATGTATTGTTAATTTTTAGAGGTAGGATGCATGCTTAAAATGATTGACAACTGTTTTGATGGAAGAACAGCTTGTTGAGTGTCAAAATTAAAATTCTGCTGATGCTGTTTGCTCAGTTCATGGATGTGACCTTTATACTGTTCCTGCTGTTTTCTAAACTTGCTTATTCTTTCTAAGGCCAAAAGTAATATGCATTTACATAAAATGCAATATTATATAATTAGTTAATAAAAGAATCCAAGCAATGCTGATACGAGAAGTCAACTGCAAGCCAGAATAAACAGTGCTTTGTTCTATTATCTAATAGTATTTTCTATTTATTTCTGTCATAATTTTAGGGTTTCTAGAGGTACTCTTATTCAGCTGATAGTCTATAAAGCTTACTTTCTTGTCTTTCCATTTTTAAACTAAGTAGTGTTTCTATTTCTTCCTATTTGTTCCTATTTTAAATAGTTTTCATTTCTCTTAGCATTTTTAAAGATGTGGTTAACCTTTTTGGCTCATAGCATGTATAATGTAAGTTTCAAAAGTAAATTAGCATATTTCATCTGCTGTAATGGACTTGAACATGTACTAAGTTTGTTATGATCAACTAAAAATATTTTATCTTTTTGCTATTCTCATATTTTTCTATTAATTAGTGTATTCTTATTATTTAAAATGTCTCATCTCTTTAGAAATCCATTTTGTTTCAAACATGAACATGAATATTTGTTCAATGAAGTTTTTTACTGATATGTGAAAAAGCATTTTCTGTTTCTGCTGTTGTCAGGAGTGGGGAGGTATTGTCCATTCTTTTTAAGACTGCTACCAGCATATTTGAAATTAGCTCATATATCCATCAGCATCCAAAATCTTAGGGAAAAAAAATGACCTGGCAAATCCTAAACATTGCTTTGTACTTACCTACCCATGTATTTCTACATCTATCAACGGATTTATCCCTATTTGCTAGTTTTCATACAAAGGATTTTTAGTAAACATAGGAAGAATAGGATGACAGAACACAGACTGAAATAAAGCTGAGTTTTCATATTCTTCTTTATATCAGGGACAAATACTGAACTTCAGACTGGAAAGTTCTTTGTCTTTGAAAATTTACATTATTTTTTTTTCTGATTCATACCAAAGGCAACAATTATCAATATCTAGTATCTGGACTTGTGTACTGCATGTTTTACCTGTGACATCTTAGTCTCAGGGACACAACAGTTGTTGTTCTGAAATCCAACTAGAGAATTTAAACAATCTTGAAGCTTTTTGCTGGCATCTTTTACGAAGCACCAGTTTTGTGTCATCCTTCTTATTTTTCATCTCCCTATTAAATGTCAGCAGTGTCCTTGCAGAGTTTTTCATCTGTCCGCTGATAATTTGCCAGGTAATGATGGTCTTCCAAAGAACATTCTTTGTGCCCTCATGGAGGATTGTTACCTACTCTCATGAATATTTGTTTTGAAGTGACGAAGCTGTATTACTGAAGTATCACTGGTGTAGCTGCAGGCTGAAATGAAGCAGAGAAGTTCAAAGATGATGATTAGTTTCAGCACTTTAGTTAATAAGATTGCTTATGAAGATAAACATAAACTGTACTTTTAAAACATCATGAAATTTATAGGGTAAAAGGAAATAAAGAAGAAAAATTGGATTGCTCAACAATTATCAATAGTGCATTACTGCAACCTAAGTCTGAATGAATTGCTCTTAGAGAAAAAAATCAAACAAACAAAGGCCGACACACTGTGTCCATTTCTAACAATCGATATAGTGAACGAACATGTGGAGCACAGAATGGTGCCCACAGCTAGAATCTTTATTTGCATTTAAGCAGATTAAAATGTGAAGTTTCCTTACATGTAAACAGAATAATATTTGAAAACATAGATACTCCATTAAAATACATTTTTAGCTGAGAATTTAGTAGGCTGTTATTAGCACTTGGGCATATTTGTTATTCAAGTGGGCTCTTGATTTACAAAATTATTTTCTATGATCTACAACCTACAGATTGTTCTTGAGATAATTTAAAATCAAAAGATGGAGATGTTCCTATATATAGGAAAATCTTGGCTTATAGTTTCCTTGATATAATATGTGAAGACTTAAGGATTTAAGATTTTATCTTTATATATTATGGGAAGATTATTTTCTCTGTATAAAACAGGAAGATTTTTATTTAGCAAACAAACATTATGGAAATGTTTCTATATTTTTTCCTCAATTGAAAATCCCAAAACTATTTGGAGATGGAGAAATCATTTAAAAACTCAGAAGAATAAAATCTTGATATATACCAAAACTTTGTTTTTCAGTAGCTTTTGGAAGGAGTCAAAGGTTGATTTAGGGGCCACTTAAGCAAACTGGACATACAGAGGACCACAGATGGAGTGGTGGTTTGGCTGTTGTGCTGTTGAAGAAGATGGTTGATGTCATTGCAAGCCTGTTCTCTATTCACTTTGAAATATCATGGGGATCTTCAATTTCACTGAAGACCTTAGAAGGCATAAATGTCATATGTGACTTCAAGAAAGGAAAAAAGGAGTATCTGGGAAACTACCAGGCTTTGTCACTTATTAAATTGTCTTTCTCTTCACCCGTGAGTTTTTCCACTTTTGTTCTTCCTGTTCTGCACCCCATCCCACTGGGGTGGGGGAGTGAATGCATGGCCAAGTTAAACTACAAGAACCTTGGTGGGCTGGAAGGTTTATGAAGTCCAACACGAGAAAGTGCTGCCTTCAGCTTCCTGACACAGGAAAAAATGAAGAAGAAAGTAACATACTGAATGTAAACTTTGCCTTTATTAAAATTAACAGGGATAAACTGACAGAAAGATGACCAGTGTCACCATTTAGGTCACAACTTTTGTAATAGGATTTGAAATAGACTTCTGGAATATACTGGCTCAAAATGCATATTCAAACTGTTATGCTATCCTTATAGATTATTGGCTTGCTCACACCTTACGGACTGTGTATTATTCTGTGCTTCTATCTCAGGGAAAATATGACAGAACTGGAAAAGACCAATGATTTAAGTGAGGTTCTAAATAATAAAATGAGGTTCCAAAATAATGGAAGATTTTCCATGCAAGAATGAATAGAGTAAGATAGGACTCTGCAATGTGAAGCAGTGAAGCAAGTGTGACTTCCAGGATGTTTATAAAACAGGACCATCATGGAGAGAGGCTACAGAGCAATCATTCACCAGAAATAGGTTACAGAATAATAATATACAAAAATAATAAACAAACAAACAAAAAAGTGATTTATCGCTAAGTAGGTGATAGACATACAGACCTCCTTGTCAAAGTGTGGTTAGGTTTGTAAAATGCTTGCCTGGTTTCAAGCAGAATCCATAAGAAGTTAACAGGCAAACATAAAATCAAATTTTCAATCCAAAAACCTGAGATGGAAATAATTTGAAGCAGTAATCAGAAAGAGGTATAATATATATAAAAGGAAAATGTTTATTTATAGAATATATAAAGCAGAGATTTTTAATTATTAATCTTTAATTTTAATTTTTTTACTGCTATTAGAGAGCCCTGAACTCCTCTTAGCTATTTGTGTTGTGGTCTAAAAAACTATGAGAATATTTGCATTTGTTTCCATGAAGACTTGAAAGTAAACTGTTTATTAAAGCAATGCAGAATTTAGCTTGAATGATCTCATTCAGGGCTGAAGTAGCCTGACTGTTCCAATTTGATCTGAACTGACAGAAACTGATTTAATTCACCTTGAAACAAGAACTTAAGAGCTATGACTGAAACTAAGTTTCCATAAGAAATATTTTTGTTATATCCATTTTGCTAGTAAAGTTTTTAGAAAGAGATATGTAATCCAAGCTCAAATAGACAGTGTTAAGAAAGAAGTACTTTCAGAGGCTTGGTTAATCAGCTCTTGCCTGAATAATTGAAAGGGAATAAAGGTAAGCACAGTGCTCCAGAGGTTATTATTGCTGCAGGAGGTGGGAACCTAAGTAATGATATGTAAAGTGAAAGTAAAATTAATTTCAACTAATTCTAACTCAAATTCTACTAGACAACAATAGGTCAAAAAAGGAAGTGCTCATTAAATTCCAGCAAAGTTTGCTCTTAATTAGTTTAAATTTTAAAAAATATATTTTGCCTTAGTGTACATATAAAACTTGCCATTTGATATATAAAATGCAAGCCATAAATAACATGAAAAACAGATGTGATAAAATTTTCTGGTGACTGCTTTAATTCAGAATAGCCCCATCATCAGAAGGAACATATACAAAAGGAATAAAAGCTAATTTTAAACTTAACATAAGCAAAAGAAGTGACAAATGTTAGTCAGCAGGACTCTATGTTGTAGCTTGCTGAACCAGATGTCTAAGAGTTTTCCAAAACACTGAGAATAAAACAGTAATTTCTTACCTAAAATTTTCCATGGATCATCTAGATAGCTATTTAACATCCAAAAACATAACAGCATTTGAGAAGCTGTAATTTTTTGTAGTCAAAAGGGTTGAAGTCCAAATCTCCAAATTATTTCATGAAAATCTCAGCTGTAACATAGTCAGAAATGCTACTGTGGTATGGCACTTTTGCAAAATGAGGTTCTGAACACTTTATTGACAATTGCAGGACAAGCAGACTTAGGGAACACTGACATAGGCCAAGGCTGAAATTTATTAACAGCTAGTTATTACTGCAGCAAGAAAGCACTGCTTGACATTATTTATAAAATAGATACAAAACTCTTCCAAGGGCACCACAGTGAATTCTATCAAGCAAAAAGGTGTCCAAGTCATGAACACATGATGGTAGTTTTAGGCATTATATGACCAAGAGACCACATGTTGCTGATGAGATCCATATAGGTCACTGTTTCTCCAAGTTTACTTCATAGTAAACAAATTATGTGGCTGATGACAAGTCTGTCTTCTTCAAAAAAAAATAAAGAAAATATTTTTATATGGAAACATCAAGTACGCTGCTAGGAAAAGTAAAGAAGATATATGATGAATAGGAATTAAAAAAAACCAACTTAAAGTGTCAGTTATTTTCAGTAAGAATTAAATCCCTAAATCTTTCTTCATCTGCATGACTCTTCAAAAAATATAAATAAAGACCTTTACAGCCTTTAATGTCTAAAATTTCAGGTAATGTAATGTCCATCACGTAAGTCACCACCTATATTATTTCCTACATAGGAAATAAGTCAAATAACCTGATGCTATTATTCATATTTGTTTGATAGTAAAATATTAGATATTATTAGATCATTGAAATTCCATTATTCTATTACTCCTTTATGTAGTTGACCTAGGGGCAAGGTTTTCTTCTGCTGGTTTTTTTTTGTTTGTTTGTTTGGTTGGTTGGTTGGTTTGTTTTATTAAGTTTTTTTAAATTTTTAGTGTCTGAGATGTTATACTGCTATAATTAATAGATCACCTTCATTGGCCATCTTCTCAAAATGAGCAAGGTAGTGCACTGTGAAGTACACCAGGTAATTTCAGTCTTCAGGACATTCTTCCCTTGTTTCAGAGGGATTTTAGGTCCTGATCCATTACTTTCAAACTTAGGGCTAACTTAAATTAAGAGCTTACTCCCTGTATAATTAATGGAAAGAGGCTGAAAAATATATAAACAGTGAGAATGCATTTCAGATGTCTATTAACTCTTAAAGGCATTTATCAATGTCTAGTAAAGAGAAGAAGGGAGCTAACGGTGTCTTTTTTTCCTAATATAGATGCCCTGGATAATTGTCTGGGCAGGATGACCAAGTCATTCCTTCACTTTCAAGACAAGCAAAAAAGTTAGACATTAATTAAAGGCACCCAATTTTCATTAGATAGGTTCCCTGCATAGCTATCACATCAAGCAGGAATGCAATTATTTAAATCCATGGAACAAATATTATTTAAACTCGTGGACAAAATTATTAATGCTTTTCCTGACTGTACTTTAATACTTGCTTGAAGTGTCTTTAAACTCTGTTTGGAGGGGCAATATATATACATTATTTTATTGTGAATATAGGCTTTTGCTCTCCCCACCTCTAGACAATCTAATTTAAAAAGTTAAACAGACTTAACACTAAGATCTGTGGAAATTGCATACTTAATCTGTCTGTAGTAAGTGGTAGGACTATAGTATATGGGTCTGTGCTGAACAAGATTCTGTGCGTTCTTACAGAACTTGACTTATCACCACCAATAAGGACAATTATGTAGCTCTGCTAAGGAGAGCATATTTTAAATATGTATCAAGCTTAATTTATAAGCATTTTCATGTATGCTTAAAATAGACAAAATAATTGGAATGACATTTGTATAAACAAGAATGAGGATGAAGCCTTAGAAGGAAGTATTTATGGAATAAAATATAGCAGGAAAAGAAGGTTTCAATATACATTCTATTATAGTTATTTCATACCATTAAAAATGAAGGTTATACAGATTCATTTTTTTCTCAACAAATATTAAAAGGTTAGTTTTAGCTCTACATTAAAACCAAAACTTTCCTACCTTTAGAAGGGAACCCTAATCCATGCTTCTGCTTTCTTTGACCAAAAGTGCCGTGTTCAAACAGACAGTAAATTTAGAGTTAAATCTCATCTGGAATGTGAAGTCAAGATTCAAGTCCTTATTTTTGTGTATAAATTCTCTTGTTCTCCTTGTCTCATCCTGTGTACATATGGTTTGGGAGTTTGGAAGTGAGATTATAACCATCAGTGTTACCATAGTTTGTTTCTGGTATTTAAATGTTTTAAAGATTTAAACTAACAACACCTTTAAAAAGAAGGAACTTTTTCAGGATGCAGATCTCTTCAATTTATGAAATTTGTATTTCTAACTCAACCAGTTTGCAGGAATTCTCAGCCTGCCAAAATGCTTTATATTCGTGCATGTATATGTATCTATACATTTCTATGTGCTGCACAGATATACACGTGCCTACACATGTGTGCAGCCACACAAACATATAAATATACACACACTGAAAAGTCTTGTGACTTTTCTGGATTTCTGTACCAGCAAAGAGGCTTTAGGCAGCTGCTGAATGTTAGCTTATTTTATGCCCTAAGCTTTAGTGATAAAGGTGGAATAAAAATAAGCAGACTATTCTACATTTCAGTCATGAGTTTTAGTTGGCATTAATTAAATCAGCTTCCAGACAGCACATTACGTAGGGAACCTCCCCATTTGAATAATTATTCCATGTTTGTCAAACACATTAGTTCTGGTAGAAAGCCAAATTCAAAAAAGAGGAGATACAGACCAGGTAAGTGTCACTCTTAAGTGCTCCTAATTGTTTTGCAGTAATTATTGGGAGCTTTTATTATGCAAATGTTAATAGTAGTGCAGCTTTCTTCATTAAGAAGAAGTACCAACATGCTTCCGGAATGAACATGTCTCTTACACTAACAAATCTCCTAACGAAAACATGACAAATATGTAGAAGTGTCCATAAATGGTGTGGAGTCAATAAGTCTTCCTCTTCCTGCAAAACTTAAAGCAAATGATTTTTCATTTAGTAAAGCCAGAAAGTAATTTTCCCTAAAGCTTGTTTTGTTTATCACAGAAACAATAAACTTTTGCGTATCTCTTTGTTTCACTAGTCAGTAAAACATTGTGTGGAAACTGTAAAATATTGAGGCTTGGTATATTCTGCTTTACAGACTTATGTTTCCATAATAATGGAACTCCATTCTTTTCCAGCTTGAGGCTTAGAAAATAAAAAAAAAACCTCTTGCATGCTCTTTTTTTTCTGAAATTTAACTTCATTCTGAAAAAGTATAGAGAATACAGAATCTATTCAACTGGGTTTTGTTATCAGGAACATGACTTCTACCACCCTGTGAAATATTGCAAAAATTTTATTTAAACAGCTTTCCAATGCACTGAAAAGATACGCGTTAAATTATTTCTCTCCCAGCTATTAGTCCAGAATTCCTACACAAAAAAAAAGTACTTTTAGGATCAAGAAGTTAAAACTGAAATTGTTAGATGCATGGAGAGCTTTCTCACCTGTAGATAATGAGTGAAAAAATTTGGTCACAGCTTTCTGAGTGTTGACATTTGGTAGGGTATGGTGAATCCATTAGCCTGGGCATAATCTATCTCAGCAATCTGGGGAATGCGATTCTTTTGAGCAACTAGAAGAAAACATCTTTGTTTTGCTTTGTTTCTTTAAATTAATGGTGTGTTCTAGTGTTTCAGAAGCGATATTTTAAAAATGGTAGAATCCTCCAATGCTGAAAGAGATTAAACCATTGCCACTTATCAAAACAAGGCTATGACTCAGCAAATAGATTAGCACAAAGAAGAGAACAAAATATTGCTAGAAAATCTCTACTAAGTTTCAAGAGAAAAGTGATTATTCAAATTCAATAACTTCTGAGCATCATTTGAATGAGTTATACCTAAGCTAAGATAGTATTAGTGTTCAGTGATTTTATGTATTCAGTACAAGAGAGGAAAATGTGGCAGCCTAATGACTTGTCAGCATCTAGCGGGACTCATTTTCATGAGTTCCATAAAGGATATTCAAAATTCAAGAATTTAAATCATGCTTAAATCAACACAAGATGATTAAGCTATTTTTCATTTCTAGCAAAAGTCCTCATATCATTTAGCAGACATATTTTAATTTGTTTAACTGGTATTTATATTCAGGTTTTTTCCTTTACTATCCTTTCTCCAATAAATCTTGGTTTAAGACAGTAAGGATTGGCAAGTTCACTGGGAAAAGTTGCTGTGTAATACTGCACAAGTGCAGAAAGACTGCCAAAACATGTATTTCCCCAAAGTTGTATTATTCTACTTCAGGACTGTCTAGACTTCAACCTGTGTTGGTTTTGCACAGCCTGGTTTTTGGTAGTTAGGGGGGCCACAGAGGCAGCCTCTGTGAGAAGTTGCTGGAAGCTTCCACCATGCCTGGCAGAGCCAATTCCTGATGGCTCCTGAAGATGGACATGCTGCTGGCCAAAGCTGGGCCAGTTAGAGAGGTTGGTAACGCCTCTCTGATAACATATTTAAGAGGGAAATCAAAACAAAGTGCAGGGGTTTTTTGTCAGACAAGAGGAGGAGGTGAGAACACGTGGGGGAAACGACAGAAGCACCAAGGTCAGTGGAGAAGGAGGGGAGGAGCTGCTCCAGGTGCCACAGCCAAGGTTCCTCTGCAGGCCGTGGTGAAACCATGGTGAAGCAGCTGTGCCCCTGCAGCCCAGGGGGATCCATGGGGGATGCAGAGATCCACCCACAGCCCATGGGGGAGGTGCTCATGCTGGAGAAGGTGGATGCCTGGAGAAAGCTGTGATCCAGTGGGAGACCTGGTAGAGAGAGGGAGCCCCTGTTCCCAGCTGGAGCAGCCTGTCCCTGGAGCACTGCACCCCGTGGAAGAGTGACCCACACCGCAGCAGTTTTAGGAGGACTGTGTGCCTGTGGGAGGGGTTCACATTGCAGCAGTTTTGGGAGGACTCCTGCTCTTGAGAGTGGACCCACTCTGGAGAGGTTCCTGGAGAACTGTCTCCTGTGGGAGGGACCCCAAGGTGTAGCAGGGGGAGGACTCCTCTCCCTGTGCAGGGGAAGAAAACCTGGGGTGATGAACTGAGCAAACCCCCATGCCCTGTCTCCCTGCACTGTTGGTGGGAAGGAGGAAAGGGTTGGGCAAAAAAGGTGTTTTTAAGAGCTTATATTACTTCTCATTATCCTCCTCTGATTTTGTGAGTAATAAATTCACTTTGTACTTCGAAGTTGAGCTTGTTTTGCCCTTGGAGTGTTTTCTCCCAGTCCTTCTCTCACCTCATGAAGCCTTCATTAATTTTTTCTCTCCCCTGCTCAGTGCTGGTGGGGCAGCGGTGAGTGAGCAGCTTTCATGGGTGCCTGGAGTTTGGCCAGTGTCAAACCATGACACAACCCAAAGAGCTTGGTCTGTAACCCTTCTCTTTCAGTTCTGTAGTTCTTCCCATAGAGACTCTTCTCCAGGCATACACTTTTGTCTGCTGCATGCAAAGAGGCTCTTTGCAAGCTGTGTACATACAGTGAAAAAACACCGCAGTTCTGTATGTGTCTGATACCTGTAGTAGATAGGTGCAGTGCCAGGTTAAGCATTAATGTACTTATCAGTTCTGAGACTCTTGTATGATCTCTGCTGGCCAGTAAGTGGTCATTCATACCAGGAGTGTCACCTCCTGTAATCCTGGAAAGTCTGACCTTTGATCTCGCTGATTCATTGTGTTTGAGTTGCCTGCTTTTTCCTTCAGGGGATGCATTTTCCACATCTGTGTTTTTCCCTTGTGGTTCCCTGAGCTGCCAGCTATTGTCATTGCAACAATTTCTCTTCTGCCTGTGTTATTACTTATTTCATGTGGCTCCTGTTCATGTAGTCCCAAAGCTTAGCAGCCACCTTCTTGTTAAGACTCAGCCAAGGTCGCCCAGCTATGCTGCACCAAAGTAGCTCTGGGGTCAGAGAGCTCGACTCAGAGTCTCTGGGTTGTGCTCTATCTGTAGTGTAAGTTATCTAACTGCTTACATTATAACAACATTTCAGGTAGCTTACAAATCAGCTGTCTTAAATTGAAACTCTGTAAATATTTCATTCTGTCGCCTTTATCAGATATGACAAAGAATTTTATTTATATGCTATAGTCCTGAATTATTACTCTGTCTCTGATAAAGGGAAACCCTTATGATGTCTGGAATATGTATGCATATATATATATTTTTTAATTATTATTATTATTATTATTATATTTTTTTATAAATCCTTCTGATTTTGGAGGAGGGAGTCAGTTATTTTCCTGACATCCACAGGAGCATAAAATTATATGTTAGTAGCACATCTTAAATGTAAACACATTTTAAGATTTTGGGAGTAAGTGTTACAGGACAGCATGATTGCTGTATTTCCTGAGCATTTTGAGCTTCACTGAGGGGGATGGGAAGGCACAAGGAGCATGTTGCATTTTGTAACAGTACTTGCTTTTCCTGATGGTGATTTCTATACCTGATTGGTCTAGACACTGTCTCTTATAAGAGGAGGGGAAAGATTCCTAATGAAGACTGTGGAGGGAATCAGCTGTTTCATACCCTTGAGGTCAATGTATAGGTGTGAAAAACAGGTGCCTAGAAGAAAATAAAGAAATAACAGGAGATTAGTCAGACAGATTTTGGAATATGAAATAGAGAGGCATGCTGGAGTGAGAAAATTAAAATGGAGAGAGAAATAAACTTTGAACAGAATGGGAACAGCAGCACTAAACCAACAGTACAAATTCATGCAATAAGATCATTCTACTTCCAGAACGAGAAACCCTGTAAGTATTTATACCATGACAAAACATTGGACCTAATGTCCAATTGGACTGTCTTCAGATATTTTTTCCTCTCTATGATATAATTCTTCAATGGGATTTAGCATGTGTCAGGCTATGATTACATATGCTTGTTTGTTTTCAGTGAGCACCAAACTTCCAACCAAAGTTTTTTGTTTTATTCTGAAAATAAATGAGTCTCTGTGACATTGGTGTGGGTCTGGCACTTGTTCCCATTCTGTCATAACAGACTGCACAGATTTCCATTTCAGCCCTTGGCAAAAGAATCTGTATGCCCAGTTCTCACTGATCTGAATGCATGTCAGGAATTTAGGGATGTTTCATGGGCTGAGAAAGTTTAGAAAGGAGAATGACAGATTTGTTTCTTTCCTTTTTGAATAGCGCTTTCCTTTTGTGATGAAATTAGTAATGAGAACTCTGGGCTCGTACTTATAGCTTCTTCTAATTGTATTATGTAAAACCAGCATGCAACATAGAAATGTCTTCATGAATGTGGAAGAAGGATATCTGCAGTAGTGGGAAAGATGCATGTCATTTATTGTTCAAAGAGCACTTTTCAAGTAGAAATTTGATTTTTCTCTCTTGGCATGGTGTAGAAATATATGAACAGGATTTGTCTTGGTAGAAAATTGGATTGTGCTGCAGAGGTGCATTGCAATGATAGCAAGTGGGCAGTCAGTCATACTACAGCCAGTGTAAAACAAATGAAGCCCAGCAACAACTAAACAAAATCCTGGAATGTGTACAGCGTTTGTCTCAGCACAGCCACCGTTATTGGTCTGCACAACTAAATGTCTATAGTCTCACAATTCCATCACATGGATTAAGTCTCAGCCAAAACACTTTACTTCAATTCAACCCAAACGTCTAAGGGGCAAGTTGCCTTGGGTAGATGAAGCTGTTATCTAGGGTAAGAAAACAGCAGGAATTAAATCTCGTATCTGTCTTTTGTGTTTGTCTTCAAGAAAACCGACTTAACCTCCTTTTGTTACAGGTGATGAGATGAACTACACTAACTGAGGTGCAAGAAGAAACATTAATAATAATGTTAGTGCCTGGCAGGGTCATGAGCCTGGTCTTAAATCCAAAAAAGAGCAAACAATGAACTCAATACTAGCAGTCCTTGACTGTAAACAGATATTCTGATGCTGTTAATTCAAGTATGTTCTCATCAGATCTCTCTATAAAATTCCAGCTCTAATTTGGGGTTGTCTGTTCATTTGTCAGACACCTAAATTTACATCTTCATAAATACTTTAAAAATTAATTCTCTTAACAATTCTCACACTGGAAATCCTGACTGCTGTCATCATTCAATAATGTCTTTCTGAGAATCTAATGAAAAGATTAGGACACCTTCCTTTCAATCTCTGTAAGTCACAGATTGCTCTCAATTTTTTTTAGTGCTCTAGATTTTATTAAATAATTTGGAGCAAAAGATCTTGTAAAAGTAATAAAATAAAAATCTTATGCTGAGTATCTTTTTTTATAATGAAAGCATACACAAAAAAAGCTTTACATTTCATCAGAGTATTTTTAAAAAATTTCTTAATAAAAAAAGAACATTATGATTGGTGCATTTGGGAACAGTTTTTATTGTTCATTCAAGAAGACAGCATTAGGTTTATGAATGTCTCTAGAGTGACAATAAGCTTTCTAGGCTTACTCTTCTCAGGTTCTGCTCAGCTCAAGTAATACAATTCAGTTATGACCAAAAAACCCCAAAAAAACCTAAAAAACCCACCCAATACAAAGAACATTTTACATTTTTCACAGAAGTGCAGAGGAAATTTAAGAGAAGAGAAAGTACAGGACAGCTTTTGTTTTTTCCCTATGGAATAGAAATATCTCCATTGTCTAAATTTTGGGGCGAAAATATCAATTTTATTGTAGTTGTATGAATCTATTTTTTTTTCAGTTTGTGGGATCTTTTAAAAGGCCATAAGTAAAATTAATATATTATAAGAACTATATTTATAAAACAGAAATTTACAACCACAGTACACTTTTGAATACTTTTTCTGTAAGAAGCAATATAAGGATGGTTATATTGGTCGCTTTGGATCTGTTTCAGCTCTGTGACTTCAGCTTGTGACTTCTGATTCATGAATGAATATATTTATTAATCCAATTATAGATCATGGAGAGCTGCAGCTCAGCGACTCCAAAAAAAATTTATTTTTTCCTGCAGATATGTAGGTCTGAGATAAAGATATATAATGTTCATACAGATCTATAGTGGATTATACAGAATTATTGCTCTGTAAGAGAAGCATTGTAGCAATAGATTTTTCATGTTCTGAATATTACAAGTTTCTTTGTCCCCTCAATTTTTTTTCTGTTGTTTAATTCCCGCTAGAATCTGCTTATACTTTGCCCAAAGCTTCCCCCTGTCCATGACTGCCTGTTGTTTGTTCCACACTTGTCTATGGAACATGTAGTAGGAAAATGCTTTTGTGTTGAATTACACAACGCCCAGAAATCATAATGTAACAAGATCTTTTTTTTTAATGAAAGAAATTTTTGTCTTGGTAATTTCAATCCTGTATGATGAGTATTCATTCTTTTAAAAGAGTAATTTCTTGATGTCACTGAATAATGCCTGTGGCTATAATGTTCTCTGACCTTGAAACCAGTCATGCCCACTAAAAATGTTACCTCTGTCCTGTAAAAGGCCTGTTCCTTTGACAGGTCAAATACATCACCTTGAAAGTTTGATTTGAAATAAATAAATAAATAAAATTTATTAAGTCAACCATTCAAAGTTTTAAAAGCAGTTTCTTAGCTTTAAAAAATCCAAAGAGGGTTAAAGTCCTGATGATCCTTGGATTCCCAGTTTTTTCAAAAATTTTGATTCAGATGTAAAGTTCTTTTTTTTCCTAGAATACCAAGTCATAAATGCCTCTTTCAGTATTATCAGACTGACATCCTTTTGGTATGTTGCAGTTAGATATTCTTTGATCATGAAGGCTCTTATTGCATTATTAAACAAAAGTACTGGAGCCCTGAGGTAGGGACATCGGAAATTCAACTGGAAGCAGTTTCCATAAACTCCTACTTGATTAAGTTATTTCTGAACAATTTGTTAAAGCCCATTAAATGGAAAAAATTGGACATCACATAGTTGTGTGATGTCTGACTTGGTTAATTGTGTCTTCAGGCCTCAAAGGCTTAGCTCAGTGCATTTGAGTGTGGTGCGCCTCTGATGAATGAGTCAAAAGCAAAAGTGCAGGAAAAGGAATTCTGACTCTCTGCCTGCCATGTCCTTTGCTCCCAGAGTTCTTACTGTGTATCAGTCAGTGACAAGTTGTTTCTCAAAGCCTTTCTGTGTCCAAGAGGTCTCAATCAGCATTTTGTGATGAATGTACCTGTCAATTTGATGCCCACAGCCATCTTATCAAAACCAGTCATGCATGCATAAGCCAAATGCAGGACGATGGCAATATTTTGAATTCACAACAAGAGCCTATAGGCTTTTTTCACAGTTAAAGAAAATTAAGGTATTTCATTACTATTTTTCTTCAATATTAATTAGAGAAATACAGTTATCAAAGTTCACAGAATGTATAGGTATGTGTGCATGTTAGATATTGGATAAAGTGTTGCATCTGTTTAAATAAAAAAAAAGCAACCTATCTTTATAATGGCAGCTTAAAAAATGTTGCTATCTCTGTGAGATGACTATATATGTTCACGTAGCTAAAAAAAATCTCATCATTTTAGTTGGTTTTGCAACAGACACTTTGGCACTGACAAACATGCAGGCTTAAGAGGGAATTGAAAACACCAAGGCTGAGGTGTCAGAAAATAATTGCTTCGTAAAACTAAAGTTTATTTCTCAGAGGTCCCAGCTTTTCTTAAAACAGACCTATCCTTGATTGCCACAGGGGACTTAATCTTTTAAACTCTGCTTTATGTATAGAGGTGATCTGCAGATTATTCCTTTCACCTATGTGAGAGTATAAAAAGGTGGGGGAAAAAAAATAAAGGCAATGTGTTTACCCTTAAGAAGTCATGAGCAAGACCACTAAAAATCGTTACATTGAATTAATGTAGCTGACTTGTTAGTATATATAGCTTTATTACAATAATCAATAACTTTGACAAAGGCCATGAGGAGAATAAATAAGTATGCTAGATTCTATATTATTTAAGCTGTTTAAGAAACACTTTGAACATTTGAGTCAGTTACCAGTGTATGTAAATGTGTCCTGGAGTGCTGCTTCACCAACTATATGTTTTGGTACTTTTGTCTTGTTTTGTTTGGTTTTGTTTAGGGGATTTTATTTTATTTTATTGCATTTCATTTCCTTTCATTTCATTTTTTTAATTGTTGTTGTTTCTATGTATAGATTATGAGGCTTAGTTCTTCATAGAAAAAGGTTATTATTTGAGCTAGGTAACATTTGGTAGCAATAGGTATATTCAATTTTTCCAGGGAATGAATGACTGGGTAGATACATCAGTTAACCTCCAGTGAACCATTGCAAACTGTTCTCCTAAAACTCTAAATTAATTTCTGAAATTTAATGCACAGTGCCTGAAGTTCTAGCCTACATTCACACTTTTTTTTACAGGAATAGCAGTTTTAAACTTTGCATGTATCAAAGATAGCAATTGTCATATCAGAATATTATTTTTGCCAGTTAGGTTTTGGTGACTTTGTCTAATCAAAAAGGCACCTAAAACTGACTGGGGATAAGTGTGGTTTGAAAGTGAACTAATAATACTTTCTGAACATTTTGAATACAGCCTTTAAATTAATATTGTACATGAACATGAATATTCCTAAATCAGCAAACCTGAAATTAGCAGTTATTTTAAAAATATTTCTTCCAAAATATAAGTTAGGCTTTCAAAATCCTTAACAACCAATTTCTCTGAAATTGACAGGTGTAAAATTGTGCAGAACACTCCTGAACTGTACATAAACAAACCCAAAATTAAGTAAATCATAACAGAAACATTAGCTAAATAGTTTGCTAGAAAAGGGGATCTAACTCAGCAGTAGGAAAAGTGCCTCTGGCAACAGACAAGTTAAAACTCCCCAAACTAATTTTTATCCTATATTTTGAAGCAGAAGCAGATACAGCAAGAATCTTTTCTCCAGGTTTACTAGTCAGAGGATTGATCCTGTTTTTATCAAAAAATACAATGAAATTATGATGACAGTAAATAATTGAATCACACAATGATTCTGTGTGAGATTAATTTAAAAGTAGCAAAGAATAAACCTGGCTGTTTTGAGGCAAAAATATTTTTTATTTATATCTAGGAGTGTTCTGCAGGTAACTGTAATTAACACCTCACATCAAACATGGACAAGATGGCACACATGCAACCATTTGGGACCTATGTTAGATCCTCAGAAAAAGCTTTCTATCCTGGCAACTAATCACAGAGGTGAAGAGAGTGGGAAAAACACTTATATTGAAATTAGTCACACCAGTGAAGCCTTTACAATTGAATCAGCAATCAAGAAAAAAATGTAGATGGACTAGAAAAATGAACACATTTGTTATCTAGTCATAAAGCAGATATCAGAGTACTAGATGATCTGCAGAGTATTTAATTGCTGTTGTGGTGAGCATCTATCACACATTAGTGCTGTTATGGATGTTGCTTAGGGTTTCATTTGAGTCAAATCACATAGCTGCACTTGTATGAGTTGTACTGAAATAGATGACATTACTCACCTGACTAAGCTTAGCAATATTTTACCCATTAGCTCTTAATTTGTGGGTTAAATTTCTTTTCATAAATAGTTTATAGGCATCATGTTGCTTCTTGCACATTCATTTCCTTTATCAGAAATCATCTTTGTGTTGGTTTATGCTGAAAGCAACTGGCCATTATAATTATTATTTGAATTTATGAAAAAATTACTAAGTAACACTGATTCTGGTTTCCATGGTTAGAGGTTGTCAATAAATTGTAAACATGAGAGCAACCTGACCTTGGGTAAAAAGGATGGCTGTAAAGTATACTAAAAATTATAGGTATTTTGAACCATTTATGATTATCCTTTTCTGTGGGTAGTGTGAAAGAGTTGATTTTCAGATTGGAATTTTTTCTCTTACATGCATATTTTCTTTAATAATAAAATTTCATTGCTAGCATTGTGAGTCAAGGTCCACTAACTGATTTTTTCTTCTATGCCTCTGTGGTTTGTTTTTTTCCTCCACTAAACTATATTTTCTCCTAAAATAAAATATAGCATAACTGACTGTTCTCTAGTATAAATAAAATAACTATTTCTGTGTCTTCATTATGTGCACAGACACATTTTATATGATCTTTTTTAGTATGTTTTCTCATTAAGTTGCAGATGACACCAAGTTGGGCAGGAGTGTTGATCTGCTGGACAGTGGGAATGGTCTGCAGAGGGATCTGAACAGGATCAATGGGCTGAGGACAACTGTATGAGCTTTAATAAGGTAAAATGTGGAGTCCTGAACTTGGATTTCAACAATCCCATACAGCAGTAAAGGCTGGGGAAGGATGGTTTGAGGGTTGTTCAATGGAAAAAACTTGGGGACACTGGTCAAGAGCCAGTGTGTGCCCAGGTGGCCAAGAAGGCCTGTGTATCAAGAATTGAGTGTCCAGAATGACCAGGGCAGAGATTGTCCCTCTGTACTCAGCACTGGTGAGGCTATGCCTCAAGTATTTTGAATCCATCACTTCAAAAAGGACATTGAAGTGCTGGAGGATGTCCAGGGAAAGGCAACAAAGCTGGTGAAGGATGTAAAGAGTATCACAGAATCATAGAATATCCTGATTTGGAGGGGACCCACAAGGATCAAGTCCAAACCCTAGCCCTTCACAGGACAGCCCCAACTACTCTGCCATGTGCCTCAGAGTGTTGTCCAAACATTTGAACTCCGTCAAGCTCGGTGCTGTGACCATTTCCCTGGGAAAACTCTTTCTAACACCCAACCACCCTGTGTCTGAAGAACCTTTTCCTAACATCCCAATTTAACTTCCCCTGACCAAGATTCATGCTGTTCACTTGGGTTTCTGTGGGTCATTTCTCACCACAGAGAAAAATGCTTGTCCTTCTGCTTCCTATCACGAGGAAGGTGGATATCTCCAGCTCCCCACCATGCCTTTTACAACTTCACCACTGTGCCCTCTTCATGTACTCCTCAAATTTTATCATCTTTCTTCTGTGTACTGTGAGCAGTGGCCAAGGGAGTGAATCCGTGTGCCTGGGGAAAATGAGGCTCAAAGACCTTTCTGCTCTCTACAATTTCCTGAAAGTAGGTTGTAACAATGTGGGAATCAGTCTCTTCTGCCACGTCTCATGTGAAAAGCTGAGAGAAAACAATCTTAAATTGCACCAGAGAGGTTCAGATTCGATATTAGAAAAAAAAAAGATTTGTCGGAAAGAGTGGGTAAGCATTGGAATAAATTGCTCAGGGAGGTTGTGCAGTCATTGTCTCTGTAAGTGTTCAAGTGGTGTCTGGATGTGGCGCTTGGTGATAGGTTTAGTAGGTTTAGGGGTGATTATGGTGGTGATGGGTAGACAGTTGGGATAGGTGAACTTGAAGATCTCTTCCAACCTTGATGATTCTCTGGTTATGTGCTTATGTCCTTCAGATCAACAGAATAATTACTTTGTCTGAGTAGTACAGAGATGTGTGGCACTTTTAAATAGGTACTACATAAATATTTCCAAAACTTCCATAAAGTATACTGTGCTTGTATGCAAGAATCACAGTCTTTTACTTGAAACTCTTAGTTCCTTTGGTGAGATGTGGTCTAAATCAGAGGACTAGTCCTATTTACTTAAGTGGTACTGCGGTGCAAGAGCATGTGCAGGGCATGTGTTCAGGTTAAATTTTGTCCAGGGGTTGCTGAGGTAACAGCACACCAGATGACTAAAATTTAATTTTGTTTTCATGAAGAAAGAAGATGCTCCAGGAGCAGATAAGCTGAAGGTTGAATTTTCTATCTGATTGTGAAGCTAGTTTTGAATACCTAATAACAGACCCTATAACTCAGTGCTGGTGGGTTTGATCAAATGTTTCCTTAGGTTGCCTAATATATGAGCTATACTGCTTTCCAAAGGCTTTTACATCATTTGTCCCTAACTCCTGCAATGATTCTTCCTTTCACTCCCTGTTTACTTTCATTTACCAGTCATTTTAGTAGCTTGACTCATTTAGTTTATGTGATGGCACTTGTTTATCCACGACAACTCCTGTTATTAATTTCACATATAAAATGCACAATTATGAAAAAAAATCTGCCAAAAGCAGGAGCTGTAATCAAATACTTCATACAAAAATGAGTTATGTCTCTGAATACCATAAGAAAGGATCCATTTTTCAAGGCTCCAAGCCACCTTAGAATTCATCCTTCATTTTGTTTTCTCATGTACTGTGGATACCAAATTATTAGCTAACAGTAATATTTTACATACTATGTGCAAGTTCCAACTGGTAAGATAATTTAGCCCTGCTATTAAGAAACCTAAACAACCAACCAAACAACTCCCCCTTCCAAAAACCCAATTAAACAAACAAACTAAAAAAAATCCCAACCCCCACAACTAGCCAAAGAAACCTCACCAGCATTTATTTCCATGTTTTGGTAGACTATATAAAATTGATATTTTTCATAGTCAGCTTAGCAGTTGCTTATTCCTTTATGAATAAGTTCTGTTGCTTTTGCTCAGAAAACATATGACATACATATCATCATTTTTTTCAACACACATTTTTTCAGCCACAATACTCTATGGTTTTGGGGCTATCTTTTTGTAGAACATGCAATGCCTTATTGGATATCTCCCTTTCTTTGTTCCAGATTTAGTGAATCTAATATACTGAATTACAAACATTTCCTTATCATTGAAGGAGGAAAATGTGCACAAGTGGTAATAGTATTAATTCCAATGGACACACCTTTTCAATGGAAACCTTTATTTTCAATTCTGTTTGATTTTAAACACCCTGTTTTTGTTCATTTTGTTAATATAGCATTAGGATGAATCCTTGCTGCTTCTTAGTATAATCCATATATATATATATATACATATACACACATATATGTTCGTATGAGTCTATGTATGTAAATACATGCAAAGCAGAGGTCTAGATTTTTGTAAAATACCTCGAGTTACACTCACCTATAGAAGGAAAAGCTGTATCTAAATTATCTAAGTTCGGGGTAGAGAAGGAAAATGTGCAATCGGACTGCTGAAGAAAAATGTCCAGGCAACCTTGCTGCTAGGCTTTTAGAATCAGAGGATCCTAGAAGAGTTTGGGTTGGAAGACATCTTAAAGATAATCTAGTTCCAACCAGTCTGCCCTAGGCAAGGATAACTCCCACTAGATCAGGTTGCTCAAAGCCAGTCTGGGGTTGGATGCTTCCATGGATGACGCACCCACAGCTTGTGTGGGCAACCTGTTCCAGGGCCTCACCATCCTCACAGTAAATGAATTTCTGCCCAATATTTAATCTAAACCCTCTTTCAGTATGAACCCAATCTCCTGTGTCCCATTGCTACATGACCTATGAAAAGTCCCTCTCTTGCTTTCTTGTAGGGTCCCTTTAAGTACTGGAAGCCTGCTCTAAGGTCTTGCAGCCTTCTCTCCTTCAGACTGAACAACCCCAGCTCTCTTGGGCTGTCTCCATAGAAGAGGGGATCCAGTCCACTGAGTATCTTTTTAACCCTCCTCTGGGTTTATTGGTCTTTTTATGCTGGGGCCCCAGAGCTGTTCACACTTCTTTAGATGGGGTCTCATGAGAGTGCAGTAGAGGAAGAGAATCAGCTCCCTAGGCCTGCTGGTACCAGTGGCTTCAAAAATAACAGTTTAGAAAGCAGAAGGGTACTGAGAAGAACAGATTTTGCAATCAAAAGACCTGACTATACCACTTACAAAAGAATTACAGAATAACAGATATGCTGGGTTAGAAGGGACCCACAAGGATCATCAAGTCCAGCTGCCAGCCATTCACAGGACCATCCTCAATGCCTCTTGAGTTCCTGATGATACAAACCTTAATTGGAAAATATTTTCATGAAGTCATGAAACAATAGTAAACATTGTTTTAATAGAGTAGCAGTAAAATAAAGGCCTCCTCTTTAGCTAATGACAGCTCAAGCTTCATTAATACTCATGAGAAGGAATTCTTTGTCGTAGCTACAGCTGTACATAGTTCAACCTTCATATTGGGTTTTTTGTTTAAATTTTAACTGGTATTTAAAAAAAGATCCTGGATTATATCTGGATTTTTAGGTATGATTGGTGACTTTACTTAAGTCTACTCTCCATTTAACTAGCACTCCTGTCCTGTCATCAACAAAACTTTGAGTTTTGGGGGAAATCCATGACCAGATTAAACTATTGGCAGCTCTGACAAGGCAACATTGTTAATGTTGCCATGGTAGAAATTCCACATAATTTAGCTAAAAGCTTTGTTGTTTTGGTGTTTCTTGCTTTTATGTATTGCCTGAGTCCTGTGTATGCAGAGATAACATTCATATGTATCACATTGCAACTCTTGCTTTACTTTGGATTTATAAATGATTCACAACAAATTCAATCACACTGTATGTCTTACAAAGTACAGTGCTCTATGAATAACCAAGTCCCTGGGGTAGGCAGAAAATTATTGCACATACATTTGAAACTAACTTTCAGTATTATGCAAGTGAGGATGATGATGGAGTTGTATGTTCTAGAGTATAAGAATATGATGATGTCATATAGTAATTTGAATAAATGATAAATATGCTTCCACTATCTTAACAAATGAAGCAATTTAAAATGTAAGTTGAACAACAATAAGGGCTCAGGAGGGACAAGACAAAGCAGAAAATAAAACCAGAGCTAACACAGAAACAAAAGGCTAAAAAAGCAATGAGCTCCAAAGGAAAAAAGGAAAAAAAACCCATAAGTGTCATCCCAGTGTGGCCCTTTTCACGATTATGCATACTGAACAGTGTTTATGGGTATTTAGAGCACTGAAGCATTGTCCATAGCTCTGACATGATGAGTCAGAAGATATAGTAGGTCATGGAAGTTACTGGCACCCGGACACTTCTCTGCAAAATATGACTGACCAGTCACATATCAAGGTTAACAGTTTTTTTCAAGGTTGTATAAGATTCTAGAAAGTAAAAAGCTGTGTTGAGCTATTGTTAGTATTTAAGTTTCACAGAATATGAATGTGTGACCAAAATGGAAGAAATACTGTGTATGTATGTGGAAAGTCCTTTTTTTTCTGTAAAAATAAGGGTAAATTTTAAAATCATCAGACAAAAAAAAACATCTCAAGGAGTAAATATATGAAGAGTTTAATATTCTTTAGATGATGAAATAAAACTCTCAAAGGTAAATCTTCTTTTATAAGATTATGATATCTTCTTTTCCATTAGACTAATTATCTCAGTGTTTACCAAACTCAACCAGCTCCTAAGAATTAAACAGTTCCTGGCTAAATCTTTCCAATGCACATTTGTTATTCTTTATTCACTTTTACTGTGAAGTTTTGACCCACTTTTCATTTGAGTAAGTCCTTGTTATGGTTCAATTATAAGAGATGTATTAAAGTGGCCAGATTAGTGAATTAGAAGGGAAGTGTAAAAACATCCCTCCACTGCCAAAGCACATGTGCTAGTGTCAGAAATTCTGGCTTGGGGTTTTCTACATTTAATGCTGCAGCTGTTAGTAAAGCCCAAGAAGTTACAACTTTGGAAATTTTATTTTGTGTGGCAGAAAAGCCGCAGTATTGTGATAGTGGAGTCTCTGGGTTTTCTTTGGGGTTAAGATTAACAGATTTCCATTTCTTACATGAGAGCAGCAGGTAATCATTGCTTTGTTTAAGCCACTAATTTTAACTCTTTGCTGCCCAGGAAGTATTACCCATCCTCTTGGCATTCCACTGCTTTAATACTGACTGGATTTCAATTTTGGCTTATTTACGGCCTTATTTTGACATCTCAGTAGCTGCACAGGGCACCATTTTAGCAGAAGTTTGCTGAACTTGATGATTATTTATAGTTTTAATTTTAATTAAGGGTCATAATGTTAATTCTTTGTCATCAGACGCCAATGCAAATTATCTGTCTTGCTCTTTATCAGAACAACAGATTCACTCACTATGTATCTCTCAACTTCGCCAAATGCAAAAATTCTGAGTAAGAGGACCATGGTTTGAGAGTGTTACAGGTTCTACATCCTGCAATTCTTTCCATATGATTCTTTCACACACATTCCAAAGCTCCATCTGAAGCTTCCTAAACAATCATGGTCAGCAGCAAGCAGCAGCCTTTTTGTAATTTTCCTTATTTAACTGAGAGTGCAATTCTTTCACCAAATCTTGTAAAAATAGTATTGTTTTATTTTCGAGTTTCTTCCAGAGGAGGGTTGGAATTAATTTCCCCTCTGCCCCAGGTACAGGGGAGACTAACAAATTTTCAAGGAAGAACAACAAAATATTTTTTTACACTGGCCAACGAGGATAGCCATTTTATCAGAAATTCCCACAGAGGGAAATACACAACCTACACAAAAATTCCCTCAGAGGAAATTTGTCGCAAAACTTTCAAAAGTTAACACAACCTCCTTGGAAAAAGGACATGGTAAAGTTTCCAAATGGTAATACAGAAGAACAGCATTCCCATTCTGACACCAAAATAATGTTATGATCCAATTATAAGAAATGACACTGCTCAAATTAAGGTGTAAACAAGACCATGCGCCAAAGTCAATAATTCAGATTTTATTTAATGGGAAATATGAGGTAGAGAGAGAGAGAGAAAGAGCTAGGAAGAGAGAAGGTAGGGGAAAGAGACAGTCAGAGAGATAGGAGAGATTAAGAAAAATATATTACTACCAGGTAATACTGTGGTATCCTGCTGGTCCTTCTTCACCTTGTCTTTATTGTTAGAGTCCCAAGTTGTTCTGGAGGTACCACTTTTGGACAGTCCATGGCCTAGGTACTCATGGGGTGTAGATGCTGTTCTCAGAATTAGAAATGGCATGTGCATAAGCACTTGCTCCCCTCCCCCCAGTTTTCCAGGTGGGAATGTTTGTCCAGATGCTAATCAAACCTTTGCCTCTGTTTGGCCTGCAGTGCCTTTCTGCAGTGCCATCTGCGCTTACCTCAAGTTCCATTGTTGTGGTGGCTTACCTTATGGGCATAGTGAGAAAGTTTTGAGAATGTAGCTGCATTCTTTAAGTTTTCATAGTCTTTAATTACTTCAGCTGAAAAGACAATAGGTTTTCTGTGATGCCCATCATACTAATTTTGGGCCTATATATGAAGTTGTGACATTACTATCAAGCATTCATTTGTTATAGTTGTGTCTATGTGCCAGTGCACTTATTTTTAAAAAAATATTTTATGTTGGTTTATAGGTTTCCCTGGCCTGAGGAACAACTTTATAAAAATTTCCACCAGTTTCCCCCTTTTATTTCTCTTTGAAATTAATTTCTTCACATTCAGCTGCAGTCACACATCTGAGTGCAATGCAACATAGCAATAGGTGACAGTTTCAGTACTGAGAGCCAATTCCTGAGGGGAGAAGGCTGCTGGTGTTTCTCTCCTTGTTCTTGTTATCTCCTTCACTCTTAGTGACCTTTGCTATTTTGACAAGTGCACAAGCACAGCCTTGTAACCCAGGGAGTATTGAGGTACAGCTGTAACAGGCTTAGAGGATTTATGTTAAACTAACAACACAGACTTCAAACACACTGGTCTTGACCAGCTTGGAGCTGTGTTTTAACTTGTAATAGCAACGATCAAATGACAGGGGATTATTACACCCTTGGTTTTAGCTTTTGCTTACTTCTGTTTAGCTTTGTGGTGAAATATGATGTTATATATCTTTTCTAATGAAGCGACAGTAATAGCAAGTATTTCCTCTTTGTATCTGTGACCCTAAATAACACTACAGTGTTGGTAAGTACAGGCATGGAGTGATTGGAGGAACTTCAAATGTATAGGCACCAGCTAATACTGGAAGCCCGGGGACCTCGGCAATGGACATTACTAGTCATCAAAAACATGCATCATTAAGAACTGTGTAAAACCAATTTAAAGATCCCAAAGAAATTTTTAAAAATCCACAACCCGCACCTCCAAATAGCTAAATACACCATACACTGTAAATTCAGATACAATACAGACTTGCAAACCAAAAAAGAGCAAGCCATAGAGCATATTAGGAAGCATATGAAAGTGATTTCCAGCAATGCTAAAGTGAGGAAGAAAATACTACCAACATGATACTTCTCTGGCGAATAAACTTGGCATTTTCACAGTTCACTCTACTCCCTTCCCAGACCATCAACTTAAAGACCCAAAAATATAGTAGAACAGTGAGCATAAAATCAGAGAAAACTACAAAGGGGTTTAATATATTTTTAATGTATTTTTAAATATCTTCTAGATTTAAATTAATATGAAGTGAATTAACTAATTCCAATAAATGTTTGCATTTCCCAGACTAAATTTTCTTAATGTTTGAAGCTTTCCATTTACCATTCTGTCAATGCTGCTCTTTGCTGAGTTAAAAGACCTGATTGTCTGCATATTTTCAACTTCTGTTTGAGTCTCTATTAAAATAGTCTCATTTGCTTTTGCATTCAGACAAATTTCTCAACTTTCCCTTAAATAGCTGTCATTCTATCTCAAAAAAAGACTGTATTTTTAGAGAACTTCTTTCATATCTTCTACCAACTTTTTTTCTTCACTGAATTTAATACTTGTTAAGACTTGCCTGGAATTCCTGCAATCTCTAAACATTATTTACTACAGAAAAAAAAGCATTCTGTAACTTAATGTTTAGATTTTGTTACATTTTGATTTAGTTTTCTCTGATAATGGCTGTGTGAATGATTTGGTTTTTTTATGGCAGATATCCAAATATTAGCAATAAAATAATTTATGTATTTTATGTCCTTCTGTCATTCCCTATTCATAAAATATACACAATAGTGTGTACCTACTGTGCAATTTATACTGTGGGAACCTTTTTTTGGATCTTTTTTAGAAAGAAACAGGTTTTAGAATGTGTTCTGACATTACATAGCAGCCCTTCCCATTCCTATGACATCACTATATAGGCTCAGCGATATACCAGGCATTTTTATTGCAAAATGTACACCCAGGGGAAAAAAATGATGAGGAGAGAAAGTAAAATGGCAAAAACCATTTTTACATAAAGTTGGTGTTTTTGATGGCCTGAAATCTCACATGTTTTCCAGCTGATTATAACCATTCTCCCAGTGTTACATACCCCTCTGGGACAGTCTGCTCCCCCACGTTATGTATGCTCTGTTCTCTTTATCTGAAAAAGAAGAGTTGCAAGTTCCTGCTTTGATGATGATAAGCATAGTAAATTTTTTTCCTGATGTATCATTTTCTGCTATTTCAACACATTGAACTGTGTTCAATGTTACTATCTTCAGACTGTCTGAATTGCTCACTAATTTTTATTCTGCTTTGTGGTACATATCTGATTTGTCTCTAATATTCCAATCTTTTCACTTTTTATCTTCTACAGAGACCTCTAGTAGTGAACCCTGTAACTAGATTGCCCTTTACCTCATGAAATCTGTAACTTAAACTCACAGTAAACACTTATTTTTCATTAAGTCTTTTACTTGTGTAATTATACAAATAATGGCCTGTATTAAAAAATAAGGGAAAAGTTAGGTGAGGCAGTAAACAGGTTATCACAGAAGTGATCCACACTTTATAAATATACTGTTTAATGATGCCTTCTCCCACTTTTATCTGTCTGCTTATTTCTATAGCTTTTATAAATTGTACACATAAATTGAAGTGGGTTTGCAAGCTGTCCTGGTTTAGGAATGCTGCTCTGGAATTTGGTGCTCCCACTGAGACTCTTCAAACCATGCACTGCTCACTTGCTCCCCCTCTTTCCAATCCACTTTTCCCTTGAGAGGGCTGGAGAGGGGAATGGGAGGCACAAAAGGTTGAGATAAGAATAATTTACTAGAAGCAGAAATAGGATAAGAAAATTAACAGCAACAGCAACGATACAAGAAAGTAATGATTCACATGAAATTCTCCAACAATAGCCAATAGCCCACTGTCTCCTCCACCACACCTACTTGCCCTGAAAGGTACCCTTTCATCATGGAAGAGAGTGTCTCCCCCCTGGCTTTGAAATGATGTGAAGTGGTAAGAATAATCTCCAGGTCCCAGCCATGCCAGAACAAGGCCACAGGCTTCACCTATTTATGCAGTGTGACAACAACCAGGCCAGGCCAGGGCCAGGCCAGGTCTTTTCAACCAGGTGTCCAAGTTTTTGTTCCAGGTTCCAAAAGCCAGGCTAGGCCAGGGTTAGGCCTTTCCTTGGGGTTAGGCCAGGGCCAGGCCAGGGTAGGCCAGGCCAGGCCAGGCCAGGCACAGGGCCAGGCCAGGGCCAGGCCAGGCCAGGCCAGGCCAGGCCAGGCCAGGCCAGGGCCAGGCCAGGCCCAGGGCCAGGCCAGGCCAGGGCCACAAGGCCAGGCCAGGCCAGGGCCAGGTCCAGGCCAGGGGCCAGGCCCAGGCCAGGCCAGGCCAGGCCAGGCCAGGCCAGGCCAGGCCAGGCCAGGCCAGGCCAGGCCAGGCCAGGCCAGGCCAGGCCAGGCCAGGCCAGGCCAGGGCCAGGCCAGGCCAGGCCAGGCCAGGCCAGGCCAGGCCAGGCCAGGCCAGGCCAGGCCAGGCCAGGCCAGGGCCAGGCCAGGCCAGGCCAGGCCAGGCCAGGCCAGGCCAGGCCAGGCCAGGCCAGGCCAGGCCAGGCCAGGCCAGGGCCAGCCAGCCAGGCCAGGCCAGGCCAGGCCAGGCCAGGCCAGGCCAGGCCAGGCCAGGCCAGGCCAGGCCAGGCCAGGGCCAGGCCAGGCCAGGCCAGGCCAGGCCAGGCCAGGCCAGGCCAGGCCAGGCCAGGCCAGGCCAGGCCAGGCCAGGCCAGGCCAGGCCAGGCCAGGCCAGGCCAGGCCAGGCCAGCCAGGCCAGGCCAGGCCAGGCCAGGCCAGGCCAGGCCAGGCCAGGCCAGGCCAGGCCAGGCCAGGCCAGGCCAGGCCAGGCCAGGAATGTTTTACCAGGCCAGGCCAGGCCAGGCCAGGCCAGGCCAGGCCAGGCCAGGCCAGGCCAGGCCAGGCCAGGCCAGGCCAGGCCAGGCCAGGCCAGGCCAGGCCAGGCCAGGCCAGGCCAGGCCCAGGGCCAGGCCAGGCCAGGCCAGGCCAGGCCAGGCCAGGCCAGGCCAGGCCAGGCCAGGCCAGGCCAGGCCAGGCCAGGCCAGGCCAGGCCAGCCAGGCCAGGCCAGGCCAGGCCAGGCCAGGCCAGCCAGCCAGGCCAGGCCAGGCCAGGCCAGGCCAGGCCAGGCCAGGCCAGGCCAGGCCAGGCCAGGCCAGGCCAGGCCAGGCCAGCCAGGCCAGGCCAGGCCAGGCCAGGCCAGGCCAGGCCAGGCCAGGCCAGGCCAGGCCAGGCCAGGCCAGGCCAGGCCAGGCCAGGCCAGGCCAGGCCAGGCCAGGCCAGGCCAGGCCAGGCCAGGCCAGGCCAGGCCAGGCCAGGCCAGGCCAGGCCAGGCCAGGCCAGGGCCAGGCCAGGCCAGGCCAGGCCAGGCCAGGCCAGGCCAGGCCAGGCCAGGCCAGGCCAGGCCAGGCCAGGCCAGGCCAGGCCAGGCCAGGCCAGGCCAGGCCAGGCCAGGCCAGGCCAGGCCAGGCCAGGCCAGGCCAGGCCAGGCCAGGCCAGGCCAGCCAGGCCAGGCCAGGCCAGGCCAGGCCAGGCCAGGCCAGGCCAGGCCAGGCCAGGCCAGGCCAGGCCAGGCCAGGCCAGGCCAGGCCAGGCCAGGCCAGGCCAGGCCAGGCCAGGCCAGGCCAGGCCAGGCCAGGCCAGGCCAGGCCAGGCCAGGCCAGGCCAGGCCAGGCCAGGCCAGGCCAGGCCAGGCCAGGCCAGGCCAGGCCAGGCCAGGCCAGGCCAGGCCAGGCCAGGCCAGGCCAGGCCAGGCCAGGCCAGGCCAGGCCAGGCCAGGCCAGGCCAGGCCAGGCCAGGCCAGGCCAGGCCAGGCCAGGCCAGGGCCAGGCCAGGCCAGGCCAGGCCAGGCCAGGCCAGGCCAGGCCAGGCCAGGCCAGGCCAGGCCAGGCCAGGCCAGGCCAGGCCAGGCCAGGCCAGGCCAGGCCAGGCCAGGCCAGGCCAGGCCAGCGTCCAGGCCAGGCCAGGCCAGGCCAGGCCAGGCCAGGCCAGGCCAGGCCAGGCCAGGCCAGGCCAGGCCAGGCCAGGCCAGGCCAGGCCAGGCCAGGCCAGGCCAGGCCAGGCCAGGCCAGGCCAGGCCAGGCCAGGCCAGGCCAGGGCCAGGCCAGGCCAGGCCAGGCCAGGCCAGGCCAGGCCAGGCCAGGCCAGGCCAGGCCAGGCCAGGCCAGGCCAGGCCAGGCCAGGCCAGGCCAGGCCAGGCCAGGCCAGGCCAGGCCAGGCCAGGCCAGGCCAGGCCAGGCCAGGCCAGGCCAGGCCAGGCCAGGCCAGGCCAGGCCAGGCCAGGCCAGGCCAGGCCAGGCCAGGCCAGGCCAGGCCAGGGCCAGGCCAGGCCAGGCCAGGCCAGGCCAGGCCAGGCCAGGCCAGGCCAGGCCAGGCCAGGCCAGGCCAGGCCAGGCCAGGCCAGGCCAGGCCAGGCCAGGCCAGGCCAGGCCAGGCCAGGCCAGGCCAGGCCAGGCCAGGCCAGGCCAGGCCAGGCCAGGCCAGGCCAGGCCAGGCCAGGCCAGGCCAGGCCAGGCCAGGCCAGGCCAGGCCAGGCCAGGCCAGGCCAGGCCAGGCCAGGCCAGGCCAGGCCAGGCCAGGCCAGGCCAGGCCAGGCCAGGCCAGGCCAGGCCAGGCCAGGCCAGGCCAGGCCAGGCCAGGCCAGGCCAGGCCAGGCCAGGCCAGGCCAGGCCAGGCCAGGCCAGGCCAGGCCAGGCCAGGCCAGGCCAGGCCAGGCCAGGCCAGGCCAGGCCAGGCCAGGCCAGGCCAGGCCAGGCCAGGCCAGGGCCAGGCCAGGCCAGGCCAGGCCAGGCCCAGGCCAGGCCAGGCCAGGCCAGGCCAGGCCAGGCCAGGCCAGGCCAGGCCAGGCCAGGCCAGGCCAGGCCAGGCCAGGCCAGGCCAGGCCAGGCCAGGCCAGGCCAGGCCAGGCCAGGCCAGGCCAGGCCAGGCCAGGCCAGGCCAGGCCAGGCCAGGCCAGGCCAGGCCAGGCCAGGCCAGGCCAGGGCCAGGCCAGGCCAGGCCAGGCCAGGCCAGGCCAGGCCAGGCCAGGCCAGGCCAGGCCAGGCCAGGCCAGGCCAGGCCAGGCCAGGCCAGGCCAGGCCAGGCCAGGCCAGGCCAGGCCAGGCCAGGCCAGGCCAGGGCCAGGCCAGGCCAGGCCAGGCCAGGCCAGGCCAGGGCCAGGCCAGGGCCAGGCCAGGCCAGGGCCAGGCCAGGCCAGGCCAGGGGGTCCAGGCCAGGGGCCAGGCCAGGCCAGGGCCAGGCCAGGCCAGGCCAGGCCAGGCCAGGCCAGGCCAGGCCAGGCCAGGCCAGGCCAGGCCAGGCCAGGCCAGGCCAGGCCAGGCCAGGCCAGGCCAGGCCAGGCCAGGCCAGGCCAGGCCAGGCCAGCCAGCCAGGCCAGGCCAGGCCAGGCCAGGCCAGGCCAGGCCAGGCCAGGCCAGGCCAGGCCAGCCAGGCCAGGCCAGGCCAGGCCAGGCCAGGCCAGGCCAGGCCAGGCCAGGCCAGGCCAGGCCAGGCCAGGCCAGGCCAGGCCAGGCCAGGCCAGGCCAGGCCAGGCCAGGCCAGGCCAGGCCAGGCCAGGCCAGGCCAGGCCAGGCCAGGCCAGGCCAGGCCAGGCCAGGCCAGGCCAGGCCAGGCCAGGCCAGGCCAGGCCAGGCCAGGCCAGGCCAGGCCAGGCCAGGCCAGGCCAGGCCAGGCCAGGCCAGGCCAGGCCAGGCCAGGCCAGGCCAGGCCAGGCCAGGCCAGGCCAGGCCAGGCCAGGCCAGGCCAGGCCAGGCCAGGCCAGGCCAGGCCAGGCCAGGCCAGGCCAGGCCAGGCCAGGCCAGGCCAGGCCAGGCCAGGCCAGGCCAGGCCAGGCCAGGCCAGGCCAGGCCAGGCCAGGCCAGGCCAGGCCAGGCCAGGCCAGGCCAGGCCAGGCCAGGCCAGGCCAGGCCAGGCCAGGCCAGGCCAGGCCAGGCCAGGCCAGGCCAGGCCAGGCCAGGCCAGGCCAGGCCAGGCCAGGCCAGGCCAGGCCAGGCCAGGCCAGGCCAGGCCAGGCCAGGCCAGGCCAGGCCAGGCCAGGCCAGGCCAGGCCAGGCCAGGCCAGGCCAGGCCAGGCCAGGCCAGGCCAGGCCAGGCCAGGCCAGGCCAGGCCAGGCCAGGCCAGGCCAGGCCAGGCCAGGCCAGGCCAGGCCAGGCCAGGGCCAGGCCAGGCCAGGCCAGGCCAGGCCAGGCCAGGCCAGGCCAGGCCAGGCCAGGCCAGGCCAGGCCAGGCCAGGCCAGGCCAGGCCAGGCCAGGCCAGGCCAGGCCAGGCCAGGCCAGGCCAGGCCAGGCCAGGCCAGGCCAGGCCAGGCCAGGCCAGGCCAGGCCAGGCCAGGCCCAGGCCAGGCCAGGCCAGGCCAGGCCAGGCCAGGCCAGGCCAGGCCAGGCCAGGCCAGGCCAGCCAGGGCCAGGCCAGGCCAGGCCAGGCCAGGCCAGGGCCAGGCCAGGCCAGGCCAGCCAGGCCAGGCCAGGCCAGGCCAGGCCAGGCCAGGCCAGGCCAGGCCAGGCCAGGCCAGGCCAGGCCAGGCCAGGCCAGGCCAGGCCAGGCCAGGCCAGGCCAGGCCAGGCCAGGCCAGGCCAGGCCAGGCCAGGCCAGGCCAGGCCAGGCCAGGCCAGGCCAGGCCAGGCCAGGCCAGGCCAGCCAGGCCAGGCCAGGCCAGGCCAGGCCAGGCCAGGCCAGGCCAGGCCAGGCCAGGCCAGGCCAGGCCAGGCCAGGCCAGGCCAGGCCAGGCCAGGCCAGGCCAGGCCAGGCCAGGCCAGGCCAGGCCAGGCCAGGCCAGGCCAGGCCAGGCCAGGCCAGGCCAGGCCAGGCCAGGCCAGGCCAGGCCAGGCCAGGCCAGGCCAGGCCAGGCCAGGCCAGGCCAGGCCAGGCCAGGCCAGGCCAGGCCAGGCCAGGCCAGGCCAGGCCAGGCCAGGCCAGGCCAGGCCAGGCCAGGCCAGGCCAGGCCAGGCCAGGCCAGGCCAGGCCAGGCCAGGCCAGGCCAGGCCAGGCCAGGCCAGGCCAGGCCAGGCCAGGCCAGGCCAGGCCAGGCCAGGCCAGGCCAGGCCAGGCCAGGCCAGGCCAGGCCAGGCCAGGCCAGGCCAGGCCAGGCCAGGCCAGGCCAGGCCAGGCCAGGCCAGGCCAGGCCAGGCCAGGCCAGGCCAGGCCAGGCCAGGCCAGGCCAGGCCAGGCCAGGCCAGGCCAGGCCAGGCCAGGCCAGGCCAGGCCAGGCCAGGCCAGGCCAGGCCAGGCCAGGCCAGGCCAGGCCAGGCCAGGCCAGGCCAGGCCAGGCCAGGCCAGGCCAGGCCAGGCCAGGCCAGGCCAGGCCAGGCCAGGCCAGGCCAGGCCAGGCCAGGCCAGGCCAGGCCAGGCCAGGCCAGGCCAGGCCAGGCCAGGCCAGGGCCAGGCCAGGCCAGGCAGGCCAGGCCAGGCCAGGCCAGGCCAGGCCAGGCCAGGCCAGGCCAGGGCCAGGCCAGGCCAGGCCAGGCCAGGCCAGGCCAGGCCAGGCCAGGCCAGGCCAGGCCAGGCCAGGCCAGGCCAGGCCAGGCCAGGCCAGGCCAGGCCAGGCCAGGCCAGGCCAGGCCAGGCCAGGCCAGGCCAGGCCAGGCCAGGCCAGGCCAGGCCAGGCCAGGCCAGGCCAGGCCAGGCCAGGCCAGGCCAGGCCAGGCCAGGGGCCAGGCCAGGCCAGGCCAGGCCAGGGCCAGGCCAGGCCAGGCCAGGCCCAGGCCAGGCCAGGCCAGGCCAGGCCAGGCCAGGCCAGGCCAGGCCAGGCCAGGCCAGGCCAGGCCAGCCAGGCCAGGCCAGGCCAGGCCAGGCCAGCCAGGCCAGGCCAGGCCAGGCCAGGCCAGGCCAGGCCAGGCCAGGCCAGGCCAGGCCAGGCCAGGCCAGGCCAGGCCAGGCCAGGCCAGGCCAGGCCAGGCCAGGCCAGGCCAGGCCAGGCCAGGCCAGGCCAGGCCAGGCCAAAACAGGCCAGGCCAGGCCAGGCCAGGCCAGGCCAGGCCAGGCCAGGCCAGGCCAGGCCAGGCCAGGCCAGGCCAGGCCAGGCCAGGCCAGGCCAGGCCAGGCCAGGCCAGCCAGGCCAGGCCAGGCCAGGCCAGGCCAGGGCCAGCCAGCCAGGCCAGGCCAGGCCAGGCCAGGCCAGGCCAGGCCAGGCCAGGCCAGGCCAGGCCAGGCCAGGCCAGGCCAGGCCAGGCCAGGCCAGGCCAGGCCAGGCCAGGCCAGGCCAGGCCAGGCCAGGCCAGGCCAGGCCAGGCCAGGCCAGCCAGGCCAGGCCAGGCCAGGCCAGGCCAGGCCAGGCCAGGCCAGGCCAGGCCAGGCCAGGCCAGGCCAGGCCAGGCCAGGCCAGGCCAGGCCAGGCCAGGCCAGCCAGGCCAGGCCAGGCCAGGCCAGGCCAGGCCAGGCCAGGCCAGGCCAGGCCAGGCCAGGCCAGGCCAGGCCAGGCCAGGCCAGGCCAGGCCAGGCCAGGCCAGGCCAGGCCAGGCCAGGCCAGGCCAGCCAGGCCAGGCCAGCCAGGCCAGGCCAGGCCAGGCCAGGCCAGGCCAGGCCAGGCCAGGCCAGGCCAGGCCAGGCCAGGCCAGGCCAGGCCAGGCCAGGCCAGGCCAGGCCAGGCCAGGCCAGGCCAGGCCAGGCCAGGCCAGGCCAGGCCAGGCCAGGCCAGGCCAGGGCCAGGCCAGGCCAGGCCCAGGCCAGGCCAGGCCAGGCCAGGCCAGGCCAGGCCAGGCCAGGCCAGGCCAGGCCAGGCCAGGCCAGGCCAGGCCAGGCCAGGCCAGGCCAGGCCAGGCCAGGCCAGGCCAGGCCAGGCCAGGCCAGGCCAGGCCAGGCCAGGCCAGGCCAGGCCAGGCCAGGCCAGGCCAGGCCAGGCCAGGCCAGGCCAGGCCAGGCCAGGCCAGGCCAGGCCAGGCCAGGCCAGGCCAGGCCAGGCCAGGCCAGGCCAGGCCAGGCCAGGCCAGGCCAGGCCAGGCCAGGCCAGGCCAGGCCAGGCCAGGCCAGGCCAGGCCAGGCCAGGCCAGGCCAGGCCAGGCCAGGCCAGGCCAGGCCAGGCCAGGCCAGGCCAGGCCAGCCAGGCCAGGCCAGGGCCAGGCCAGGCCAGGCCAGGCCAGGCCAGGCCAGGCCAGGCCAGGCCAGGCCAGGCCAGGCCAGGGGCCAGGCCAGGCCAGGCCAGGCCAGGCCAGGCCAGGCCAGGGCAGGCCAGGCCAGGCCAGGCCAGGCCAGGCCAGGCCAGGCCAGGCCAGGCCAGGCCAGGCCAGGCCAGGCCAGGCCAGGCCAGGCCAGGCCAGGCCAGGCCAGGCCAGGCCAGGCCAGGCCAGGCCAGGGCCAGGCCAGGCCAGGCCAGGCCAGGCCAGGGCCAGGCCAGGGGCCAGGCCAGGCCCAGGCCAGGCCAGGCCAGGCCAGGCCAGGCCAGCCAGGCCAGGCCAGGCCAGGCCAGGCCAGGCCAGGCCAGGCCAGGCCAGGCCAGGCCAGGCCAGGCCAGGCCAGGCCAGGCCAGGCCAGGCCAGGCCAGGCCAGGCCAGGCCAGGCCAGGCCAGGCCAGGCCAGGCCAGGCCAGGCCAGGCCAGGCCAGGCCAGGCCAGGGCCAGGCCAGGCCAGGCCAGGCCAGGCCAGGCCAGGCCAGGCCAGGCCAGGCCAGGCCAGGCCAGGCCAGGCCAGGCCAGGCAGGCCAGGCCAGCCAGGCCAGGCCAGGCCAGGCCAGGCCAGGCCAGGCCAGGCCAGGCCAGGCCAGGCCAGGCCAGGCCAGGCCAGGCCAGGCCAGGCCAGGCCAGCCAGGCCAGGCCAGGCCAGGCCAGCCAGGCCAGGCCAGGCCAGGGCCAGGCCAGGCCAGGCCAGGCCAGGCCAGGGCCAGGCCAGGCCAGGCCAGGCCAGGCCAGGCCAGGCCAGGCCAGGCCAGCCAGGCCAGGCCAGGCCAGGCCAGGCCAGGGCCAGGCCAGGCCAGGCCAGGCCAGGCCAGGCCAGGCCAGGCCAGGCCAGGCCAGGCCAGGCCAGGCCAGGCCAGGCCAGGCCAGGCCAGGCCAGCCAGGCCAGGCCAGGCCAGGCCAGGCCAGGCCAGGCCAGGCCAGGCCAGGCCAGGCCAGGCCAGGCCAGGCCAGGCCAGGCCAGGCCAGGCCAGGCCAGGCCAGGCCAGGCCAGGCCAGGCCAGGCCAGGCCAGGCCAGGCCAGGCCAGGCCAGGCCAGCCAGGCCAGGCCAGGCCAGGCCAGGCCAGGGCCAGGCCAGGCCAGGCCAGGCCAGGCCAGGCCAGGCCAGGCCAGGCCAGGCCAGGCCAGGCCAGGCCAGGCCAGGCCAGGCCAGGCCAGGCCAGCCAGGCCAGGCCAGGCCAGGCCAGGCCAGGCCAGGCCAGGCCAGGCCAGCCAGGCCAGGCCAGGCCAGGCCAGGCCAGGCCAGGCCAGGCCAGGCCAGGCCAGGCCAGGCCAGCCAGGCCAGGCCAGGCCAGGCCAGGCCAGGCCAGGCCAGGCCAGGCCAGGCCAGGCCAGGCCAGGCCAGGCCAGGCCAGGCCAGGCCAGGGCCAGGCCAGGCCAGGCCAGGCCAGGCCAGGCCAGGCCCAGGCCCAGGCCAGGCCAGGCCAGGCCAGGCCAGGCCAGGCCAGGCCAGGCCAGGCCAGGCCAGGCCAGGCCAGGCCAGGCCAGGCCAGGCCAGGCCAGGCCAGGCCAGGCCAGGCCAGGCCAGGCCAGGCCAGGCCAGGCCAGGGCCAGGCCAGGCCAGGCCAGGCCAGGCCAGGCCAGGCCAGGCCAGGCCAGGCCAGGCCAGGCCAGGCCAGGCCAGGCCAGGCCAGCCAGGCCAGGCCAGGCCAGGCCAGGCCCGGCCAGGCCAGGCCAGGCCAGGCCAGGCCAGGCCAGGCCAGGCCAGGCCAGGCCAGGCCAGGCCAGGCCAGGCCAGGCCAGGCCAGGCCAGGCCAGGCCAGGCCAGGCCAGGCCCAGGCCAGGCCAGGCCAGGCCAGGCCAGGCCAGGCCAGGCCAGGCCAGGCAGGCCAGGCCAGGCCAGGCCAGGCCAGGCCAAGCCAGCCAGGCCAGGCCAGGCCAGGCCAGGCCAGGCCAGGCCAGGCCAGGCCAGGCCAGGCCAGGCCAGGCCAGGCCAGCCAGGCCAGGCCAGGCCAGGCCAGGCCAGGCCAGGCCAGGCCAGGCCAGGCCAGGCCAGGCCAGGCCAGGCCAGGCCAGGCCAGGCCAGGCCAGGCCAGGCCAGGCCAGGCCAGGCCAGGCCAGGCCAGGCCAGGCCAGGCCAGCCAGGCCAGGCCAGGCCAGGCCAGGCCAGGCCAGGCCAGGCCAGGCCAGGCCAGGCCAGGCCAGGCCAGCCAGGCCAGGCCAGGCCAGGCCAGGCCAGGCCAGGCCAGGCCAGGCCAGGCCAGGCCAGGCCAGGCCAGGCCAGGCCAGGCCAGGCCAGGCCAGGCCAGGCCAGGCCAGGCCAGGCCAGGCCAGGCCAGGCCAGGCCAGGCCAGGCCAGGCCAGGCCAGGCCAGGCCAGGCCAGGCCAGGCCAGGCCAGGCCAGGCCAGGCCAGGCCAGGCCAGGCCAGGCCAGGCCAGCCAGCCAGGCCAGGCCAGGCCAGGCCAGGGCCAGGCCAGGCCAGCCAGCCAGGCCAGGCCAGCCAGCCAGGCCAGGCCAGCCAGGCCAGGCCAGGCCAGGCCAGGCCAGGCCAGGCCAGGCCAGGCCAGGCCAGGCCAGGCCAGGCCAGGCCAGCCAGGCCAGGCCAGGCCAGGCCAGGCCAGCCAGGCCAGCCAGGCCAGGCCCAGGCCAGGGCCAGGCTGTGCCAGGCCAGCCGGGCCAGGCCAGGCCAGGCCTGGGCCCAGCCAGGCCAGGCCAGGCCAGGCCAGGCCAGGCCAGGCCAGGCCAGGCCAGGCCAGGCCAGGCCAGGCCAGGCCAGGCCAGGCCAGGCCAGGCCAGGGCCAGGCCAGGCCAGGCCAGGCCAGGCCAGGCCAGGCCAGGCCAGGCCAGGCCAGGCCAGGCCAGGCCAGGCCAGGCCAGGCCAGGCCAGGCCAGGCCAGGCCAGGCCAGGCCAGGCCAGGCCAGGCCAGGCCAGGCCAGGCCAGGCCAGGCCAGGCCAGGCCAGGCCAGGCCAGGCCAGGCCAGGCCAGCCGCCAGGCCAGGCCAGGCCAGGCCAGGGCCAGGCCAGGCCAGGCCAGGCCAGGCCAGGCCAGGCCAGGCCAGGCCAGGGCCAGGCCAGGTCCGCCAGGCCAAAATAGGCCAGGCCAGGCCAGGCCAGGCCAGGCCAGGCCAGGCCAGCCAGGCCAGGCCAGGCCAGGCCAGCAGGCCAGGCCAGGGCCAGGCCAGGCCAGGCCAGGCCAGCCAGCCAGCCAGGCCAGGCCAGGCCAGGCCAGGCCAGGCCAGGCCAGGCCAGGCCAGGCCAGGCCAGGCCAGGCCAGGCCAGGCCAGGCCAGGCCAGGCCAGGCCAGGCCAGGCCAGGCCAGGCCAGGCCAGGCCAGCCACGCCAGGCCAGGCCAGGAGGCCAGGCCAGGCCAGGCCAGGCCAGGCCCAGGCCAGGCCAGGGGCC